>JANZLQ010000002.1:22729312-22781764 GCA_026212715.1 Elanus axillaris | reverse complement strand
CACCCAGCCCCCCCCCGGCTCATCCTGCCCCAAGGTCCCCCAGGACACCCCAGGTCATCCCCTGCCCCATCCTGGGTACCAGCACCCCCCATCCGGGATGCTGCTGTTGTCCAGAGTATCCCGGAGGGGCAGGGTCCCCCAGACTCGTGTAGGGTTCCCCCACTCGGCCCCACAGCCTTGTCCGGGGTATCCTGGCTTACCTGGGTTATCCCAGCTGGTGCAGGGTTTGAGAGCCCCTTCCAGGGAGCTGCAACTCTCCTGGCTCATCCAGGGCACCCCAGCTTGTCCAGGGTACCACCGTCCTCCTCCTCCATCCGTCGGGTTTGGACTGTGGGCTCAGGTAGCACAAGCTCGAGGCTGATCTGGCTGATGCCATTCTAGTCTCAGCACTGCAGAAGAGCGATTCGTCCACTTTTCCTATAGGGAGGCGAAGGTCCAGTGGTGCTGAAGGGTTTTTTGATGGAAGGAGTTCAGCGGGGTTGGATCAGGCCTTGCTCTGCAGAGGCAGAGGAGGAGGATCTTCAGAGTGGAAGATGAAGGTGATAGTGCATCCAGAGCATCCCTGTGCTTGAGTACCACCAGGCATCAATGCATTTTTAGCATTCAGCAGAAGTGCCATGGGAGTTGAATTTTGCTTTGTCATGCAAAAGTTAAAAATAGTTGCTCTTAGTTCAGCACTTAAGCTTTTCATGCTGCTTTTGTGCTCACTTCTCAGCCAGGAAAAGCCTCCTTTCAGAGACATGCCAGTTTTTATTAACAATACTTTGCCTTTCGGTACTGCCTCCTCCTCATTTTGGCCTCTCAGCCTTGTTATTCCACAGATCCCAAAGCCCAGAGATGCGCTGGCAGCCAGGGAGGCACAGGTTTTGGTGGGGATGCAGACTTGGAGTCTGCTCCCTGCCTCCTTGGAAACCTGTTATGTGACTTAAGGCTGACACTGTAACTTCTGTCATCTCTAGGCATGGAGTGGTCAAGAGCGAGGACACCTTCAAGACCTCCCCGTTTCATTTTGATCTGTGGTTCTACTTCACTCTGCAGAACTGGGTGCTGGACTTTGGGCGTCCCATTGCAATGGTGAGTGTGGCAGAGGCAGGCACGCTGCTTTGCTAGCAGTCAACATATTTAGGGCAGAGGACAGGGAGCCAGAGCTGTGGTGGTCCCCTGTAGACACATGGGCTGTTTTCTACACCAAAGGGACTCCCTTGAGGAGCTTGAGATGAGGACCACTGCAAGGTACTGGTATAACTGGTACCAAGCGTGTTGCTGCAGTCATGGGAAAGGTATCTGGGAAACTTGTTCTGTGTCGTTTATCCCACAACTTGATATTTTCATAATAAAGGTTACCTGCAGAGGTTCCTACTGCTCTTCCCCATACCTTGCCTGTGTCTCCAGAGCTTGGGACTCCTGCTTTCCAGATCATGCAGGGCAGAAGTGGCCGCTACCCTCAAATGTAATTTTTTATTGCTGGCATCTGCACGTGGCAGAGGGTTAACGGAGATCCACTGTTGCAAGACTCTGAATGCTTTGCTTGCTCACTCGACCGCACAACTTCACAGTGTTAGCTTTGGGCAGCACCGCAGGAGTGAATGGCTGAGATGAAATACGCTGTACATTTAGCACTCGCTTCCAGAGTGTGCTTTTAGGGATGCTTACTGCAGGAAGAGCTGCCCAACTTCGTTACTAACAGCTACATGAAGTCAAGCTGACAACTAGCAAGCAGCAGCAGTCCAAAGCAAGAATTTTCTCTCTCCCTGTCTTTCAGCCAGTGATGGGGCTGTAATCGCAAGCTGGGTGGTGAGGATATACTGATGTCCTTTTTATTCCCCCCTCTTCAGATAATCCTACCTTTGGAGTGGTTTCCTCTAAATAAACCGAGTGCTGGAGATTATTTCCACATGGCTTACAATGTTATCACGCCATTTCTTCTGCTAAAGGTAATCTTGAGGTGCAGGTGTTGCATTTTTTTTTTTAATATTACTGGTGTAAAAACAGGCTAAGAGTTTGTTGGGAACTTGGTGAACAAATATTGGTTATTCACAAACTCCTGCAAGTGAGCTGGTCCTACTTGTACTTTAGAGGTTTGCCACTTCAGAAAGAATTCGTGATGCCACTTTTTAAAGAGCAACGCAGTGACCATCTTAATGCAACTCAATTTCCTGCTTATACGAAGCACATCACTTTGCCCCGGAACTCCAGATTCGGGAGGAGTCAGAGCCCTTCTCCCTGGCTGAGCCAAAGTGTATTTTTAGACAACATCCATCCGTGACTTAAAAGATTTTATGAGACAGCTGGAACTATAGTAGATTTTCTAAATTGTTCAGAGCTTAATTACACTTGCTCTTCGACATTAGAATTGTATGTTTAGCTTGAATTTATCTTGCTTCCGTTGCCAGCCACTGGATCGTATAAACCATTTACGAGGTTAAAGACTGTCATATCATTAGAAATCCTCTTATATTAAATACTTAGCAGCCAGAAGATATGAGAAAGCAATTATAAATATATTTTAACCTTCATTAGCTAGAAATTGAATTATGTCCTAAGATGTAAAT
Organism: Elanus axillaris; assembly: GCA_026212715.1. Lineage (NCBI taxonomy): Eukaryota > Metazoa > Chordata > Aves > Accipitriformes > Accipitridae > Elanus > Elanus axillaris. The sequence goes on along the minus strand of JANZLQ010000002.1, from coordinate 22,779,212 downwards.
GATTCTCTCTCTCCTGAGTCTGCCTGGGAGATTTTAAATGCCAGTATGGCCAAAAAGGAATATTCAGGATCTGGTCCTTTGGGGGATGTGAAAGCTCTGAAGCTGTCTGACCCATCACAGTTGAATCCTGCAGGCTGGGTACTCATCAGGTTAAAATTTGCTGTCTTGGACTTCCCTGGCAGCACAGCATGAAGGGTTGGTACACCAAAAAAACCCATTTGTTATTCAGGGTGCATTTCTTTTGCCCAGTGTCCCCTCAAAGGATGTGTCCCACTGTCCTTTTCTATCAGACAAGAGCTCTCCTGGACCTTTTGCTCTTCTTGTCCTCTCTGACATTCATACAGCAGATACAGAGAAAGGGAAAGTTAAGCCTCAAAATTAAATACAAATAAGGAGCTTTTCACTGTTTATGAAGGGCTGCAAAGCTGATTTGGCAGCGGGGAGATAGGAGGCGAAGGTGGCCCCAGCTGATCCTCAGGCTGGGCTGATGCATCCTCCCCCCCCAACCCATGGTTCCCAAAGCCGGTTTGGCATCTCCTCCAAAGCCTGAACCACTTAAGCTAGGATTTATGTCTTCTGGGGTCTACCCTGCTTTGCAAGCTGAGTGGGGAGCTCCTTTCTGGAGAGAAGCTCCAGCTCCTTGTCCCCAGCTAGGCTTGCAGGAGCTCACACCAGGCTCTGAGGAACATTGGGCTTCCTGCCAGCCTCACGAGCCTGCCTCTACCCAGACCTAAGCAGACCATGAGCTGGTACAGGGAGAGCTCATTGCTAAAGCTACTGTTCAAAAGGTTGCCTCAACCGGTTTTGCTGGCAATTAGGTATTTCTAGATACGGGTTTAAATGGAGCTTCCTCTTGAGAAGCAAATACACAGAGAGGTGAGTCCAATTCCATTAGGAAGGAAGAAAAAAACCCAAACAGTTCAACAAGAGGCCTTTGAAAATCGTCCAGCAGAGAATTAGAAAGGAGCAAGTGTCTCAGCCATAGGAGTGAAGAGCATGTGCTCAGCTGGAGTGCTGCTGGAGGCTCTCCCTGCCACTGGAGGGCACAGCCAGCCTTGCAGATCCGATGAGCAGAGCAACTAGAGAAAGCAGTTGCATTTTTGTTTCTCATCATTCGATTTTGATCACGTCTGGTGAAGAAATTACTTCAAGTACTGTATTAGAAGTACTGGATCACTGATTTGGTCTAAGCATTGACTCAGGTTATGGATGCTGCTTTGCAGAAAGGCTTAACAAGGGCAAAAAATGTGGTTTTCTTGTTGCAAACAGGAATAAAGTGTGTATTCAAACCTGAAAGCCATGTAGGCTGGTGGAAATGTCTCTGAGATGCATTTAGGGAAAGTAGCTGTAATCAGGGAAGCTCGTTGTGGTGCGGTTGCACCGCTTTCCCAGGGGGGGTGACCATTTCCCCGCTACACCAGCACAACATGCAGCTTTCTGCAGGTGTCTTGCTTCATTTTTTGTTGATATTTTGCAAAGCACCGTGAAGTCAAAGAGGGCAGAACTTGTTGCGTGTCTCTGCTGGTACCTTCTCACTGTTCAACACGTCTCTATGGGGTTTTAGCTCATCGAGAGGTCCCCCAAAACCTTACCAAGATCAATGGTCTATGTCAGCATCATCATGTTTGTCATGGGAGCCAGCATCCACCTGGTTGGAGACTCCGTAAACCATCGCCTGATTTTCAGTGGCTACCAGCACCATCTGTCTGTAAGAGAGAATCCCATCATCAAGAACCTGAAGCCAGAGACACTGGTAAAGAGGCTGTGTTTTATATAAGCACTTTAAAAATATATTAATTGCTTGTTCTTGTTCAATAGCATCCAGTTCCCTCTGCCCTTTTAAATCTCTTTTTGGTATATTACAGATTGATTCCTTTGAGCTGCTGTACTACTACGATGAATATTTAGGTCATTCGATGTGGTAAGCATTTACAGTCTATCTAGTGGCCTCAGAACATAATACAAGGAAGGGCAGATCTGATCTGATCATAGCTTAAAACGTAAAAAAGTAAAATGCAGCTGATGAGAGCTGCCTGAGGATGTTCTCATAGCCAGTGTGATTACAGTGGATCTCTCCCTTGGAAAATCACCCATTCCCTGAGTTTTGTCTCTATCTCAGCGATATTTCTAGGATGTGGCAGTTGTTTGACAGCCACAGGGGCCAAAGGAACAGCTCATCGGGTCTCTCCCCTCGGCCACCTTCCATGGGATACCCAGATAAAGAGACAGATTACAGCGCAGGTCTGAGGGCTCCACAGATTCCTTGGCTGTCACCACCCACATTTTTGCTCCTATGGAGGTTGAACCCAGAAGAAACTGACTCTGCCCAGTCTCTCTAGCCCTTTGCTCACTCCCCTCCTTTACCGTGCATCTCTTTAGTGACCCTCCAGCAAGAGGGAAGGGTTACTCATGTGACAAGACCAGTGCCACCCAGTAACTGTGGTGATCCAGGGAGCTTAGTTAGGGTCTGATTTCAGCACTATTGCCCCAAGCCAACCCTAGAAATGCTTGTTCCAGCTGGACAGCATGCTTCATCCAGTGTGGCTGCACTTGCTGACCCAGGGGCAAGTAATGCTGGTAGGGCCCCACAGGCTGTGGCAGGTCCCATCAGCACCCTCCCGCCCATGTGAGCAGCACCAGGCGCTGCAGATGTGTCCCATGTCCTGCTGCTCTGCCTGCACCGAAGACCCCAGGAAGGACTGCCTGGCCCTTTATCTGCTGCCAGATAATCCTGAGATTGCTCAGAGTGGAGGGAAATCTCTCCCCCATCAGGCTTTCCTGGTTTATTTGCTGTTCCTTGAGCGCTGTGAAGCAAGCAAATTCCATCCTTTTAAATAAAAAAGGGCTCTGTTAAGTTCTTGAAATCCTGGTCCACATCCTGCTTTTCTGCAGTTCAGCTTTTAACACAACACTCTTACACGGCCTCTTAAGAGTCTGAGAGTGTAATGGATGCAATTGTTTGATGGAGCACTTGAGCCCAGCATTTGACCTAATCAGCAAACTTGGGCTTTTCCTGCCAGAGCCCCAGAAGTCTCATTATCTGCAGGGGCACTCGGTGCAGCCAGGACATACAATAGCCCTGCACCAGGCACCGCCAGGCCTTCATCTGTCCTATGGATGGAGCAGTAATCTTGTAGGAAAAGCTGTGATGCTGGCAGAGAGGTGGTGCCCTGGCTGGCACCGCAGGACCCCACGGCGCAGAACCCCACGCCCCAGTTACCTGCTGTTTCACCTGCCTGAGCGTGTGTGGCCAGAGCAAGATGGGTGGCCTCTGCTTCTGCTCTTTCACCAATTAATTCACAGGCTCACGTAGGAATTGGTTATGTGTACAGTTTGGATTTGGGTGGGGGTGGCTTAAACACCTTCCAGGGTCATACCACCGATTGGAGTTGTTTATGTTTTTAGGTATATCCCTTTTTTCCTGATACTGTTTATATATTTCACCGGCTGCTTCACCCCTGTTGAAGAGGAGAGCAGGATGCCAGTGGCTGCCTTGCTTCTGATGGGGCCCAGCAGCCTTTATTACTGGTAAGTGGCTTCTGCCCCCTCTGCATGGGTGAGGGATGAAGAAGGAGTAATACAGGCAGCCCCACAGCATGCAGGGAGGAGTTCTCCATTTCCCAGGGCAGAATTTGCTGAAGCTTCTGCTCTGCAGGTCTGGAAAATCAAATCAAATCAAATCTGGTTGAAATTTGTAGCTGCTTTAGCCTTTGCAAGCTGGGACAACTTCAGGGTCACCCGTCAGCACTCCGGTCCCTGCTCAGGGAGTTTTTTCAACCACAGTCGGTCATATTGTTACTGCTGGAGTCACAGCTTCCAGCTTCCCTGGTACTTGCTGTCTGACCCCCCTCCAAAGGCTGCTGCTCACTGTGCTGTTAGACAGACAGCTCGTTGATGATTTTGGGTGGGATGGTCACCCAGTGCCTGCAGCCCATCCGCCGGGTCTCAACTTGTTGGTGGCAATGGGGATACTCTCACCAGTTGTCCAGGCATTTTACGCAGAACCCAGGCTGCCTGTGTGATGCTTGGATGCTGCCTCCTCAGCTCGCCCTGCGGGTCCAAATAGCCTTTTGAGAGAGGTCTTATTTATTTCCCATTTTCATTAGCCTCATCTTCCCAAACAGTTTCCCTGATGGCAGCCAAACAACTTTTCATTCATCCTCAGAGATGATGTTCTCTTTTGCCTGTGGCTTTGCCCCCTGCTGAGACTGGTTTTGTACAGTAAATTAATTTTTGATAGTCAAAATCATCAAGATGATTGGTCAGTTCCCAGTTACCCCACTGCACTTCCTTTAAATATATCAGCATGAATCTGTACCGTTTGTGTGCTAGTGATTTAAGAACCAGGGAGTGTAATTCCTCCTTCCCCCTGCTAACACCTGTTCAGGACTGGCCACTGGCAGATACAGCACAGGGGGAGCAGTGGATTTTTGGACTAAATAAGCACAACATCCCCAGGTGGGAGCCAGAGTCTGGCTTTGGTTCTGTCTTTAAACATCCCATTCACAAACCAAGCTCAGCACCTTTCAAATACTAGGCACGCATTTCTTTACCCATTCTCTTAATGAAGCCCATAGCTCAGTTGTTAAATTAGTGATAAGAAACATGAAAACAAATAACAGCTTAAAAGCTGGCAGTAGAAAGCAGCACAGCTTCATCTGTCTGGAGGTAGAGCAGGGAGAAGGGGAAGATGTTCACCCCAGGTAAAGCTGGAAGTGCTGGGGGCTGCTGCTGCTCAGTGCTTTCTCCCGGGCGGCACTAACAGGTGTTTTTGCTTTGTAGGTATCTTGTGACAGAGGGTCAGATTTTCATCCTCTACATTTTCACTTTCTTTGCCATGATGGCTTTAGTGATGCACCAGAAACGCAAAGGACTCGTCCTGGACAGCAATGGGCTTTTTCTGTTCTACTCCTTCATCATAACACTGGTCCTCATTGCTGTTTGGGTGGTTTGGCTGTGGAATGACAAAATTCTCAGGAAGAAGTACCCTGGCGTGATCTATATCCCCGAGCCATGGGCATTTTACACCCTGCACATGAACAACCTCCATGCAGCAAAGGAAAGTTTATGAGTTTTGATATTTTAGAGTGATTTAAAGAAAAAGAAAAATCTAGTTTTTCTAATGTAGATGTATTTCAAATAAATTCCTGACCAACAGTAGCTGCAAGACGTATCATATGTTAACTAGAGCTAGCTAGGGAGGGGGTGTTTGAACAAAAGGGAAAAACAGTCTTTCTGACTTAACGCTTTAAAGCCAGGGTCGTGGCAGGGCCGTCTCCCCTGGCTTTGCACCAGCCAGCCCTCACAATTGCACAATGCAGTTCCATGCTGGACTTTTTCGGGTGCTTAGGGGACAGCACCAAATCCCTCCCGTATCGGAGTAGGGCCACAGTATCCCAGCCCCATGGTGGTCCATGCCACTGGTGAACCCCCATCCCACCACTGCCATCCCAGAGAGCATCCCAGCCTTTAATAGGAGCAGTTTGCTGGGAAGTCAGAATGCTCTCACCCACCCCGTGTCTTGGCACGGAGAGGTGTATCCGCTCCTCCCACACTGCTCCCAGCCAAGTAAACATGCTGGGAAGGGGCTGAGCCACCCTGCCTTGGATCTGCACGCTAGCTCTGCTCAGCCGTGCCTCCCTGAGGAGCCCTCCCAGGATCCTGGCCGTCAGCGCCTGCGCTGCTGAGCACAGGTGTGGTGCAGAAAGGGCCAGACTGGTGGCAGAGACAGAAGGGCCAATTCCACATGAACACAACCCAAAAAGAGCATCGGGCAGGGGGGTGAGCTCTGGCATTGGCCCCACACTTGTGGGGCTTCTGCCACCAGTGGCTTCTGCTCCCGCTCACCACTCCTCCAGCCTCAGGTGATGGAGCTGAGCTCCTGCAACTCCAGCTGCGTCCCTGCAATGGTTTATGTCTATAAAATTTGTATTAGAGCCCTGTGTGACAGAATCCAAGTGGTAGAAGAAAAAAAGCTATTAGCAAAACATACTGAATAAAAATATTTGGTAAAAGCTGAGTGACTCACATTGCTTCCTGAAGCAGCTCTGTGCTTTAAAGGGAGAATCTTGAGATTTAAGGACCCTGAATGTGTCATTGTAACAGAGCAGGGTCTACCCTGGGGAGAGTCTGGTCCATGCTATTGCGGTCACTACGGCCACTAAATATTTTGTTCTTGGGTCTGGATCTCCACCACCCCCTGGCATCAGGTACTTTATCCTCCTGCAAACGTGCTAGCCCTGCCTGCACAGCCACTGGGTTTCTTTTCTTCAAGCACCAGTGGATCTGGAGGTGGAGAGCATCGCTCATCCCACACCCAGCCAAGCTGCTGGCTCAGCTTTTTTTTCGTATGGGACAAAATTGTAGATTCATGTCTAATACTTGCTTTTCAATGGCTTGAATATCAACTGAGTGGCAGAAGCCTAGCGCTGGAAGGGACCAGAAGATGTGAGCAAACACGGCTGTTTGTCTGAGCTAGTTCACAACAGCTGGAGGCTTTGCCTCCCCCATGCACCCAGGGTTAAACCCCAGAAGCTCTCCAGCTCGCTGCAGCCCTCCCTCTCCCTCAGCATCATTTCCTCAAGTATCCCCCTTCCAAGTCCCTGCCAAGGGCTGCAACAAGACTTGGCAGTCCTAGAGGCTACTTGGTCCCAAGCAGATTAACTAAATAAATGCTAATAAATAAAAACTCAGACAATCGGGAGCTTTTTAAACCATCTCAAAAATCCCTTTGCCTCAGCCTGTCTGCAATGTCCCAGCTCCTCCAAGCTTGCAGAGGGCATGTCTAAACCCCCCTTCCCCTGCAAACCCTCCCAGTAGGGCACAGCCACATTGCCAGCGATGCCCAATGCCCTGCACTGAGCTCAGCAAAGCCTGAATTAACACCTTCTCCTGCCCACCAGCAAAACCCCTCCAGCAGTGAACCGCAAAGCTGTCAATCCCCCCGCACCCTTCCCCAGCCGCCTCAGCAGATATCCACAAGCCTGGGTTTATCGCCCAGCAGCTAAGCTTAGTGCAAGGTGTGCAGCTATTCGAGATTATCAAACCTTTTGTGTTTAACCAGCTCAGCTCCATCCAGCCTGACCCCAAACACCCTTAAAGCCCGACCGACCGAGAGAAGTTCTTGCCCCACTCCTCCTGACAGCATCACTGCTTGGGGTGCTGTCTGGAGTCCCAAGGTTTTGGGGAGGCTGGGGAAAGCCCTTCTCCCCACGGCGTGCGAGCAGGAGCTGTGCTGGCAGCAGGATCCAGCCCCAGCAAGGATCAGGTCTCGTAGCCATAGCAGCGGGGTATTTATTACAGCCCAGCCGCACTCCATGCCGGGGCTGGCGGACTTTAGCCCTTAATTGAATAGAAAAGTAGCTGCAGACAACTCCGATCCTGACGGACAGCGTAAAACACAAGGAGGGCCCCCAAAATAATGGTGAGTAAAGCGTTTCGGCTGATATAAACTGCTCACTCCTCCTCACCCCATCCAGATTTTAAAGCTGTGTTGGTTTTTTTCTCTCCTTCTCCACTTCATGCTACAGGCAAAATTTCTGTCCCAGGATCAAATTAATGGTATGTACAGTGTTGTTCTGGTTTTTATTAGCAAGATCAGCTTAACAAATTTATGTATTTATATATATATATGTATGTAGATATATATAAAAAAATGGCATTTCCCCCCAAAGTGTCTCAGTCTGGACTTGTGCTCCCCAACTTGTGCTCCTCCCAGCTCTCGAGGGGAACTGCTTGCTCTGAAACCAGAGCAATCTCCCACATTTTGTTAAAACAGTGCTGGGCACAGGCAGGGAGCTGAAACCACTCGCAGACCCACATGCTGGATCGCATCAAGACCAGAAGTTAACCAGCAACCTCCCAACCCCATAAACAAGTCAGCCCGGGGCCAAGCTAGCAGGGACCAGAAGTTTCAGGTGACCATTCGCGGTAGTGGAGGTTTCACGTATGGTAGGAGTGAAGGTGAAGGAGGAAGAGGAGGAAGGAGAAGGTGGAGGAAGTACAAATTCTCATTGTGAGGCACTGGGGCTCTCCCTGGGAAAGGGGACCCCTGCCTCAGACAGGAACAAGGAAGGGTTTGCTATGGAAATGGCAGAAGAAAGCTGAAATAAGAGTATTATTGCAAATCTGTTAATCTGCAGCGCCCTCGGGCTCAGCAGGATTGCTGCAGGGGAGGAGGCAGCTGGGGCAGGGGGAGGCCACAGCACCCAGGGGCCCCCAGCACCCACCCACAGGGCCCTGGCACCCTGCACTCACGCCTGCACGCAGGTCTAGGGACAGAGAGGATGAGGAGGGGGGCGGAGGGTGATTGCACCAAAACAGGCTGATTTTTATTTCCCTGGCTGCTCTGCAGACAGGACTGTCCTCATGCAGCACTTGCCCGTTAGCACTGAGCGTGACGAGGAGGGAGCAGAGCGGGAAGGGAGGATGAGAGATGGCAGCCTTATCTAGGTCAGCTGCAAGCCTATTTATTTATTTGAAAACTGCGAAGCCAGTGTTTGAGGGGGAAGGGGAGAGGGCGAGCAGGCAGGCGAGGACCGCGGGGACAAGTGAGGGAGGGGAGATGCTGCAGTGGGATGGCGGCGGGGCAGGCAGGGGCTCTGCTAGACTGACACAGCTGGCAGCGCTCAGACTGTCAAATGCGACATTATCAGTTCTTTTGTCTTTTACTAAAATCCAGCTGGTGGCAGGCCCAGGCAGGGGCAAGTGCCAGACCCTGCATAGACCAAGCCAGCGTCCCCCACTGCTCCTTAAGGCTCATTCCCTTAGCTCCTCTCCTACCCTCCATGAAGGCAGAGAAAAGTACTTCTTAACAGTATTCTACGTATTTGGAAGCCTGACTCCACTTTCAGACTTGCTTCATTAGGCTGAAGGACCCCAATTACCTCAGCTATTCACAAGCCTGGATTTTAATTGCCCTTGGCACTTTACCCAGCATCCTCCCCCACTGTCCATCATCTTCCTTGAAACAAGACACCCCAAACCAGACACAATATCCCCGCTGGAACCCTACCAACACCGCCCAATCGGGCAACGGGAGAAGAAACGTCACTGGCAGTTCAATGTAATCTTACATGGCATAACACAGTTTTGGTTTTTAATTAGAGTTCAAGGAATGTTTTTCCCTGTATGACAAGAAACAAAAAGGCAAGATAAAAGCCTCTGACCTGATGGCAGTGATGCGGTGCCTGGGAGCCAGCCCGACACCAGGAGAGGTGCAGAGACACCTGCACTTGCACAAGATCGGTAAGCAAAGCGCAGCAGTTGCATATGAATAAAACACACCGGATTACAGTTGGAGAAATTCAACTTTTCTGTGGTCAGGAAACTACATGCAAAGACAAGGAGGCTTCCTGGACCCCCGGAGATAATATTCACTCAGGATATACTCAAACAGGCAAGGCAATGCAGCGCAACCAAAAGCAGTCACCAAAACCTAGTCTGATGTGCTAGATGGTAAACAAAATCAGTCCAGCATACAGATTAAAATAGTGCCCTTAAAAAAGCAGAGCTTCAAGAGCAGTGGGAGGCATACATATTGATTATGGATTCTGAGGCTGGGTAACTGTCCAGTCCCATCAGCAGAAGTAGAAAAGCACAAAAAGATATTAATCTGCAGATTCGTATAAATAAATTCAAAGTACAGCACAGAGACCAAAGAAGAATCATCAGATAAAGTGGGCTGGGTTAAAACTTCTGGATACAAGGTTTCAGAGCACAAGCCTAGCAAAGCTATAAATGGGTTTTTGGACAGGAGAAAGCCCCCAGGAGTTGATCCACCCAGAGCAGAGTCAGGCAAAAGGGAAAAGATGCCCCAGGAAGGGGAACTGGGGGCAGGGGGAGAAGAGGGGGATACTTAGGCTTAGATCCAGACTACAAAACTGAGCCATTCCTAAAGAATCTGCTCTTATTTTTCCAGACAGAAACGCAGAGCTGGATTTCTCCACCTTCCTGAATATAATGTACAGGCAAATGAAGCAAGAGGAACCTGAGAAGGAAATTCTCACGGCCTTATCCATGATTGACAGGCAGAAGAGAGGCGTTATCACAGTTTCGGAGCTGAGAGCCAAACTTACAAGACTAGGGGAAAAGCTTTCCGAGGAAGAAGGTATTTTGCAATTCAAAGATGTATCAAATGTCCCCCATCTTCTTATTTCCTTCTTGGTTTTCCTCTGTAGTCGAACCAGGGATCGGGTGCTTCCAGCTGGGAAGCCAGGAAGGAAGGTCCTGTGCCAGCAGGACATAGCACTGGTGACCCTCGGGGGGGAGAAGGGATGTCCCCCCCATCACGCCCGAGACGGGCAGTGCACCAGGGCATCGCCCCTTGTTGTCGTGTCCCCCGGTCCACCCCACCGGCACCGCTCTCTTCCCCGCCACAGCCGTACCGTGAGCTTGTGCCTCGGTTTACACCACTTTGCTCACGTAAACCAGAGCCCCCAGCTGAACCCAGACAGGCGCTCAGAGCAGGCAGCACTCCCAGAGCCAAGCCGAGCGCGTTAGCAACGTCAGCTCGCTGCAGCTAATTCCACTCACATGATGGCAAAGTCTCCTCGCCCTTGTCAGCCTCTGCCCACACCACAATCACTAAGCAGAGATTCTGTGCCTTGCAGAAGAGGTAAGCCAGCTGCCCATTAACCAAGAGAACTTCTCCCTTTCTCAAGTTGTTTTCTGAATGATGATTTTTTTACCCCGAGATGCTTCACTGTATTTATAAAGCGAGCACCTGTCCCATGACGGGGCCTGGGAGACTGTCCGGCCACCCAGCTGCAGGGATGCTCAAAGGAGCACACAAGGCCCTGACAGTTTCCCAAAAGCAATGTGAGCTCTGCAGCCAGTGCAATGTGGAAGAGAGAGGGGAACTTTTTAATTAAGGTTCTTTAAAAAAAAAAAAGTCCTGTTTCTCAGAAATTTGCCTCCAAGGGGCACAACAGGAGGGAATCTCCAGGAAGCTGAAAGTGATCAAAACCTTTTAGACAGCTGATTTTGCTGTAGGCATTTTACGTATGTATATAAACTTTTTAAACGCGTGCCCTACTCTTCCAGCCTTCACAGGCTGCAGGAGCGGGCCCAGGCCTGCGGGAAGGCAGGGCAGTGCTCCGCACACCCCTCTGCCCCTCAGCCCCGCCGCCAGGCTGTCCTGTCCCCTCCTTGCCCCAAACCACACCACCTTCGGCTTCTTCTCCAGCTCTTGCAGAGCTTTCACCCCTCCAACCCCACTGCAGGGAGCAGGCTCTGGAGCTTTCAAATCGGTCACTCTCTGCCAAAGACAGCAATAGAAAAACCCATCACCAGCTTGATACAGACAAGGAATGAGTTTTACCAGGGTTATGGGGTTTGTATGGACCCCATTAAGCTCCTTTAGGGTATCAGAACCGGCCTTTCTAATGTTAAAAGTAGAATTTAGAACTAATCAGAGCAAGATTGGTCAGTCCAGTCTCCACCAGCTTCACCAGTGATACACCAACAAGGCTTTCCTTCTGAGTGTTTTCTTCAATTGTTTGCAGCTATTTACATCTGAAAACACTTTCAGAGCTATTATGAGAGCTGAACAAACAGTGAAGACATAGAGACATTAACTCTAATTAAAGGCATCCTAGCAAGAACTGCTATTAAATAAAGATTTGGGATGTGCAGGGGGATTTCCCATTACTTTGGCATATAGGCTGCACATCTACTCACAACTTGTAACAAGGCACTATAGATCCTAATGTAGGAAGTGATGCTTCTTCTCAACAAGAAATTTCCCCTTTGGCTTGACACACTGAACTCCAGCTTGCTAAAGCTGCTATAAATATTTGATACCAGAACACACTCAATTTCATTAGCATCTGCAATTGGTCAGTAACTACTGGCACGTACCTTCATTTACAGTGGCTCCAGAAAAGCCTTCATTTTAATTTAGCATACTTTTAGCAAATGAGAACTGACACATTTTTCTTCTGTGTTATTTTTAAATGTTCTGGGAAAAACTAATTATTTTTTTTATTTATGTCCTTAGAAGCATTTGATTACCATCAGGTTATTCTTTTTGAAAGGAGGATTAGATCTCTTGGAAAGAAAGTTGTTACTTACCTTACAGTAACAGCATTTCTCACAATAGCCCCTCATATACCCCAGGCTGCAACCAAACCATCCTGGCAGCAGCTCCCGGCTGCGCTTAGCCCCTATATACACTGATACCTGCCTGCAAACAGGGGCAGAGGGGAAAACAGTGTCTCATGCAGTACACCCATGGACAGCAGAGAGAGGAAACAGGTTATGCCGCTCGTAGAGACCTTCCACAACAACTTACAGCAAAACAGCTTTTTCTGCCCCAAACCTCCCCCCCTCCCAGGCTCTTCCCGAATAATAAGCTATTATTCTGTGCTCCAGTACAAGTACTCGGAGCCTTATTTAAGCAACCACAGCTTGTTCAGCCTGAACAGCCATTCTGGTTAACCTCAGCTAAGTAGCTCACAAGTGAAAACGCAGACCAGCCTCCGCTGACCTGCCCGCACCCATTTCAGAAAGGGAGAGCGCTCAAGCACAGCGCTGGGCAGGTGACTCCAACCCATACCAGCCTGAGATTACAGAGCATGACACCACATATGATCCCTCTTTCAGTGGTCTAACAACAGGCTCTAAACACCTAGAAGGTGTCCTGCTAATGAATTATCAAACGATAAATGCAGGTGTACAACCCAACAGCTTCCTCTCCGACAGACTGCCTGCCCCATCCCTCCGCACAGCATCCAGCCACGATCCCGTTCACACACCACTGGCCCAAAGCAAAACGGCATCCCACTTGTGAAACTGGACACGCACCCCTCAACATTAACAAGCATGCAAACAAAAACCTCTTCTGGACTGTATTAGATACCTTATCGAAGGAAACTAACTGCTGCCTGAAACATTATCAAATAGAAGCTGCTGGAATACTCTGGTGTTTGTTTTAGCACCCACCCACTATATGTTATGGGTAAAGTAAACAAGCAAGTGAATTCACCTCCTCTCCTGTCACCCGAAGGAAGATGGCATCTAATTCCCAGTAGCAGCTTCATTCAGCAACATTTACTTTTCTATGTGTCATCTTTTACGTACTTCTATTTTACTGACATTATTTGACAGGAAAAATACCTTTTAATGGTTTAGCCTGTACAGAAGAGAGCATTTTAAGTTAGATAACTGCTATCACTGCCAAGGTATTCCCAAAGCTGGGATGAAAAAGCAACAGTACTGCCAGGTGCCAACTGCACGGTTACCACATCTGCAGAAGTATTTTCAGCAAAAGCCTTAGAGCCCCAGCTAAGGTATTCTTCACTTTCAAACTCTAAAGGCCTGCCAATAATAACAAGCAGCACACAAATCTACTTCAAGTTGGGCACATAAATCTGCATGACCACTTAAGTTTTGTCTAAATTGAACAGTGACAGGTTTGCTATTCAAGCCAAATAAGCCACTCCTACCAAGAGGAATTAAAAGCTGATTTGGACTAAATTTGTGAACCTATTCCTTGTGGCAGAGATGGACATCTCTGCTCCAGAAAGTTACACATGAACATCAAAGTGCTAACTGATGCTAGTTTAAAACTATCATCTGGATTGCACCTCCAACTGATCCCAGAAGTTACTACTACTAAGAAAAATGATTTGAAAACCCAAATCCAGCATTGCTCTTCTTCTGAAGATCATGACATCCCTAATATATATGCCAATCAAACTTACATTTTTCTTTTACTCTTTCAGTTGATGACCTGCTAAAAGAAGCCAAAGTTGGACCAAATGGCACAATAAAATATGAAGAATTTGTCCGCATCATTTGCCTTCCTACAGTTGACTACTAAAATTCAAAACGAGACTTGATAAGAGCAGGACCTGAAACTTTTTTGACTTCAGTTCTTCCTAGTTTCTACTTGGACTCAGGAATCATCATTTGCCTTTACAAATCCTTGTTTTGCCTTCAAAATAGTGATTACACTTACACAGGTTCCCACCCCATTTCTGGAGAAATGTTGTCACAAAATGTGAGCTGCTACTTAAATAAACTGAATGTAACATTCCCTTGTGTAACAGGTGTCATGCTTAAAAAAAACCCTCTTATTTTAGAACGGCATCTAAGTCCACAGATTGCAGCATAAATGATAACTTGTAGTTAAGGACTCACGGTGACTGTGTTCCAAGAAGTCAGCATCACCCATAACCATTTGCTGCTTCCACACACCCAAGCCCATGCACAGTTCTTTGTGCAGAAAGAGATTACCCGGGAAGCTTAATTATGTCACAACGGCGGTAAATTTAGTATAACTATGCACAGCTCCCCAGTATTCCTTCGATCCATGGTATGATCCCAACCAGATGTTCCCCTGTCATGAAGTTGTCAAGTTAACAGCCCCTTTTATGGGGTGGCCACATCCCTGCTGACTATCCAGAGCAAGAGGAGACAAGCAGCCGGTAATTCTCCAACTCCCCCAGTTAGTGATGCTCACCGGCTGCACAGGACAACTCCCAGTCTCCAAGCACAGGACCAGTCTATGATCGCTGTCTCATTTCTCCCCTCACCTTTCACCCTCCAACATACAAGATGTCTGTATTGTTGTACTTCTGTCACATTATTTATTAAGGCGCAGTATCTTGCAACGTCAAGTCTCTGTGCAGTTAAGCTGCCCCCGCATTTTGAGGCAACACACTGAAAGTGCTGTGCTTGGTGAATATATCTGTCACCAAGTTCTGGGCTAGGTGCCCAGAACACACTCCCAGAGACAGCCTGGCAGTGAAAAACAGAGGCCATGAAAATTCAGCTGCTCTACAACAGGAAAAAAACACCCCATCTCCCTTGGCTTTACACTGATTAAAATCAATGTGACCCACAGCAGTCGTTACTGATCTTCTTCCATCTGTATCCTGGCAGCCTTAACTAAGGTCCTCAGACTGGTATGAAATTTAGGACAACATACAGCAGATTCTCTCTGGAGTCAGTCAGAAATTTACAAAGACCATCCTTGCATAGTCACAGCCCAAGCAGCAACCTGTGAAGTACACTGGAAGAGCACAGGCTCCTGCCGTGGCTTCTACCCATGGGAGCCCCCTTCCCCTCCCTTCAGCTTCCCCTCCTTCCACCCGTGCCTCTCCTTCCTTGTTTTAATTCTGAATCTTTATCACTGAAGCAACTAACTCGCTCTCTGCTCAATTTGGGAAATGACCAGCAATTAAATCATCACAGCCATTGCAGACACAATGCATTTATCCCCTACTGAGGCACTCAGCACAGCCTGAACACCGCAACTAAGGCTATCACCAAAACCATCACACATCGCTGCAACACCTGGAATCAGCCAGGACTGTAACTAGCACAAACTTGGTTATAAACTGAAAAAACAAAGCATGAGCCAATCATAACCCTTCCAAATCAGTAACAGTGTCTCTAGAAGGGTAAAGTAGGGATTATTCTCATGGAATATTATTACATGGGGGCAAAAAAGCACAAAAGATTAAATGACATGCTAAATGCTATGCAAGAAACAGAAGCAGATCCAGGATGTATCTTTCAGACAAATGGCAGTTTTGTGCCCAACCTCCCCCGATTCAGAGCCAAGCTGCAGAGCCTGCTGTTCTCACAAGACAGCAGTCCCAGACTAACCCAGTAAGCTCAGACTTGGATCCTGACATACCAAGAAACCAAGCAAAGGCCCTCTGAACAGCAAAGGATCATGATTCAAGGGGAAATGAACTTTGCTTGATGTAAAACTGACACACCTTGTCATGACTGTCTACTATATCCCTCAGTTCTTCTATTAGTTCTTCCTGCTCTCCAGACAGAAAACAAAACAAAAACCCCCTTGTTTCTGGGAAAATAAGTTACAAGGAGCTCAACACTCAGATAACACTCCAGAAAAACATTATACAGTGAAATAAGAGATAGGATTCACTAGAAAAACCAAGAACAGGTTGCAAGTTACAGCAGAAGATAGGATTTCCCTTGTAACTCTCTTCCCACTGTTCACAGCTAATCTCAATGTTTGGAGAAAAACCCCACCTACCTTGACGCTGAGCCTTTCCGCACTAGTGCCTGTTGGAGGTCTGCCCACAGCATGGAGTTCGGTTTCGGCCCACCGGAGCTGTTTCAGACCTTTGCTACAGAAGTACCAGCAATGAAGGCAAGCAAAAACCTCGGCTGCTTGGAGCATGAGCGTAATTAGCTCATGAAACAAGGAGTTCATTTAGAAGCATTTGTTTCCAATATGCATCAATAGCCAAATTACAAATGATCCAATACACAGCTTAATTCTTCCCTATTGACCAGAACAGTTGATTAACAAATCCTTTCAGCTGCAGACAATATAAAAGCTTGTATGTCATGGGGATTGATCAGCTCAAAATCACTTTGGATTACTCCAGAATGCATCTGTATCATAACAGGCAGTTACTACCCTCTCTGGGTGGGTAAACATTACCCAAATAAAAGCTAGCAAAAAGGAACCACACTTCACACACACTCACAAAACAAAGCAGCATTGGTAGAGCTCGGAGAGACAAGTGTGAGACACTCCATGCCACAAAACATTTAGAAGCAAAGCATTCCTGTTCAAAAGCGACCTTTGCAACTCTGAGTTCACAGAAAACACCCTCCTCCCCCCGCTTTCTTTCCCCGAGGAAACACAACGTAACTGAATGCTTTTTATTACATCTAAAGATTTCTACATAAACAGGTAACATTCAATAGGTAAACCATTTTTTTTCCAATGCATATTAATAAATATTTTCACTTGGTACTTTTATACAAACTGACATTGGTCTACTATACATTTTTAAAAGCCATTTACTGGTTTGGCATGCCGTATGGAAACTAAGAGAAAGTTTTAAGGCAATGAATGACAGTTTTAAATTCATGGAATTAATGGTAATTTTAATATTCTGCTTATATACATTTTTCCCTTTGTTAATTAAAACAATTAACAGCAGCACTTTCGGGGACCACCAGCAATTTTCCCTTGTTAGAAATCTAAGCTCTGTTTAAAAAAAAAAAAGAAAAAAAACACACTGACAAAACAAAATCCTTTCTATTTAAAATGTGCTTAAAAACCCGAAATGTTAAACTGCAACGAAGAATTAATTTTCAAAACATTCTCCTCACAGTCCTTAGCTCTGCATTGGGAGGCAGGTCCAAGAGAGTCCAATGAAAATCTATCAGTCACCTCGTCCTTATAAGGCTTATTGAATCCTGGCCATGGAGAGGAAGGGGCAAGCCTGGAGTTGCTGTCACATCTATCATTATGGAAGGACTACAAAGTTTTTAACGCATGGCATAGGCTACAGTTTAGAGCAGTTTTTCATCTTCTGAAGGATGCATCAGTAATGCCCCCAAGAGCGATTCAAAGCCACTTCTACCCTGCTATTCAAACAGCTACGTGCTCACACCTGGGTGTGTATATACATACACAGACACAGAGCTCTACACGTAACACAGACACATGTGCACATGTGAGCACACCCCACTCCTCTAGTGGAAGAATTTGAGGACGAGAGACTGCTAGTTTAAGGATCACAGAAACTCTGCAATCTGCAGTGGATGGAGCAGTACCGCAAGCCAGGCCACCCCGGGTTGCTTTACTGCATCTTTGACATAGGTGAACTAACAGAGATTGAGTTTTGGAGTGACATTTGCAGGGAAGCTGTTGAGAACTCAGACTGAGACTTCTACCAAGCAATGTTAACTGTGGTCAGAGGCACAGAGAATTGTCAACTATGAAGAACACCCTAGCATGAAACAGGAATACTCACACAGCATATGGGATTAATACCACAAAGGAGGACTTAAGAACATTTCTGTCCCTTCTTTGTAGAGCAATGAGGTTAAAAAATGAGAACAGTGAACTGAACAGCCTTCCTTCCCTTCAGGGTCACTTCTGAGGAAATGAAAGACATCATCAGCTGACCTCACTTTCCAAAAGCTAACACAGGCATAAAGTCGCCAGATTCTGTGTTACCACACACTCGCCACATTTAATTTTATATGTAAATTAACAAGATTTTAATACCACTGTCAAAAGTGACATAAGCTGCTCTTCAGGTCATCTTTAACAATACAGTCAATGGAAATGTTGCCACAATCATCAGTAAACCAGCCACAAGCTCTCCCAAATTTCTCTTAGGTGTTTCAGAAGCTGGGGACACACACGCTCCCAGTTACACTGATGGCAGTCGTACTCCAGATTTACAAATGGTATTATAGCAAAGCATATGCTCTGAAGTTACCAGGTTATTTTTCATGACTAAAATGTATGAGATATATTCCTAGTGTAGGTTTAATCACTTCAAAATCAGACTGAGTTTAAAAAATAAGTATTTCCCATTTTCTATCCTTTTATTTATTTTTTTAACTGACATTTAATAAATTATAAAATTGGTGTATGGTGAAATATATATATCAGCCAGATATGTATGAAATACACATGCATGGGAAAAACTATTTAACTCACTTTTAACTCACACACACAGATCTATAAATACATATATACACACACATATACATATAAACACAAACATTTGTTTTCAAAATTCAAGTCAACTATTTAGTGGCAGAGGGATGCTGTAAAAACACTAAAAACGATTTTGATGCCACATAATGTGAACCTTTCAAATAACCATACAACTGATCATACAGCAATACCTAATGCTACTTCGATTTAAGTTTTTTTTTTCTTTTTTCCTTTTTTTTTTTCTTTTTTTTTTGTTTTTTAATCAATGCAAGATTTTGAGACAACTTCATAGGCAAAAGGTGGCCCTTGTCAATGCTCAAAGCAACTAGCTGCAATCAACAGTTCTGGACATTAAAAATTCAGACAAGAATCTGCTAATTTTAGTATTCCTTAACTCTCTTTCTTGATAAACCTGTTACCTGCACTTTCAACCAGTTATAAAAATATTTTTCACATCAGAGGAAATATTTACTCTCTCTGACATGGACTTTGGGACACAAGAGAATCACTTCCTTCCCTCCCCCTTCTCTTACTTTAAAGAATCTCCTGAAAAACTGCATTCCAGCTATTTACACATTTCACTCTTTAATAAGAATGGATCAGCCCAAATGACCCATCAGTTCTAAAAAAAGATTTTCCTATGTTATGCACAACTTCAGAGAGAGAGAGAGAGAGAGAGAGAGAGAGAGAGAGAGAGAGAGATAAAAGAAACCAGGAAGTATGGCTCAAAGTTCAACGTTAAGTGTACTGAAAAACCAGGGAAATCAAAATAATTACAAGGCCAAAAAGAGAAAACTGAATTTTGAAACCCACTATCCTAAGAGACTTCAATAGGTAGCAATACGTTTGAGTACATGGGCTACAGGGTGGGGCTTTTTTATTGGGTTGGTTTTTGGTTTAAGAGACTCACATTGAACATTAAATATTAATTTTGATGAATGTGAACTCAGAAGACACTGTACCAAGACCATTATCAGCTGCACAAACCATGCAATACTGTGTTGGTATTTGTATTTTCTTCCTTTTGCTGACAAGTTCACTTTTAAGCAGAAATTTGATCTACTGCAGCTAAAAGTAGGTTTCTCCAGACAGAACAAGATAGGCCTCCACTCAATAGGCCATTTATACACACATGGCTAATTTTAAAGCACAAGCAGTTCCACAAATTTAAAATTGACACATGCTTAATATTTTGCTGATTAGGATCTTAAGTTATTTTAAAAGGATTTCATAGTAAGTTCTTAGAAACAAAACCTTACAGTCCAATGTGTCAATGCTTTTATTTGTGGCTAGATCCTATAAAAATTGTCCTGTCCCACATAAGCACAGCCAAGTAATTTCCTCAGCCTGAGATTTTATTGAGTCTGGCCCTCAAGAATAATTGGTACACTAATGAGCTTGCAACATGCTTGACTAAAGCATGGAATTAAAAAAAAAATAATCATCTGAATAGAGGGTCACATAGAACCAGAAATGACAAAAAAAATCCTAAAGAACCAAACCCTCTCCTGAAAGGCTCTGTCCTGCAAACAGAGGGGATGCTGTGGAACAGTTTGGGTAGGGTTTATTCTGCTTCAAGCATAATAATAAAATCTGCACTAAATATGGGATGGGGATTTAGATCCCACCACCAAAGGTAAATGTCTCCAAGAAGAGAAAACACCCTCTCACACGTTTGAACTTTAGAAGTTCAGCTCCTTTCCTGTTTATGTTACTGTGAAGAAAATAATGCCATTTGTGTCCAAACTATAGGGAAAAAAAAGTAACTCCATGACAAATGCACAGGTGTAAAATCTTCAGCATCCATAAAAATGAACTGAAGCTCCTTGTTTTTGTTAATTTTTTTTTGTTTTGTGTTTTTTTTTTCTTATTTTTACCAGTGAGGCCATCTTAGGTTTATATACAAAAGTAAAACTGAAAATATACTTTTGTTCTCTGTACACATAAATTTTTTTCCCTAAAAAGGAAAAAA
The DNA here is from genome assembly GCA_026212715.1 of Elanus axillaris. Classification (NCBI taxonomy): domain Eukaryota; kingdom Metazoa; phylum Chordata; class Aves; order Accipitriformes; family Accipitridae; genus Elanus; species Elanus axillaris. Next base: position 22,758,786 of record JANZLQ010000002.1, on the reverse strand, counting down.
ACTTGTCTATGTTTCTAACATAAAGTAAAACCAAGCACAAAGATTTCCTCTGACGAGTTCATTTACTCCAAAAATCAGTCCAACGAAATAATGTCCGGTATGATACCAAAGATAGACGCCGTGTCCGTGCTGCTCCTACTTGCAACTGGATGACCATGATTCTCTCGCAGGCTGTTGGAGGAAACAAGACTGCTGTTACTGCCACTATTGCTACCATTTGTGGCTGGCAGAGAACTGCTTCCTCCTGCATTTAGCTGATCGAGAAACATCTGAGATGAAGTGTATGGGAAAAAACGAGAGTGTAAGAGTTCTTGATCATCTGATGCAGAAACTGCCGCAGCTGCAGCGGCAAGAAGGGATGTGTTGTAATGCTGGGGGGAAAAACAACATTTTTAAGTTACATTTCAGACACCATAGTTTTGATTCAGACCAGCACAAAAAAAAGTTATTTGTATGCTAGAGCTCTGACAGCTTCTGGATTTCACACCAGCTCATCTACTCAACCTTTCTGTAAGGTAAGTGGACTGATGCAGTGAACTTTTACCTCTGCAGCCCCTGATTTCTGAAGCCAAAAGAAACTGGAAATACTAGTATTAGTAAGAGCAAACACTAGAAAGGCAACAGTATTGCAAAACACCCAAACCAGTAAGAAACGGTAAGAAGCAGCACTCTTTTACCTCTTCAAAAAAATTCCTTGGTGGAAAAATTCCCCAAAATTCAAAGAAACATTTTGCCATCCCTCTCCTCTGCTCAAAAGTCACAGACCAACCACAGCTGGTGAAACTATGTGCTAATCACTGTTGGTGGAGGAAAGCACACTTCTGTGAAAAATGCATTTAGAAATAGCATGCTTAGTCCCATTAGATGGCAGCAAGGGCTATGCCAACTTATACTCCCTGCTGGGCAGCCCCTGAAAGGCAAGAAATTTAGCTATCAAGAATCAGATTTTAAATACAATCTCTCTGTAGGGTGATTTTGCTCTTCATGTTTCTTTCCATTACAATGAAACATACATGCAGGCTACTCAGCCTTGTTCTGCAACATTTATGCACTGGTATAATTATGCTGTATCAGTGCAGCATCAGACTTCTGCACTACTTGTTTCACAATAATTCTCATATCTATGTTTTACTGAATATCAAGATAGCTTTTCTGAATTCAAATTCTGCAGTGAAGGCTCTGGTCTTAATTATGGTATGAAAAGTATCCCTCTACATTTAGTACAGTTCTCCTACTTGAGATTGCAGAACAGACATGAAGGGACAAAGGGCAGGTGAGCTACCCCAGCCACCTTCTTTTCTTGGAGGCACAGGAGGAAAAGTGGTCAAGTGGGAGGACTTGCCAACCCAGAATCCTTTTGACAATAAGCTGCTTAGCTCCCAAAACTGGCAGAGCCAGCACTTATCTAGCCCATTTCAGTAAGTATTTACAGAAAGGTAGCAAACATGGTATGAACAGGCATACAGCCTCAGAAAAACCAGAGCGCTGCCCCTGACTCTCTGCATTGTTTAAAGGACTGTCAAGAGCCCCAGTGGTGGGGCCCAGCACTGACAGATGGCCAAAGTCAGACATTTGATCTGAAAAACTAAGGAGGTGGTTGGTGGACCCTTAGCCGTGGCTGTGGCACAATACAACAGTGGCTGACTGAGCTTAACCCTCAGAAATGCTTATCTTTTGTTAGGCCTTATCCTACACCCATATTTAGACAATGCTTATGTTTGGTCACAGTTTCTATGTGTATAAAACAAAGCTGCAGCCTGCCTGCATTTACACCTACATCATACATCTGCTCCTTCATTGCCTTATATATCCATGCCAGCAAGTCCTTCTCTGAAAAGAGTATCTGCCATATGACATGATTTTCCTTTACTTACCTGATTGTCTCCTGACAGAAAAGGGAAGAAATCTAAACCTGTAAAGAGCCAAAAGAAAAAAAACTAAGCTTCTCAAAACAAAAAAGCACCTCTCCATTTTCCCACCATTTATTTTGACATAAAACCAGCATAATACTGACAACACTTCAGATTCTCTTCACTACTGGAGCCTGCAAAACATCAGCCTTTTAAAACCTTAAGATACTAACCTAAATTTTCTTTTCTTTTCTTTTTTAAATACCATCTCATCCTCTGTGGATGAAAAATAGTATTTTGCACTACTGGATTGTCAAACAACTGCACATTTAAATACTTTTACAATAGCTACTATTGCTTGGAGAGCTGTACTTACAGCTACAAACAGTCAGAAGCTCACCTTGCAAGTCATAAGGCATAGGTGTCATATGGAATGGATGCCTGTAGTCTTGGATAAGTGATGTATTGATGTAGCTAGTGTCAACAGCAGGAAGGCTTGGTGTTCTTGACACAGGAGATGCTTGATGGGGTAAACTTAAAATGCTGGAAGAAACAAAGGCTTGTTACAAGCTTAAAATATAGTCTTGGCTTTAATGCTAAAAGAACAGCATTTGAATATTTCTATTGCTGTCCCACACAGGGTATGCCTATTTTCAGTTTTAACACAAAGTCAACCTCTCAGTACACACTATGAACTTTGTGACAGATGTCCAACAACCCCCCTACTAAATTTCAGAGCTTCACTAGAAAGCATAATACTGCTACAGCACCTCAACCTTGTAGGGACTGGAAAGGGATGAGGGGGAGGGGATGGAAGAGACATGAGCATCACACGTTCCCCAAGCTTTCTTCTCACAATGACATTTTATCAGAAAAGTTAATTCAGTCCAAGATAATTGAAGTTTAGCAAAATCAAAAGCAAAGGCAAGTTCAGTGTCAAACAGCAGGAACTGATGACTCTCACTGTAAATGGTATTGGGATCTCTGCTATAAATACGTTACAAATACTCCTAAGCCAGGACAAGACAATCCTAAAGGTATATCAAACCCCCCAAAAGCACACACAAATCTGTATAACAACACAACATTTATACTCTACAAGATCATTAGCAATGGAAGACAGCCAAAAAGGTCTCAAAGAGTTTTAAGTGATCACTGAGTCATTTACATTACTGGAATAGTAATCACTTCAAAACAGGATCCCTTTGGTTTAGCCTCAGTTTTCATCCTTACATGTTTATGTAAACAGGGTGCTGTTAACAGCTTGGCTACTTGGGTGTAATCAGGTTATTCTGGCATTGTTTATTACTATGCTACTGGCAGTAACCACTGGCAAAACCCACACACTCCCATACCACACCCATGTTTCTCATTGCTCTCTCTCTCCGTATGTGCTGCTTCTATACTTCTCTATGGAAGAAAAACACTTCCAGACTGGCAAAAAACATACTTGTAAGCCACAACCTTTTGTGGCTTTTTGTTACTCATTTTCACAAATGCAATTGAAAAACTGTATTGTATTACACACTTAACAACTCAAAGCTGTTATTCCAATCTTCCCAGGCCTTGTGACCCAAGATCAAATCCATTTGCTATAAACTACTAAATCAGGATATAATCCAAATACAGGACTTTCTAGATACAATTTCTTATGAAATTTGTTACTACTCTCCATCATGAGTATATTCGCTCTGCATTGGCCTAAATATTTTAGTCTCACCCCTTATTGTTTAATGGTGATGCTGGAGATATGGAAGGACAGCTTCTCTTTGCAGATGGTTCTTCCTCCTCTTCATCTGATGAGCTATCAATGGTTAAATCAATCACTTCTACTTTCTTATTTTTATTAGACTGTTGGTGAGAAGATACCTGATGCTCCAAGGAAGAGCTTATGCATCCTATACAAAGGAAGTCAACATTATAAGCTGTAGCTTACAACAACGATACAACCATCATAACATCACAGCTTATTTATATGCCTTCACAAATAAAGTTTACAACTTAGAATAAAAGACAATAAAATTACATAATATTGATAAAAACTTAAAAGTACCATCAGCCCCAAACAGGTATTACTCAAGTAACCTTTCTCACAAATGATCATTAAAAGCTACAAACATTCATGCAAAAATGAGCATTTTGAAAAGTTAAAGGAACATCAATACTTAACAGTTCAACAGTATGACATTCAGTCCATACACCCCAAAACACGAATTACCATCAACTCCATTGTAAGATGCAGTTACTTCCTGCACTTCCTTCTTTGATCTCATAGGAGCCCATGATCCATCCTCCTTAAACTGAATTTCATCACAATCTGTACAATACTTCAGGATTTCCATGAACAACCTGTCAATCAAAAACATATAATATCAGTCCTCAAAAAGAGCTTAACTCCTTTTTTTCTCCAATATCTTTATTAGTCAGTGTAAGTTTGAATTAGTGTTTAAATGTTGAAAGCTTTCATTGTTCTACCCTTCTCTCATCTGCTTCCTTGATAAAAAGGAGTCATTGAAAATTTTAAAATATTATCTAAAATAAAAATCCGCACATCCACTTGAAAGAACTACAAGAGCAGAATCCTGCAGAGCTCATGACACAGAGCTCTCCATTTTCCAAAACAAAGGAAGAATGTAAACCAGTATTAAAAAAAAAAAAAACAAAAAACAACCCTCCTCATTACCCATATTTATCTTTGACAATATTTAACTGAGGAAATCTGTATCTTAAAGGAGCCCATATAACTGAGTATTTAAGGATTAGTATCTCCTGAAACCTCTTTGCAAGTGAGAACTTCCTAACAAAAGCTGAGCATGGGAATCTAAACTTGCAGCCTCTTTTCCTAGCCATGTCTCCTAAACTTTTAGGATCCTGGCACTACATCACTCCCAGTGGGAATTCCAGCTTTTGACCAAGACTATTAATGTGGTTCTGCGTAGGAAAGAGCTTTGGTTTAATTAGTGAGAAAGTTCACTCCTTCCCAGATTGAAACATTTTCTAGAAAGAACCTTCTCTTTGGGATGCTATAATTGTATCATCTAATCTCCAACATCCACACCTGGCAACACAAAAAGAAATAAGGAAAATGGGTTGTTTTAATTATTACTACTCTTACGCTTTACTATTTTAGGCTGGAACCTAGAACAAGGAACCCTACAGTTCTTTGATCCAAAGCAGAGGACCTATAAATCTCGGGGTCCATGAATCCTAAGCAGCATGTGTGAGTCCCGAGTGTCTCTTCAGCTTTTTGCAAGGCCTTAAAGGGATCCTGAGCAACCTTATGCTTCACTGGCAGGTCACCAAAATGAAGCACGTACTCACTAAAAAGTCTCAATCATTTCTGAGGTGGTTTTATGGGGTTCTGTTTGTTTCAGGGGTTTTAGTTTTGATTTTGGGGGTTTTGTTTGTTTGTTTGGGCATTTTTTTGTTTGTTTGTTTGTTGGGGCGGTTGTAGGTTTGGGGGTTTTGTGGGTTTTGTTTGTTTGTTTGTTTTTTTGTTTTGGGATTTTGGGGGGTTTTTAGTAAAACATTCTGAGAGTATTCTCAGAAGACTCTACTTGTTCTCTTCCTTTATCACACTTTGGAAAGAAGATTCCTATCTAAGGAATTAAAATGCAAACCCAGGAATAGACACTTGGCATTTCTTCAGGGAAACCAATGCTAGATTATTATTTTTTTTAATGTTTTACAGGTAGGCAGTACCAGGGCATCAATCTCTATGTCACTTTCTATGTATAGCAACTCCCCAAGTATGAAACTGTACATGGATTTGTACATGCATTTGGGGGGGTGGCATTATTTATTTCATGTAACATTGTCTGCTATCAACCATGCCAGATTTGTGCAGTTGCTCCATTAAAAGAAAAGACAATGTGCTGTTTTCACCTTGGGATCCAGTGCTATGGAATACTGGGGGTGGGGGGGAGACACCAAACAAAAAACCCACAATTATTTTAGGCTCAAAATTTTACCTAGGATTGGAAGGAATAGTTTATTATTAACAGTTTGAAGGCCACAATTATTCCAGAATACTGAATGAAAAGGTACCTGGTTAGTAATTCTTCACCAACAGCAAGGAAATGAAAGGACGCGGTAACTTAAAACACATCACAGCCAAATAACCCAAGATTTCAGAGCACTGTATTCTGTGCAGCACAAGAACAGTAAAGCACAGAGTGTAAGGTACATCCTTCATTTTGATTCAAGTTTTACTTACCCATCAATAATGAGATGTTCATAGGGAGCCTTCTTGTCACAGACAGGGCAAACCCAGGTTGGTTTCTTTTCATTCATTTGAATATATAGAGTGGCATCAAAACATTGCAGGTGTGAACAAGTCAGGGCCCTACATGGTATAGTTAGCCGCATTTTACCAAGCTTTAAGAGAAAAATAAACAAGATTACAACATCTTGGTATTAAATTAACCAACAGGGCTTTTCTGTCTGAAAAGTGACAGAGACAGTTTGAGTTCTATTCCAGAAAGAACTCTCATAAATCCAAGTTTTGATTAAAATATGTCACATATACTGTTCCCTCCCTCCTGTAGGTTTGATTATTGCATAAAAGAAAAAGTTACTAAAAATCACATTTTTAACTATATTTGATCAAGAAGGCTGAAGACTACATCCTGTATCCCCATAACAAAATACAGAGTCCACTGAGCACCTGTAACATACCAGTGTCTTGGACAAACCACAAAAAAGAATTCTTCTTCATTAATATTTTAAAAGCTGATGAACACGGGTCAGTCCTCTCCTATTCACTCACAGCTAAAGTGTGAATTCAAGCTGCTGTCCATAACTCAGTCATCAGGGCACTACCAGAACTACTAGTTTAACTTTAAAGTCACAGAACCAAGCATATAGAAAATGCATTTGCAGGATTATGGATCATTTCCTGACGTGTTTCTCTAACTCCACCATTTTCACTATATTCTCCAAAGCACTGTCAGAAAGTGACTACTCACAAAGTTAGTCACGCCTGTTAACTATTAAGAAGCTATTTTATACTCCTCCTGCTGTGATAAACAGCACTGCTACACATACAGTTGTGAGCTAACCTGAAATTTCACTCCCTGTTTCTTGTGTAAAGTACAATTAGCTGACTATCCCGTATACTGCCATCATATCTTTTCAACACTAAAAAGGGCCTGAAAATGTTAACAGAAGATGAGACAGGAGCAAATGAGTTCTAAAGTACGCTTTCTGATGGGGACTATCCCTTCCTTCAAGTTTGTAGGAAGGTCAGGACAGCAAGATTTTGTAGGCCAGCACAAAGCTTCCACAAGTTTAATATAAAAAGCACAGTTGAGTACTTCAGCTGAGCAGGTAACATAGGAGTGCTACACACAGTGAGTGTTCAGGCTAAATTGTGGAACAGGAATATCTTAGTTTGGATTAGGTAAATCAGTGCTAACCCAGACCATAAAAACATTAACATATGATTTGATTACATTGAATGCAAAATTGATTAGACAGTGAAAGGCATTTCATATTAATCTGAAATAAATTTTTGAAATAATTTTCCCTCCTCAAAAAAACCAAGCAGTTGTTTTCTGGCAAAGTCTTTACACTGCAAGTTTAGGAGGGGCTTTAACTGACCATACTAAAGGTAAAAAGTAGGAATGTCTAGAGAATACTTTTCCCATATTAAAAAACAACAAAACAATTATTTATTATGAACTATTTATACTGAGTATTTTGAAGTTATATATATATATATATGTCTGAATAAAATAATGAATAAAATATGCACAATGACTTCATTTGAAAAACTTCAAGCCAATCCTAGCAGTGGATAGTAGGAGGAACTTTTTTTAGTACAGCTTAAGCAAGCACCATGGTCATGCATACTGATTCTGAGCAATACAAGATGGGTGCCACAGGATGGCACTCAATCTCAGAATATCAGAAAACTAAAAACAGTATCAAGAACAAAGGCTCTACTCACAGTCCACTACTTCCTCCATGATGCTTTTTTTTTTTTTTTTTTTTTTTTGCATCCCCTGTAAGCAGAAATCCCTCCACCCCATTCCCAGCAAATTCAGCTGACTGCAGGATCTTGCTTATTTGTCTTCCCTCTGGCTCTCAAGTCACTGTCACAAAACTCACCACCAGATGGGAGGAGAGCAGAGAACTCCTTGGGGAGTCTGCAGCTATGGTGGTGGACAGCTCAGACAGCAGGAGGTGCTGTATGTGCCATGTGTTTGGCAACCCCTCCCCCAAAATCCATGACCAAGCACATTACTTCTATCACATAACCAACCCCCAACAAAGCAAGGCCCCCTGATCCATGTCTGTCATGAATTCTTATCTCCCAGATGGTAGGTCAATGGCTCATTTGTCTTTTGGGCACAATAAGAGTCTCCTTGCTCAGCGAGGATCAAGAGTAAGAGTACCAGCGATAAAACCTGGATGCTTCTATGTGACACAACATAAAAATAAGGAAGGTCGAAGACACATGCTGCAGGAAGAACATAAATACTTGTCTCCTGAGTAAAAAAGCAGATTTAAACCAGAAACATTTTCACAAGCTTTTTGTATATAAACTGTGGCTCTAATTTCTAAGTAGCAGTTGGATTTAACTGAAGCCATACACATGCAGATAGAATCAGCGTACTCAGCGTTAACAAGTTGGTGTCTCCTTTCTCATTTTTGGCATTGAACATCCTGGATCAGTTCTGCCATACTGGCCAAGCTGTGTCAGAACTGACAAAAGAAAAGGTCATAAAAGAAGAGACGCGTCCCAACTTTTTAAAAACTCTGTTTTCCAACACTGTTACTGTTTTGATTCTTGCCTGTCAGCAGCCGAAGAAACACTGCATTGATTTCTTTTACAAGGGTACAAAACATTGCTATCCTTTCATGCTAAAAAATGCACCCAAAACAGGAGTTAAAGATTTGTAAACAAAGCTGGAAAACCTAAGGTAAAATGCTATATTTGGAATTTTTGTTCAGTTAAATATTTGGTCCGGCTGCAGAGCCTTATTTTTTTTTTATTTCAAGGGAAAATAAGAACATGAATTCAAGTGTCTTCCTGAAATACAGACTCAGTCCAGCCCCTTTGCCTGCTGTATCTTGGATAGATTCAGCCAATAGTTAAGGACAGCTTCTTCTCCGTACTCCACGGTCTCAGAGGGAGAGCAGGCCTCTGTGCTAAAAAAAGCTCAGCAGTAATCCAAAACAAATTCAGAGGAAGCTGCCTCACTCTGCACTTTTTTGAGGGCAAAACAAAGGTTATAAAGTCTAAACCTGCCACCTCTATCCAGATATGCAATTCCATTTATTTTATTGAAATACAGACATGAGAGAATCACACCCATAACAAATGAGATGGGAGAACAGCATCCTCACATTAACAGAGCTGAAGATGCATCATTCTTTAATTTTTGGTTCTGCTGTTGGAAACCAAATCAGCACTTTCAACATGTACTTTCAAAGCATAAACTGTCCATTCAAGTATTAGAAAATAAATACAAAATATTTACCAAAAAATTTTCTCTGAGCCAAATGCTTACAAATTAGCAAGTAAAAATAGAGGCTGTAATAAAATTACATTCAGACCCAAGGACAGTCTGAATCATGCTAATAACCTTTCTATTCATAGGACAGGTTAAAAGGTACAGTCTCTGTCCCAACAAGCCTTTGCAATGATCGATTACTGCAAGAGCTACAGTGAAATCAGACAGCACTGCATGAGGAACATACTGGAAAAAAAGTCAAGTATGTATGTTTTATAAATATTATTAAAAAGATACAGAGACAAATATGCTCAAAATAGTCTGCTACAGACTTTGGTTTGTATGTCTATCAGAAAAGTAGTAAATTTTAAAGAGAAAATACTGACAAAGGTAGGACTTCTGAAGAGCTACATCCTAATATCTGATTGCTGTTTTGTTTTTACACCTGGCAGAACTCTGAGAAAGCAAAATAGAATTTGACGTATTTAGGTTTTAGCAAACTTGCAGCCCTAAAAGCAGTATTGCAGAGGATATTCCTGCTCTAATACTAACTTATCTGAATTGCAGTCATCAGGGAAAAAAATTCATCTAAGAGCACCGCAAAAGAACTTTTATCAGTAATGGAGGCAATCAGGACAAACAGAAACATGCCAGAAAACTCCCACAGAACTATCTATAAAGCAACATAACTGCCTGAAGTGGCAGTTTTGACAAATCAAGTACGACTGAAGTAAAAACATAATTCCAGAAGATGCACGAAGATTCATTTAAGATAATGAATTAACACATAGGTACTTCTAAACTCTTACAGCCATTTAATTCTTGCTAAGGGATTACTATTTTTGTCTGTATAGGAAACATTTTAAGTGGTAAGAATATTGTGCATAAAAAAGGACAAAAAAACCAACAGGACTGTCGTGCTTTCTAGAATAACAAAGTACTAACAGCACAACAAAAATTCAACTATAACAACTCAGCAAAATAAGCTGCCAGGTGTGGACCCAAAATACTTCAGTGTTCCAAATCTGCAGTAGTTTCGATGCAACATGTAAGTTCATAGTTTTATAGCATAATAGGTTATGAGATTGTAAGTTTACAGATCAGGATTTTACTTTGTAAATGCAATCCCTGTATCTTCCTTACAGATGAGTTTTATCCTCCTTATAAAAGTGTTATTAATTAGTAACCATCAATGTTGATTTGGAGAAAGTCTTAAGATTAAAGGTCATGAAAATACCACATTTAAAGATTTACAGTAGCCTAATACATACATTAAAAGTAACCACAATGTCAACTGTGCTTTTAACAAAGCAAAGCTTATGTGTCTAAAAGTTTATCTTTACATTGGTAGAGTTTAAGAACATATTTAATAACTTGAGAAATAAGCTTCAATTTGCAAGAATAAGGCAGCGTTATTCTTTAGATTTTGAAAGTGAAAATTTTGTGTCAAGCTTGAACAGGTTGAGCCAAACCAGGAAACAGACATATCCTTAATCTTGAAAAGAGGTTAAAAAGTTATATTGCAATAAAGATACTGCATCAATCAATACAGAGAGCAAGTATTCTGAAGGTGCATGGTACTTGAAACAAGAGCACTAAGTTCCAAAGATTAAAAAAAGTGCACATAATATTAATGTTGTGCAGTTTACCAATGATAACATAAACCCAGGTATAAACTACCACTTATCTCTGCATCTGCTTGATTAAAAAACAATTAGTAGGTCAAGATACAGTACAACTCTGCCACTTCCACATTAATTGGTACTATGTCCTCCCAACTTCAAATTTGGAAAAAATTTTGTTTGAACAACCTCTAGGACACTGCTTCATTTTTAATCTAAGATTATTAAATACTCAACGTGTACACATGCATATAATCAACTCCAGTTAAAAGATGCTCAATTCTTTGATTAGAGTCACTGGCTGAAGAGCTATTTCTAATAGTCAGATTCACCTACCTTACTACTGAGAGTGGCTTTATCACAATCAAGGACCCAAACTGCACACTCAGATGACCTAGTGACAGTTTTAAATGTATGCTTACATGTAATTTTGAATAGCATTTTCAAGTTAATGGAATACTGATTTTTTCAGGGCTATATCATGTGCTTAAGCACAGTGACAAGTAACTTCAGCATTAGATCCTATCCCCACAAAGTTAACACACAGGTAAACCACAAGCTAACCTCTACCAAATACATGTCCCAGAACAGCCTCATCTTGATCAGAATCAGTTTTGAGGGAATTAAAATAGAAACTTACTGGACAAAGAAGAGAAACTCTTAAGCTTGTTGTTGCTATTTCACTGTCTGGATCGGCAGTCAGTTTCTCTTTAACTGTTATTTGAAAGAAGAAAAGGTTTATTTTACAGTTGATTTAAAACACAAATTGGATGACAGAGAAATAAAACAAGTTTGAAACTGCGTGCTAAACTTTCAGTTTGCAATATCTACTGGAAGCAAGCAGCAGTGACTATTGTTTCAGAGTCACACAATAAACTTGTAACGTAAGCAGTCTTTACTCTCTAGAAAGATCATAAACAACAAGATTTAAGAAAGCAAAAAGCAGGAAAAACTCATCTTAAACCAAGGTCCCTAGAAAATGTATTCATACAGAGATGACTCTTTTCATATATATGCAACTTTGTACTTGACAGTTATTTAAAATCTACCAACAAGATAACCCACATTGACTTGACTGTTAAAAAAATGTTAGTAATTCTGACATGGACAAGTACTACTGTAAACCTCTTAAAAGCTCATCAAGCAATCCTGTGATTTAAAATTGAAAAGCAAGTTGAGAAATAGGAAATCAGAAGTACCCTGACAAAATATGAGTTTTAAGTAACTGCAGTGAAGTATTAGCACTTACAGAAGTCTTTCATCTCTACCCATCCTCTCTACCTTTACTTATAAGGGCTGTTCTATAAGCAGTCATTTGTTAAATGAACAAGTCAGTTCCATGTTCCTCCTGCTCTATGAACCAGACCTACATACTCATTTTCACCTTGTATACACAGAGCAGTAGACACCTGGCACCTCTCTAGATTTTTGTGCATTTAAATCATAAGGCATTAGCACAAGCTAATGACCAGCACTATATACCATTGGCTCTGTAGCATTTACTGGTGGACTAACTTCTTCCCTTCTGGAGAAGGTCCTGTGCTGTGTATAACCCACATTATCTGAGCATTAAAAAGTATGACCGACAGCGGTCAGGTGTTGGTATTTTTACCCCATCCCTGAAAAAGAAACATGTAGCAGTTTTTTCTTGCATTTTTATTATACAAATTTATACCAACATGTACTTGTCAGAGAAAACAATAAAGCAACAAATCTCACACTTAAATTTGGAAGGGGGTTGGGAGGAGTATTGTGCTAGACACTTTCTCTCCAGGAGCTGACTCCACAATACCGTGCCAAAGGAACAAAAACTTTGTTGATGGAGACTTTCCTCCAGCATGTCAGCATCAAGGTTCAGTATAAGGCATTTAGTTCAGCTTGCTTGAGGTACTGAATTACCAGTTAACTATATAAATACAGTTGTTCTAGTCTGAAGAAACAAAGGCAGTATGGCTGAACCGAAAGAGATTCTCTTGCATTTTTCCCTTCACAGTGTCAACAGGGTTCCTGGACTGGCTCCTAGTACAAACAAAGGCCTCTGAGTTTTTGAATTGGAACTGAATACAAAGAACACCACTATCAGATTCTCAAAACCCATAGAATTGTAGGAAGTCCAAACCTCAGTTAGTACAGTGCTATTTCAAATCTCCTTTTACAAAAGCTTTTTTTCCTTTTTAAACAAGTAATACATCAGACATACTTAGTGCTCTAGAATGATCTGGGTTCCGTATTCCTTTTGCTCGCAACCTCTGCAGTAACACCGTAGAGGACAGCTGCTTTACAAGATAGACTGCCATGGAATAGTTCTAGAAAACAGAACAAAAATTCAAGGTAAAAACTGTTTTAATCAAAAGACAGCTTGAATTTTATACAATGCTTAGGCAGTTTATTATGTGATTACAGGGCCCTGTGTTTCCAAAGCAGTTACAAGACTTTAGATAGCAGAGTTTTCAGACTAGAGAAAACTCATCATGCTTCAGAAAGTTCACAGGGCTAGAGTTTAAGAGATGCAACAAAAGTGACTTCACGCTTCACTGACATTAGATTTAGCTGCAAACCAAGCTATTAAAACAGCACTTAGGACACTTCTGGAAGTTTTACATCTAACTCAGGACATGCAGTCTACAGCCCATTTAAGAAGGGTAATTTTACATCAATAATGTTAGTTACTGCAGTTGTGTCAATACATCAAATATGATCAAAAAAAATTTTAATAAAAGCTTATTTCATTCTCAAAATATGTAAATCAGCAGTGATGCCTCTTCAAAAGTAATACATAAAAAGATGCACCGTTCTGCAGTATTTCCTACTCAGTCTGGAAGCAGTGTTGAACTTTCTTATTCTTAACTTCCTGCACTTACTTTTTATGAAATGCTAACTTCACTGCCGAAGTTTAACAGAAGTAAGGCAGTTAGAGTTCAAGAGTTCAGTGGGGCCAAGATGTACTCTAGTGAATCTAGCCAGAGCAGGCAAGACGTCACCAGTCCCAACTGCCTGTCCTTCCCCTCTGGAAGAGGTTACGTCACTTCCCCCCATCGGTCTCAACAGAACAGACCATGCAAATGTTCCTTATCAGTATCAGCAAAAAGCCATGGATGCTCACTTCTGCTACTAAAGAAAATAATTTGGCATACAAGCAGGTCAGATGCAGGCTGAACATCAACTCTCCCAGCTCCCCTGTAAGCAGGGTAAGCCTTCCCTCAAGGGACGAGCAGGAGTGGCAGAGTGCTCTTCCTGGCATTGATAACCGATTTCAAACCACAGCCTAAGATTTTTGAAGGTCTCATTCTTCTCGTAAGCTAACAACAGCACGTAATGACGTATTTAAAATGTAATATTGTACTATGCATTCATCAGCAACACCCCTCTCTCCCCACACTCCCAAAATGGAAAGGACAAAATTTGTGTTCTCACATTAGGGTACATCAATTACTTTTTGATATAAACAGTATTTCCTAAACCTGTAGCTGCACTCATACACTTTAAATTGAAAAATTAAAGGCTTCCCCCAGCAACTGCCATGTATGTTTCCACTAACAAAACAAAAAAAACCATACAATTGTGACATCTACCATCCTTTATTTAGGATGCCACCAGAATCCAAAGATGGGACTTCAGTAATATATCTTACCATAAAATCAGACAAATTTAAATAGCATCAGAAACACCACATTTTAAATATTTTATTCTTACAATGAATACTTCTCACATCGTTAAAAACCACTACTGCTTTAACGTGTTTGTTTAATGCCTCAATTAGTATAGAAGTTAGAAAAATGCTAATTAACATTGTGAAATTATTTACCGACAGCTTGAATCTACAAAGCTAGGAACTTGCCCAAGGCATCTTGTACAGAAGGCTCTTGAAACAGATTGTGTAAAAATCACAATTATGACTTCAGAAAAGGTAGAGTACACCAGTCGAGACATGCAACTGACTCTTAAGGGAAGGGAAGGAGGGGAATTCAAATTTTGTACTATACAGGCACATCCAAATATAAAATAATTCCTCGCATTTAACTGTCAAGGTCTCAAACAATCACTTTTGGAAGCATTACATCTCATGAGTGAGGAAGTTCTGACTGGCATCTAATTCTCATGAAACACACTAAGAATCTGTCACTCTCTTTAGTTTTGTATTGTAAGCTAGTAGTTAGCCAATATGGTTTTTGTAACGGAAATATATATGAAGCCTGAGAAACGAGCTAGTTGACAAGAGACTAGCTTAGAGTCCACGCAGACTTGCAACATTTCTTTTCCCTAAATCCTCTCTGGTATTCTTAAGCAAAACTGCAGCACTGTATGCAGAGTAATAACCAGGATTCATCAACTTGCATGCAGGCACTTCTGCAATGTAAACCAAAACAGGTTCATTTTTAAATGCTTTTTTCTGGTACCTGCAGTTCTCATTAGATAAAAGAAGGTTTTTAAAAAAATCATTCAGCCATCATTTATTCTATAATCTGAATGGAGACTGTTTTACGCTCCACAAGAAATCCATCATGAAACACCATCATGATGTTTTATAACTGGCTATTGTGCATGACTAGGCTGTAAGCATTCTTCCACATTGGTTCAGGAATCCTGGGCTTTGTGCACTGACAAATTCTTTGACAAGGTTTCATCTCAGGACAAGTCTTGGGACTTCTAAAAACAGGATGGTTGCAATGGCAAAGCCACCATTTTGCAAGTACATGTTGACTCTGTAATGCATATCCAGCAGCTTTTTTGCCATCAGTGAAAGCAGTGCACTAATTCACAGACTAATTTACTAAAGTAACTTTTTGCAGCATGTTCCAGATTTAATTAGTCCGGTGGAACATCAGCAACTCTATAATACCGATTGTAACGTTCTCCCCACAGACACAAAAAAAACCTATAAAAACATGACTTTTTAAATATTAAGTATAACTACAGCAGTTGTGTTAATGTTAAACAGAAATGTTAAAAAGGCAAATTAAATCTCCTGGGCCCTGCCAAGTTACTATGCTTTGTGTCCACATTTACAATTATAAAAGACTACTCTGTACTGAATGTCACATGCTAGTTACAAGTTGAAGCCAGAATTAGGTTTGTCAAGTCCCTAAAATCAGGAAAAGCTTGCAGTCTGAAGTTAAGACAAACAAATGTTTTATGGGATGCCTTGATCTTATATCTGGGCCCTCAGTGAGTCACAAAGATAGGTGGGTGGAGGGTGAAGAGGGACGGATCACACCAAAATATTTGAGGGCTACTGATATAAGGAAGCATGTCATATCTGCCTAGCAAAAATAATAGAAACAAAAGAAGGAACAGTCTACTGCTAAACCATTAAGTATTTTCTGCACAATTAGACTTGCTTATCTTTCAAATCTCTCAAACAGATGCCAAAGCAGAAACTAATAGGCTTTAGACAGCATTATATACCGAAGTTACTTACTCTTCCAATTTCTGCAGTCCATGAAACAACAATTGTGTTTGGTACCGTCGTAGATAATCTGACGAGTGAGGTAATGTTGATTGGTCGGCTAGGTCGCTTTGGTTCAACACCATTTTTGGTTGGTGGAAGATAGCCCTAGAAATCAAAGTATTTTTCCCCTCAGCAAAAAAAAAAAAATAAATACTGCTTTTGCTTTCTTCCCCTCTCACCACAACCCTGCCCCATTAAAAGCTGTATCTCACCTGAACCAGGATCCCTTTTCAATTTAAAGATACATATATATATAAGCTATATCACACAATAAAGTATCAGTGTTTTACAAGCCCTTTCTCCTTGCACTTTCCAAATCCTAACCCTGCCAACAGCATACTAAAAGGCACCATTGCCATCTCTCCTTTCTCAGCACTGCTGTTCAACCTGCCTGGCTAACATTGCCCAGTCTAATCCTGTGCACTGTCCCAGTACTGTGAGTTGGCATTTTTCTCTTTAGTCCTGTTGGTCAATGCAGAGATGACCTCCAAAACAGAGTCAAATTTCAGCCAGCCTCACTGGATATTTGTCAAACAAAAATTTACTGTCATGTTTTTTTAAAATTAATCTCCTGGACCTACTGGTTGGTCTCCTGAGAAACAATTTACTTAACTATCTTTTCCATTCATCTATCCATCTTCATTCAAATGCTCCAAAATGTGAAAACAAAGGTTAGGATAAATTCTAATGCTAATTTCCGACAGACAGTTCCTCATGATGCTATCCAAATATGTGTATCAAAATAACATCTTACTTACTGGAAGGCTGCATGGTTTCCCATTTACTTTCACACACAGATTAGGTGGGAAGTGATCTTCTTGTGGACAACTGGTTTCTGACAAACAAAACCTAAAAGCAAAGAGCTTCCATCATCTTTCACTTCTAAAGTGATTTAAAGATCATCTCTTCCTAGAAGAAATTTTTTTCCAGAGTTATGAAAGCTCAACAAATCTTGCTAAACACAGTCCTCAAATTAGCTGTACAGATGATTAAGCAGGAAAGCCCCCCAAAATTACAGGTTTGCATCAAAATGGCTGTAGGTTCCTCCTCAGATTTCTTGCATTCCTCAGACTGACTCTGAGTCACTCAGATGCGGGCTCCTGTTACAAAAGACAGATCATCCAAATTTCTTTCCTAACATTTCTCCAGCCTAACTTCTTGATAAAAGACCAGGGTTTCACAAAGGACAACATATACAGTCTCTTCAACTGTCCCTCCTCCAACTTCAATAAATCAGACGGCTGTTTAGCCACAGCATCAAATGCTATCCTTTTGCCTATGTCAAGCCTCTTAGTTTTATTTATTTATGTAAGTTCAGACAGGCTTATGTGCTGCTGGAACCAAAGAAAGACACACCCTTCCTTGTCCTACAAAATGCATGTAGGCAAAGATTGCAGACAATAGGCATTCAAAGGACCAAAAAGAGCCTCTCTACTCCATTGGATTTCTTCCAGGGGACCTGCCCCATCCACACAAGTGTACCATCACAGCGGGGTAGAGCTATTCAACACAGCTGAGTTTAACATGCTGCTGCTCTCAAAAAGGGGGAGCTACTTTTCCCTCATGCCTTCTTTGTCCCTATGTCCATCCAACCTGACTTGCTAATCAGCAGAAGGTATTCTAACAAACAAGTCCCAAAAGCAATCATTTTCTGTGGGGTGAGTTAACAGCTTATCATGCAGACATGACCAGGGGTTGAAAGGCAAGACAGGAGCAAGCTCTGAAGTCAGCTCTGCTCACAGCCCTCCACAGAATTACAAGTATACATAGGATTTAATAAACTTTGATACATTTGTCAAAGCCTTTAAAACAGGTTAAGTCCCAACCTGGTGATTCCCAAAATCTTGCCTCCCATTGCCTAAAGAAAAGTAGACCTTGGGTTATCATGCCTAGGAAATACTGTGTTTGACATCTCTGGTAGGAAAAGCAACCCTCCCTGCACATAGTTTTTTGAAGGCCCAGGCACCTGGAATGTCACAGATGTGGAGTTAAAGAAGGGAGCATACAAACAACCTAAAACAGCTAACTGAAGAAAACCAGCTGGCTATAGCTAAGTACATGCAGTATTCTGACATGCCAAGTATCAGGCCACCAGCAACTTCAGGAAAGCTGCACGTAACAAGGACAAATAGTTAAGACTGCCCTTTTCAAAGCAGCCAACAGCAAGATTTTCTCAAGAAAACAACAGGATGAGACTCTTCACCGTAAAGGAAAGCCTGGCCTGCTGGGTAGCATGTATCTGCTATATTTTTAAAAACAGCAGCATCAAGAACAGGTGACATAAAGACATACCTTAGCTGGACCTGTACAGTGAAGTCACATTTGGTCCCAGAAATATCCCTAGAAACAACAGAACACAGGTTAAAACCTACCGTTTACACAACAGCTTCATCAATATTCTCTCAGAGTGCGCTGTACATTCAATGTATATAAACCACACTTTCCTTCTTCTGGTCAGTCAAACCACCACTCTCAAGACACACTAAAAGATATACTTTTATTTTTCAAGATAAATAAATCAATTACATTCCCATCTGTCCTCTACCATTTCCTTTTTTTTGTATGCTATAAAGAAAATTCTGATGGGTCACTACAAAGCAACACCTTTATAGTGAATAAACACAGAACTTGACAAAGGATCCAAGTGATGGCGAGAAAGGGCTGCAGGAAGGAGAGTTTTGTATTTGTACAGTGCTTGGTACAACAGAAACCTGCCCAATACTCACTGGACAGTGGGGGTATTTAATTCTCTCTTCCTCACCCTCTTCATCAGCTTACATACAGAGGAGAAAAGAATTCCCCAGAAGAGTATTCTCTGAGGCACTACACATGCACCTGTGTTCTTTAAGATCACATTTCAAAATGATAGATATGGTAAGCTAGTTCCTTTTTTATTTATTTTTATTTAAATACTGTATTACCGATCAAACTCACTCACATTGAACTGCTGATCTGCTGCACTTGTTGTGGTGTCAGTGCAAATGCAAAGCAGGTTTCTCGAAATCGCTGACTATTATCTGATGCTAGAAGAAAACAAGAGATCATCACTTTAAAAACAGCAAATAGAGAGTAATTAGCAGAACGATCTCCTTTCATTGAAGCATCTACATATATATACACACATTTTTATAGCAAGCCCAATAGTACAACACACATTTGTTTCTGTAAACAACTTCAGAGTCAACAAGAAAGTTGCCATTTAAACCCTACTGTAAATAAAAATACAATAAGCAAACTTTACGTGCATATAGAGTATACATTTCAAAAGTGATACAGATAACAGCAAAGCTGAGACAAACCAGCTTAAGACTTTCCATCAGTCATTGTAACTTAACGCTAAATATTCTTTTTTATTAAATAAAAAAAAATTCTTAGGAATTCTCATCAATCACTTTTTTGTTTCTTTTAACGGCACAAGATCACAGATTAGCCTGTAAAAGTATACAGAGTGACTGAGAAGTACAACACTTGCAACTTCTCACAGATATTTTATGTAGTAAAATGCACCAAATATATAACACGCAAACAACTCACAAGATACAAAAGTATGAAATCTGGTTTTAAAGTCCTTCAACTCTGTGCCATAGGGCTCCATAACAAAACAAACACTACTTAAGAATTAATGCACCTGTTGAAAATCAAAGTAATGTTAAACATCTCCAAAATAGTGCTTACTATATCTAAACCACATCCCTTTACCAGGGCTACAGGCACCATTGCAGTACAGAACCATACACAATGGCAGTGAAAATGTTTTTTTAAAAAAATAAAATTAAAAATAAAAAAAGAGAAGCATCTCCCCAGAGAACTGTTCAACACGTTCATCAACACATGTAATGAAGCTGTAAGAAGCTTGCCATTCAATTTCACTATTCTTAATAATTTTATGAGGTTATAAGTATATTGTGTATTAAAAGCTTGATACATTTATCATTTTTTGTTTTACTATAATACACTTCCTGACTCATCCTTGAGTGACAGATGAGTGAATACTTCAGGGTGATACTTCAGATATTTTGTTAAAAACAGCATGTGGTAGGTTGGAACCAACAATAGAATAGATATTGCCTTAATATAAATATTAACAGCAGCAATCTCGCAAAATTACATTTATATCTTTCTTGTATGACAATGCTACAAGATCTGTACGTTTTATTACATTATATGCAACAATCACATGCAGTTCATTATCAGTTGCTCTACAGCCAGATGGGCAAAAATACATAATATATACCAAACAGCAACTTTTGTGAAAATACTAGCAATAGTAAATCTTTAAAAAAGCATAAAGTTATATAAATAACTTTTAATATTTTTTAATATATATGCATATGGTGGGTTTTTTTCAATAATAAGTTCTACTGTAATATCCACAAGCACTATCTGGGCTAGGGTGAAGAATGCAGCCTCAAGTTAACTTTTAGTTAGACGCTCATGCCTGCAGGATCAAGCATCTATTTTTATTTTAATACATTTTCAATTACATTTCTTCAAATGAGAAACACACAGGGTTTCAGATGACAGCCAGTCATGTTATCACAACATAAGAATTTGTAGGAAATATAAACACAACATACACAATTAACAATGAAAATCTGTTATATTTGCTCTTCAATGTAATTTTATACCTATTTTTAGTTTTAAATACAAAGATCAGAATTATATACTGTAATCAACAAAAGATGAACTAGCAAAGTTAATGCACTGCAGACCAGAGAACTGAATGAATTCAAGTTCTTATTTCATATTTTTACAGGGTTAAATGTGGCCTTAATCTGTTGGGTTTATTTTCCTCCCATGTATTATTTGCTTTACCCTAGATATTGTCAGCTTTTACTTTATTACAAAAGTTCTGGAAGGTGTTTGTGAACTTTTGTTGTGAACACCAACATCTTTAATTAAAGGCCGAGACTGCTGAACATTTAACTAATGCTACCTTCATTTAAAACTTAATTATCCAAAGAAGTTAAACAGCAGTTACCAAAAGAAAAAGTCTAAACCCAAATTTCCCAAGCAATCTTTTTCCCTTTCAACTGTTCATCTTTTTGCTTGTTTTGGTTTTGCAGCATCCCCAATTTTAAAGAGTCAAGCAGGTAATACAGATTTTTGCAAGCATTAGAAAGAAGGGAGAAGCAAAATAACAGTTAGCAAAACAGCAAAGGTTCCAAAATTAAATCCTTTCCTCTGTTCATTACCAGCTGTTATTAATGCAAGACTTACTTTTTGCTAAATAGCGATGCAGGATCCTGAAAAGTGGGTTCCTAACTTCTATATTCCATTTCATCATCCTCTCACATTGGCCAAATTAAAACATTATACATTAAAATGGCAGAAAATTAAAAAGTACATTCTTCATGTTGACATGGGAGCCTTCATAATTCCAGTTTTCTTCACGAGCTACAGTTCTAGCACATTTATAAGACAGTAAATAGCCTGTGCTTCAATCAAAAATTTTTGCAACAGAAATAGCCACTTCAAACTCTTAACTGTTAAAATACCACAAAAATGTAAACATTACTAATAACTGCATTGTGTACACTGCAGTCAATGAATTTATTCTTAACTAGAATCCACATAAAATGAAAAAGGCAAGGAAGAAGGCTTTGGAGTTGAGGGGAGAATGGTTGCTTGGCTGGTTTTAACACTGTCCGTTTAGACTAAGAACAAAAAAGGCCTCCAATATTTCTTCTTATGCTATTAACTTCATATGCACTTGTCTTAATAACTTTAAGCAAAAGTCTATGAGCTGATAGATCAATGGTCCCCAGTGATCGGAATGTACTTTATCACATGCTGCTTGATGTTTTCTTAGCTGTAAAACAGCATTAATATACACATGCCATATTTTCAATACACTGCTTTTGTGTACAAGCAATCACTGTGATTACCACGGGAGCACTGCCAAGTTGAAAGAAGGAGGAAACAACTTGTTAATTAGGCAAAGATGATCCAAAAGCCAATCAAAAGATTTCAAAACTCTTAACAGATTGAGCAGTACAGACAGAGGAAGACAGACAAGAAGCTACATTACTCTAAACAGAGAGAGTTACAGTCAGGCTCTTCAACTAGTATTACGATACAGCTCTGCCCCTTGGACACGTAACTACCAACCAGAAAAAGAGCAAATTTAATCACCAATTGCCCAATTCAGTGTGTGCTACCATATGCAAGTCTAACCTTTACAAACAGGCACATTTCAGCCAATTATAAAGATGTAACTTTAATCTCTACATTCAGCACAATATTAAGAAATGGCAAGAACAAACTATGCAAAGAATAGATAGAATCAGTTTAACACAGACAGAAAACAACTTGCAAAAGAGGCCAGAAACAACAGTGAAAGTACTAGGCTATCACATAGGAAAGCACAGTTAAGTTTTACAAAGGCTGCAGCGGTTAAAAGCATTACTTCCATTTTCTAGCTTTCAATTAGGATTCCACGACTGCCACTCTAACACCAACATACCGGGACAACCTCCCACCTAGCTGTGCTGCAGGGAAGCCGGCTCCCCACACTGTAATGGCATTTGCAGCCAGACCGTGGAAAAGAAGGTTCAGCAAAATATACCCCCAATTGCAAAATCATGGCACGTTAATTGAAGCACAAGGTCAGTTAAATATGGCAAGAAGTCAATACCTTTCATAAAGACTCTGTTTACTACACTTGAAAACCAACTGCCTCTTTATTTTGCTGCCTCACATTGCAAACCAAGGCCGCAAGGGGGTTTGTCTTGGTGGGGGAGAGGGGACATGCAGGGGCAGGTTTGGGAGGAGGACCTTGTTCAGGCATCTGAGGTTTGCCTAGGAGAAAGGGGTAAATGCAGCAAACCCAAAAGCGTCCTCTGGAAGGGAGATGAGAAATGTTTTTTCTTTGTAGTTTTTCCTCTAATCTTCTCCCACATGTTTTCCCGCAATCTTTTTATACCCGTATCCATTCTTTCTAGGTCTACTTGCCCTACAAACAATGCATGAAAATTTCAACAAAACACATTAAACAGAGCTAATTTAGCAGCTTTACTATTAAATATTGAGCTTCCAAGCTTATCTATGACTATACAAACTCCTCTGTTTCTAAGGACTTCAGATTTCTCAAGGCAGAAACATCAGAAACCTGGAATTTAAGTGTGGAAAAGCTTACAGATTTCTATTAATTCATCTGGTGTATCTGCTGTGTTTAAGAACACCAAACAGATCCCGGCAAATCAAGCACATCATTTACTTTTAAAGTTCTGGAGTATGATTAAAACCAGAAATATGCAAATATATAGTTTTATGCAAGAACATAATTTTGATGGCTAGAAACATGCAAGTATGCCCCCTGCAAAAAACTATTATTATTTAACAAAAGAAAGGCAAAAATAGACCTCCAATTGAAAACCAAGTGGATTAAAATAGAATTTATAATCTCTTAAAGCTGGAATCTAGCCAGGACAACTGAGTTAATATGAACAACCTTAAGAAAGTTAACAGTTTTGTCGGGGTTTGGGTTTGTTTGGGGTTGGTTGGTTTGGGGGTTGGTTGGGTTTTTTTCACAACTATGAATTATTACATTTTATAACCTTTTATTTAGCACTCTCTGAATGGTACAGAGCTTGGAGGATTAGTCAAAAGCAGTTTATAGGCCACATCTCCATTGCCATCTCAGAAAGGAGGTACAACGCACAAATGCTTAACGGACTTTTTTTTAAAAAATAATTTACATATGAAGAACAAAGGCACAGTAATTAAAAATATTTTAAATAAATTTTAATTTAAATTTTTAATTTTAAATTTAAATTTATTTTTAATAATATTTATTTAAAATAAATAAAAATAAAAAATTAAAAATTAATCACAAGTATCACTTTACCTTGCTGCTAAAAAATTTCCTAAATAATTCAGAAATTTGAAAGGGAAGGTTTTGAAAGTATAATAAGAAGCTTTTCAAGCAGACTTAGGTAATTAAATGGGTGTCAACATGAACAGTTTCAGACAAGCCATATAAAATCCACTTCTCATCTTACCAAAATGTCACCAGTTTTGAGGGGGTGCTAAAGGGAGGCGGGTGGAGGGGAGTATTTACTACCACTTCATTCACCCAGCTTAAATCCAGGAAAGGCAGTGAATAAAGTCCACATTTTCTTGTAAACATGTACATACACTTACTAAGAACCAGCACAAGCTCAGGTCCATTGCCTCTACAGGACCCCAACATTAATACAACACACTCTAAAATGCCTAAAACACTGCAAAAACATTACAGAGTTTCTTCTTCAAAGCTATCCTTTTTAGCAATTCACTATCACCACAGTTTCCTGAATTATTTCATGCTTACCTCATTCAAGTAATGATCCAAACAGCATATGGCACTGGTATATATTAAGTGAGAGCGACCCAATTATGCCTTGCTGATTGTATATTCTGATAAACATTTCACATGGGTAATGAATTTCCAAAATGTGAGCAAAAACTATTTTAATACGTGACAGTATCATTCACAGGACCAAAACACTGAAAATTCTATATGAATTTATATATACATATGTGTGTATGTATATAGACAATAAATATATTACTTATGTAAGTAATAATAATGATACATAAAAAAACATTTCCTACCAATTTTATTCTTTATTTTGGAAAAGGCCTATAGCGCTAGAGTGAAAAAAAGAACCCAGCTTGAGTGGCTGCATTTTCTACAGCTCTAAAAATATTCTGTTCCACCTCACCAGTACCCACAGCTAAAAATAGCCACACAATCTTTCTGCAGTAAAATACCTCTTGCTGTCTTGAGAAAAAGCCAGTCTCTAAATTTCCATTCAAGAAAAGATACTTCAAAAATCTTTAATGAATCTTTTGTTACCACATTGTTGAGGTGGTGATGCTTCCCAATGCAACTGCATCTGACCATCATACTGCTAATATACTAAGGTTAATCTTTTCCATCTATTATCACCAAGTGCAGCTTATTAAATAGTGAAGGGAACATATTACCTTCTAATACAGAAAGATACTTGGACTAAAATTAAACTTGCACTTTACAGTGCAGTAATTACCTAAGCTCAGGCCATGAGAAAAGCTATCATTGAATTGCCCTATTACCAATGATTTCCAATAATAGCACATTTATTTCCAAAGGCAAAAATAATTATGTTAAGTAAGAGTATCAGGACTATAGCAAGTTTTTGCTACATCCTGTAAGATAAACAAGAGATATCTAATTGGTTATTCACTGATCTAATACAGTATATAATTTTGATCGGTTAAATTTGTCAAAATATTAGCCAGAGAAACCTAAACATTGTAGTTGTCAACCCAACACATAAATAATTCTTGCTTATCTTCCCCAGATAGGTAAGATACCTCATTTTGTTGCAGCACAGGCATTTTGCTTTTTCTTTTAAACAACAGAAGGCATTGTATCAATTTATGTTCAATCCTCTTTCAAGTATCACTGCTCAAAATTTAATACACTGCCTCCAAGCTAGACTAAAATTACTGCATTTAGATTAAGGCACAGAAAATGTTTACCTTTTAAAAAGGTAAAATTCAGATAGGCTTTGAATTATGTTCAATTGCAGCAGAAGCCAGGAAATCCACTACACAATACTACCTACACATAGCTCCTCATAATGTAGTTTGTCCAAAACCTCTTCAATCAATCCCGAACGCGGTTCATTTATAAAACTGCTTTTGGATGTGAGATCAAATGCTTGTGTACAGTACAGTGCAATATCTGTATCTAAGCAGAAACCACGCAGCTTCACGGAGAGAAACAATGAAAGGATACACCTTAATGGGGGATCTACAACATCTCAGGATGCATCATTAGCCCTTTTAAAACCACCACAATTTATAAAGTTCCTGGGTAACGCAAGTGTTTATACATAAACACTTCCTTTCCATTAACCACAACCTCTTAGCACCAAGCTCCTGACATCTTCTGGAATCAAGCAGCAGTACCTTTAAATGACTACCCACCATACCCTTCATTTCCTGCTACCCATTAAATGCACCTGTAGTTTGTAGTATCAGGTCACTCCCAGCTAAACGACTCCTTGGAGTCACGCTCTCTCCCCTGGAAGGCAGGAAAAGCCTCTTGCTAATTCCTAGAGCCATGTCAGACCAGGCTAAAACTGGACCCTTCGCCCCGACCAGCTGCACGGCAGCCATCTAAGAGCAGAGCTGAGGGCTGTGCTTCTGCACAGCGTGCCCTGCACAAGCCGTGGGCTTCAGGAGCCCGGCCACACCAAGTTCATGTCCAACACCGAGAGAAATCCCCGATTCCCGCTTCTGGTTTTGTCACTTGCTTGCTGTGAGATCTTGGACATTTCACTTCATTTCAGTCACTTATCACAATAGATGTTGTGTAACCTTAACACTTCAGAACTACTTGAAGGGAAGCATTTTAATAAACATACAAATCATTCTTTCCTTGATAGCGGTGACTAGCTCTTAACCCACTTCCATGGGTTACAGCTGCACTACACTCACAAATACACTGCATTACTGTGAAGTCACAATGCCACGTTCTTCAGCTTAAACCAGGTGAAAAACTGAACTCCAGTTCTGGTCAGTCTGCTGCATTTGTCATTTAAGATCATTTTTAGATTCTGTTCAACTTAAGCTTTTAACACTTAATACTCACAAGGAATAGACAGAGCTACACTGGGGGTGGGAAAGGTAGGGAGTAAAGAAACACAAACGAGCTTATTTGAAATAGTGCCTAAATATATATATGAAAATACCCTGGAAATACTCCAAGGGCTACAATTAATTCATAAATATTACGTGTTTTATAACTCTCTATGATACATTGTATAAACAGAACAGATCAGCTGGAAACTCTGTGCAATTGGACAGGTATTTATGTTTTTGGTTTTTTTTAATCACTCATGTATTAGAGAACTTCTGAGCAACGAGGATTTCTGAAGACCTACAGTTAGAATTAAGGGACAATTTCATGCAGACCTTCAGTGCCAGAACTCTCTGCCCTCCCAACCTACCTCTGTGCAGTAAATACCCATTACGCCAGCTCTCCTCTCGCCACTGCCCATCCTGAGCCCACAGACCTCCACTGCACACCTGTTCCAGCATTTTACCAGAGGGAAGGAACACCACTAGATCCTCCGTACTCTTAAGTCACTTGATTTCTTTAGACACCTAAATGTATGTCCCAGAACTCAACTGCTGCCATTTAAACTTGAAAATTTTAGCTTCTACTCCTAAGAGCACCAACAGCAGTTAAACACTCCAAATGGGCAGCACTAAAAAGCTGGCACTGCCATGTACCTATGTGGGGTATCCTGCTTATACTGCATTTTTACTCTCACCAAGAAAGTAGCAGGTTTTATAAGCATAACAGGAAAGGCAAAAAATTAAAATTCATTATTAGATAACAGAGTCCCTAGTAAGCTCTCTACCAGGATTAGCACAACCCATATCATCTTTTTCTAAGAGCCATCATAAAGGGAGATAGCAGTGTCTCTAAAAGACTCCAAGTTACTGAAGACTTCCAAGTCCCAGTAGCATTTCCAACAGCTAATAAGTGATCTCAACATCTTGGTTGCAAGAGGACATCTTAAAAAATATGTATTGGAATAGCACAGCTTCCTCTCTCATGCTACGTAAGCACCATTGCTAGGCCTCAAGCTCTCTAAACACTTAAAAGGGATACCACTCCAAGCTCACATTGGTTCGCTGCTTATTAGTGGATTACTCACATGCTTTGAGTCAACCACATGGTTTGCCATAATTCCTTCTACTAAAAGCTTTAATTAGAATCATAGAGTATCCTGAGTTGGAAGGGACCCATGAAGATCATCAAGCTCAACTCCTTATCAGGTTATCAATTATCAAAAAGATATCCTAATTTGATCTTGGAAAGCAAAGTGGCTTCCTAGATCCATTCACATCAGAGCAGCAGCGTCTGAAAACATTCATATCCTGTAAGGTCCTGGAATTTGGGTGATCTCAGTTCTGCACATGAGGAGATTGAGCAATCAGCTAAAGTGAGCCGTGATAAATTATACTCCTTTTCTTGTAGCAGAAGAGCTACCCGGTTGGTTAAAACTCTCATACTTAAAAGAAACAGACTCTAGACTATGGAAAGATTCTCTATACATGAACTTGAGGCATACCACATGCAAATACAAGTTGAAGCCAAAAAAGGAAACTTAAAGTGCACTTAATTCTAGTTCAGCTACAACACATGAACAAGACAGACCTAATATTTCAGCTTATTATAGCACAATTAAAAGCTGTAGAGCCGGAAGTCAGAAAGCTCAAGCCCAAGTTGAGAAGATAGTGTTTTGTTCAACTTCCTCCCACAAAGTACATTTTAAAAAAATAACAAACACCGAAGACAGTAGAACCATGACTTTCATATAAACCATGATATTGATTGCACAGAGCAACCAATCAGCTTGCTGATATATAAAAGGCAGAAATACTGGCCAAACAAAACTTACATAGTTTCCAGTCTAGGTTTCTAAGTGCACTGAATTGTTTAATTGTTTAATAGCTGTACCTTGAACTACAGTCACCCAAAAGATTTTAGTCAGATCAATTGCAAGATCTGTCTTCAAGAACACAGCATGTCCAAGTAACCATGATCAATCCCAGTCAAAAAGAAAATTTCAAGGTAAATGCAAGTCAGAAGCACAAACACTGGTTAGTAAGCACATAATTCTTGAGGGCAGGCACCAGGGGTGAAATTCTGCTCACTGGAGAAACCCAGTTATTAGAATCCACAGATTAAGAATTAAACTAAGACCTAAGCAAATCAAGACAAGCCTCAGTAGAGCCATTGGAAGCTCATTTAACCGGATGGAGCCAGTATCTGGAGTCTGGCAGCATGCTTTCTGTAAGCGATTAAGTCCCCAAAAAGCCTGATGCTTGTCTCCTCCTTCCAGGAGGCTGTGACCTGTAGGCAAAAATCTCATTTTCTGAGGTTCAGTTCTGAGTTTCAGTGTTATGTTCCATATCTCTTAAACCTGAAGCAAGCAAATAAATTGTAGGATGATCATCCATATGCCAGTGTATTGGGTTTCTGTGGCAAGGTTTTGGTAGCAGGGGGGGTTACAGGGGTGGCTTCTGTGAGAAGCTGCTGGAA
>JANZLQ010000002.1:22699512-22729212 GCA_026212715.1 Elanus axillaris | reverse complement strand
AATGATCTCTCCTGTCCTTATCTTGACCCACAAGCCCTTTGTTATATTTTTTTTTCTCCTCTCCCCTATCCAGCGAAAGGGGTGGGGGGAGTGATAGAAGGACTTGGTGGGCACCTGGCGTCCAGCCATGGTCAACCCATCACAGCTAGTCAGACAGCTCTTAAAAAGAGTAGCACAGCCCACAGCCTCTTTAATCCTTTAAATTGAAAAGAAAAGGTTAATTTCCCCTTACAAGTAAGTAAAGGCCCATAACCTAGTTTAAATGTCTTTTGGAACAACTACACAGCTAGAGCAATTAGGAATTACATATGCTGTAACAAGAAGTATTTTTAAGATGTTGTTTAAGTATCTAATGTCCCTTCCATAATAATCTGGCAGAATTTTGGTACTCTTTACTCATCTCATAGTGAACACATTTCACCACACAAAAGAGATGTTATCTGTGTGTTAGAAGTTACTTCTAGAAAATTGGCCCTATGCTTAAAAAACAACCACTTAGCAAAGTCTGTGCACCGGGGGCTGAAAATAGGGAAAAATTAAGTGAAAGCTGTAGCTTCACTTCAGAAATCAACAACCAAAATTCTCCTATTTAAAGGAGTTCCTATTCAAAAAACAACAGAGAAGTCACAATAAGGCAACTTTCATACATTCCATCAAGGCCAAACTGGATAGCTTTTTGTCCAAAAAACCCCAGTCATATAATCACATCAAATCATGGTTAACCATGGGGCAGAATGCTCAGACTTCTCACTAGCAGTGCAAGAGCTCAGTGTACAGATTCATCTGCCAACATACATTTTCAGAATATAGAGCATTCCTAGTTGGCTTGTACGCAAAAACATCCAATACAGATGCTTTCTCAATTTTGCAATAAGGATGACTAATAAAATATGGATCAAATTCGACAGCTCCACTAAACATGGACAGATAGCTCTTCGTCTCAGATAAACAAGCCCAACTGACAGCCTTCTTGGAAGTAAAGAAAATGCTGTCATCCCCTGACAGCACAGCCAGCATAACCATAATTGTCAGTATTAGCCACACAGCTCTGAAAGAGCTATGCAGGAGTCATGTACTTGAAACACATGGAAGGAAGCAAGAGACTCTGCTATCTGAGCAGAGTAACAGCAGGAGGAGAGTCCCACCATCAGCAGGGCCTATCTGCTATTTTCAGTTCTTCAAACAAGGGCAGATTGAGGCTGAGTTTACGAGTTCAACTAGCTAGGCAAGTCTGCTCTTCTGCAAGGTCTCTACTCACTGCTACAAGTTGTATGGGCTACTGTAAGCCAAAGAAAGTTAAAACAAGTTAGCCAAAAGGCTTCTAACCTTAGCTTGTCAAACATGCTTTAGCAAGCCATGCTCAAGTAAAGATCCTCAATAGCTGTTGGTGAAAAGGGTACGGATGGATAAAGCACATTTCCTCCTAGCCATGAATCCAGCCCAGCAAGCAGTCAGCATCTCGATTTTAATCACAGTTCAGAGCTACATTTTGAGGAAGCAAGTGTAAGAAGGTGACATCCATTTCCTCCTTTTGTTCTTGACATTAAAAATAATAGCAAATTTAATTTCCTTATCTGTTATTCACATTAGCTTGTGTACTACCCACCCACGTAAAATATTTGGGTAGAGAATGCATGTTCAAGCGCCCTGCTGTGCAACTCCCTTCCCTGAGGCTTCATCAAATTATTATTTTTCAAATTAATAATCACTTCTTGATGGGACAGAAGACTACTGTAGCAAATCTTCCAAGCAATTCCACCTTGACTTGGGAAAGACCAGGCAGAATGACAAAGATGGTCTTTGCCCAAGTTTCACATAATGACTATCATTTCAGAAGCTAAAGATCCTCAAATCAGTGGAAATTGCACTCATTTTCTCTTTCACACAAATTTTTTTTCTTTTCCAGTAGGTTCCATTTTAAGCAGGGTAATAATTACTCAAAACCCCAAATCAGGTCTTCAGTTCATTCTTGTGGTAGAGGGAAACACAGTAAATTCTGAAGTTTCTTATCCCTACTCCGTGAGGAATCTGATGGGAAAAAGCAAGCAGGAGATGCTGAAGCACTGGCCAAATGCCAAGTAGTTCTGAGTGTTTGTAATATGCATCTGCCATTTGAAAACAAAGCCAGGGAATCTAGAAATTCGACATTTGAGGAAACCCACATTGTTTGCAGCAGGGAGAAGGACACCCAAACCATTTGGGGCAAATATTCAACAAATCATTTAAGACTTTTTAGTTAGAGTACCAGTAACTGTATAAATGGAGAAAATTAATACAAGTCTGCTCCATACTTGCATTTAAAACTGCTAAGCTGTATGTACAATTGCTCCAAGTTGTTTTGGAAGTGTATAAAGCTGCATATCACTGGTTATTAATCCAACAGGTTTTTTCATTAACATATATATATTTATTACTCTCAAATACCTTCATGACATTTATAGTTAGCAATTTCACAATCTGTAGCAACATTACTTTCCACTACAAAAGGAAACAACCAATCATTTCTCATATGCATGGACAGTGAAGCTCTCTCCTCTCCCAAAAGCACAAGAAAAAAAAAAAAAAAAGCTTTTTAATAGTATTGCTTCGTACAAAGAGAAAGACATCTGCAGACAGGATACACATGCAAAACAAAAACCCCAAACAGATCCTTAAGTTAACTGAAAGGACAGAGATTGCTTATAAAGGTATCTGGCTGGAATTTCACCCACTTCCATTTTCCTACGTTGACACTCAGAGTCCACAACAGAGAAAAAAAATGTATCCTACTGTACATAAACTCCTCAAGTACTAAGACATGACAGAGCATGAATTATGATCTCTTCATTTGGGGCCAGTTTGTCAGACATGGAGCTGACAGCAAAATGTTCCTACCACATCTAGGAATAAATGCATACCATAATTCCCGCATTGGAATGTCTTACTGAAATTACAGCATTATTTTTAAGTATTTATAATGCAGAAGTGACAGAGACACATACTGAGTACCTAATTATCTTTTACCACCAGCATTTGCTGGAATGCTTATTAATCAATTAGGTTTTAGATTAAAGCTAAATAGATACAGTATACCTCTTAAAAGAACACCTGAACCAGAAGTTATCAAAAGCTATCTTGTTTTCCCTCAGTGTCTCAGTTATAACAGTTAAAATAAAAAAATATGCAAACTGTGCAAAATACTTCAGAAATGTGCAGACCACCATCATCACTCACACATCAGGCCTCCTACATCCCTGTAGCACCTGCTAATTTCTGTTTACAAGGGATCTCTTTCGCAAAGGACATTTTTTTCACTCACCCACCATCTCCCCGTATCTACTCTCACAAATCTCTTCCTACCAGCTATTCTCACAGTGAATCTTTTTCAAGGTTTCAAGACAGCAGAGGTTCCAACATGCTAGCAACCCCTCCAGAAATCAACAGGACTATTGTATTTAAGCAGTATTTAAGAGTATTAAAAGTTAACCACGCTGTTAAGTGCTACATGGAATCAGGGCCAGAAAAATCACACATTGTTATATTACACTGTAAGCATCAGATTATTCTCAGCAGCTACACAAGTGATTTATACCTTAATGCAACAGACAGTTTAAAGAAAAGTAGCCACAACTGCAAAAGAACTACAAGTCTTCCTAAACTCAGATGTTCAGGCCGGCATTCTTTCCCAGAACAGATGAGATTTTGTGGGCTTGATGAATTTGGGGTATTGTTGTTTTGGTTTTTTAAACAATTAAACTCTACGGTTTATAAGAATTACTGAAAGCAGACAGGTTTTTTCCTTTTTCTATGGTTTAGTTTGTTTCTTGTAAAGTTGTTTCTTTCAAACTCACCCCTTAGATATAAGGGATCTTTGAACCATATTTAGTGGCTCAGCTAAAGCAACTAATGAGTGTTACGTAAGATGTCTCTCTGTGTAGAACAATCTGTTCCAAAAGTTACCAAAAATAGCAATTCTCTAAACACTGGTGTGATGCAATATTTAACCAGTTACTGCATTAGCAGCTGAATTCATCCACTACTATTAAAAAAAAACAAAAAAATACTTAAAATATTATTACAACATTTGCAACCTTACCTAGGCTGGTAGGTTTTATCAGCTCATCCAACAAGTCATAAAAAGGTAATTTCTGAAGTTTTATGTCCGGGTGGACAGGGTGGAGCGCAGATGTGAGATGGGGGAGTTCCAGTTCATGTTTAGGTCCCAGAAGCGAAACAGGAAGCAATGGTGATGTGGCAGGGTGGCCATCATAACTGAGCTGTGGAATGGTAGACGGAGACAAAGTTGCTGGCATGGAGCTTGAGTGTACACTGGGGATAGATAAGTCTGCAGGTGTCATGATTTTTTGAGGGAACCTTCGCCTATAGAGTTCTTTGATTTTCATTTGTACAGCAGGACTGCAGCCAGCCTTTAACAAATGCAGTGCTTTTGTGAGAAGTTCGTGTTTTCGTCCGTGCTTGTTCCTCCCCGCGTAACCCAGAAGTACTTGCAGTTCCGAAACTCTAAGGCTCATAACCATTTGCTTAAAAGAAACAAAACAAAAAATTAGTATTCAAGTTACATCATCTTAAACACTAACATTAGAATGTGGCTTAATCCCATTAAGCATAGAGTTTTTAAAGGCACACCACTACTGCTCTTTCTCCGCTGATTATCCAAAATATAATGTAAAACAGTACTTGTTCACAGACAGATATATCTACTTTGAAAGACTGTAACGAGTAATTTTTAAAGGGATTTCCATTTACCATACACAATTCAGAACAGCAATACTGGGGGGGAACTGAGAGAAGGACAAGTTGCCAGTACAAAATAAAGCTCGTAAACATAACTTTTCTAATCACTGTTCTGCTAGCATCTCTAATGTTAGCAAATTTTTTTACTTCCAACTAGATGAATAAAAAGTCACATATCAACAATATCCAAGTCTCCAGTACCTGCACTTAAAAACTGTGCCAGTCTTTAACTCTGGAACCTTACCTCTCTTTCAAGTCCCTCCCTCATTTTTTGCCATACAGCATAACTAATCCACACAGGTTCAAAGGAAAGGAGAGAAATGACCAATGTTAAAAAGAGAGAGAGAAATTATAATCTGAGTTGTGTTCAACCCCATATGATCATTACTGAGCTAAAGGAAACTTCTTCCGATTCAATTTCCTTACTTCTCATGTCAGAGCTGCATGTTCTGTTTTGGATGGGGGAGTAAGGCTTTGCCTTCTATTAATTAGTTTCCTCATTTACACAGTCTTCTGCTGTCTCCCAAGATGGTCTAATGAATCAAACCAGTAAGACTTGTAAACTGTTTCACTTCTTCAGGAACCGAGAAAAACACTATGCAAGTAGCAAAACCAGCAATCGCCTGTGTGCACCAAGTACTTCCCCACTGGTCAAGCAGGAGCCAGAAAAATCAACTTATGAGCCTAGTTTCTATTTTAAAACTTCTTTTAGTGCTTGATAGTGGCTTGTTAGCCATCACAAGGCCTGTGACACCAGCTGAAATTATATTCCCACAGAATTTTGCATTCCCAAGAAATCACAGGGAAGTGAATGCCTAGAACTCATTGTCATGACTGGCTATCTGCATCTTCTGTATGAAACCATTAAATACCCTGAATATTTTGTAGTCAATCCCAAAAGATCAAATTCAAAATAATACTTGAAGTATATATTTGGGACTAAACCAGCTAATTCAGCATTTCAGAGTTCTGCAATTTCCCAGCCACTGAACGCTGAATAATCAAACTAGCATTTGCAAACTGTCTTTGAAATAGAGTACAAATGCTCGTATCCTCTCCAGTTCTTCAAACTGTGTGAAGTATTCAGACACATCCATTACTCAGGTTATGTTGACATTAATTCTTAAACCTAAAGGGCTAATATTAGAAAGTACGCTATCCCTAGCTTTAGCAAAACCAGCCTGAAACTCCCATCAATTCCTCAAACCTCCAGCACCTGCAAGAGACCTTCAAGGCACAGGTGCCCACAAGAGGTATTTCCCTGTACTGAAATAGGTCATGTTATTTAAAAGCCCTAAATTAGATGATTCATATATTTAATGCATATATTTTATGCACCCAGACAGATTTAAAAAAATCTCCTCTCTGTTGAACCTCACCAACAGAACTGAATAACCTTGCTGCAGACTACCACAAACATTTCTGATATAACAGGAGTTTGCTGGCATTTTTTTTCTGAATACCATGAGAACCTACTTCACACTTTTAACTATGGGAGCTACTAATGAGAACAGGGGAGGTACTTTGTAAGAAACAGAGATGTCTTCAAAAAATAAGGCATTTCAGTTACAACCAGAAGTGTTGACAGCTGAAAGGAAACAAACAGATTCGAAACATGGAAAAACACTACTTATAATGCTTTACAAACATTTCTTCAACAGGATGAGCAGTTACAGCGGAAAAGTTTAAAGCCTGCTACCATCACCATTAAAAGTCACTTCCTGAACAGACAGAACCTCTCAGAGTTTCATTCTGTTCTTGTTTTGTAATAAACTCATAGGCCTAAATTGCAAAAAATACAGAGGATTAAGAAATAATTGAGCTAACAAAGAAGCCCCTGCTACATGTGGGATGTTTTCCATTTTTTGAAGGTATAGTCAAGTTAGAAATAAGCATACGGAAAGCAGGATCTATCACGTAGCCAGACACATGAACCAAAACAAATAAAATTCCCCAGATCTTCCCCACCCTAGCGCATTCCTTACAAAGGAGGACAAGAACAATTTTATTTGCAGTGTTGAGGGCACTAACAGATACATCGATTAAAAACGCAGTCATGAAAAAAAACCAGCAATACAGGCTTGCAGTTTTATTACAGTTTCATATGTCATAGGAACCTTTCTTACACAAATATAAGTAAAAAGATGCAATGACTTAAAACAAATGACACATACACACACATCCACAGAGTTTTGCCAGTGGATTGTGTCAATCAGTGGCACGGGGAAGCAGAGCCCGACAGACAGCCATGCTGGCAAAAGTCTCTCACGTTGCTGCAATCTGAACATGAAAATTCCTCTCCCCTCCTCCAACACAGTTGTGTTTTATTTGAGGACACAACCCAGCTCTACTAGCAGAAGTGCCTCTGCCTCTACAGGCACTATCCAGGCTACAAGCCCTTGGCCCATGTCACACTGGTACCCTAATCTTAGAACAGGCAAGATAATTATAGCAGGGAAACAAACCAAGTGCTGTCAAACACACAAAGTAGGTACATGAAAAAAGCTGCAATTTATAATTTTTTTTTCCTGTCACATCTCATCTCATCACAATTCAAACCCCTTGCTGGCTTAGTTACGCTAGCAAAGCTGAAGGGCAAAGACACAAAGTGTTTTGCTTCAGGAAATCTTGGGGGTTTTTTTCCTGTTGCCTGAAGTAGAGTAGTAAAAAGATAACTCACAGCAATACACCTGCATCTGCCAGCAAGCTACAAAACCCACCACAGAAAGTCTGTCTCCCAACAACATCAAATATCCACAAAGCAAGTAACTGCCCCTGCCTCTGGCTGTTTATCACAATTGGCAAAATGTTTTGTGTTAGAAAAGAAAAAACAATATAAAGTAACAAAACAACAATAAACAAACAAACAAACAAACAAACAAATAAAAGGATATACAGACCTACCAAGGACAGGCTGAAAGATAGCTTGCAAACTGCAATTACAGACAACTAGGTGTTTAGTTATGTGTTCACATACAGGTGAATACATGTTCCTACAAACATCACACTAGTGCATAAGAAATTGATGCTATTTAGGTATGAAAAGGTTGAGCTACTTGCCACTTGCCTAACTTCCACAGGAGAAACACAGCAAGATGACCGTAAGCCAGTTTCAGATACAACAAATTCCAGTATCAAGCACACTAGCTGTTCTGATGTTGTGCATTTTAGTACCTGTCATATCTAGGCAATATCTCAAATTCAAAGAGAGGGTGAGGACAGTAGAAAAACTGCTCAAAGTATAAAAGAGTATGAACAAGCTTTACGAAACTCAACTTATCTCAGTTTAGCAGAGTATTTCTATTTTGACTCACTGTAAAGACCTTCACAGAGTTTATAAGGTAACTCTAATCTATAAACATGCATCTGACATTTCCTGCTCGACCACACAACACAAACGTGTTCCTCCGCAAAAGCTGCATTAGTCATGGGGACTGCCTGGTTCATTATATACACTCCCGCTTCAGCCCACGTCCCCTTACCCAAGGCTTCTGACCACAGTCCATCCTTCCCAAAGCCATCAGGGCATTTCGCTGTCTTGCAGTAAGTCACCTAATTGTATGTCAGGCAGGAGGTCCACAGAAGCAAAGAGGCCGTATTATTTTCCCACCTCCCAGTTGCTTGTTTCCAAATCTGTGCCACTCTTCTCCTGTCAGACTCTGAACCCAGCCATTTGATGCAGTTCATGCTGCAGCCACATAAGCTGGTACATCCCCCTATTTCTGCATGTTGAGAAAACATTCTCAAGCAACTCATCTGGAAACAAGGACTATTTCCTACTTCATGCCCACTTCAGATAACCAATAAGGTTTGGAAGAAAATGGCTTAAGGATACAAAAGCAATCCATGGGTAGCATCCTACACGATCCACCTACTTTTCTCCTGTGACTATCAATAGGAAAGAATGTTCTACCTACAGCACTCTCTTTCAAAAGAGTTGGTACGCTTTTTTAAAAGCTAACAGATATGAAAATTGTTTAAGTCCCCCAAACAAAAAATTGCATATAGGCACTTAAGAGATAAGGAAGAACAAGAGTTTTCTCCAAAGACATCCACAAAAGGACTATTAAATAAAAAGCATCAGGCTGCAGCATCAATGAATGTTTTGTAGCTCCTGACTCACCAAGTTCTCTCAATAAACAAGCATGTCTAGTTGGGGAAATGTGTCTATGCCACACAACAGGACCATTCTGCTTTGTGAATGCTGTTCAGGCATTCAGAGTAAATACTTCACCAGGAACCTTAACTTGTAACAGAGTAGCAGATGTTAAGAGTCATTTACTTTGATTTCTCTCTGCAAAGAAAACAGCAGAGAGATATCTTTATTTTTAAAGAATGGTTTTCCACACAAGCCCAGTCATTCCACCAATCAAGGAAAGATAGACAGGCTGAGGAGCTTCCTGGCTAGAGAAGTCCCATCGTTAGCACAGGTCAGCTTAACAGGTCAGATCAAAGAAAACTGCTTTCAAGAACTGGACCTTGTCTCACTGATCTGTGAAGGTTGGGAATTAAGTTTAAAAACAAATAAAATCTACATGTTAGAGCCTCTGGCTATGAAATTCCTTTTATTACCTTTTATTATGTGGTGGATCTCACTGGCACATAATTCAGAGAAGTCCAACTAAAAAGACAAGCAGATTCAGGCAGAAAGCGTCATTCTAGACTGGAAAATACATGGGGGCTAAACCACTGGTTTGAAATGCAGGAGACAAGCTGTAAATCCCACTGCTCCAGGAAGGATCAGATACAGGTTATCTGCTGAGATCCAACACCACAGATTGTAAGCCTTCACCTTTTTTTCCCATTTTTTGAAGGGAGGGACTTGCCTGACAGGTAAAAAACAGACAGCAGTCAGTAATTTTATTTTTTTTAAATAAATTGAGCAGTGTCTATAGGAAAGCATGGTGGACAATACTGAAAATTTATCACAAATAGCAGTACCACGAGGTACTGTCTTCAAAGCAGCATACTCATCTATCAGAGGCAGCATTAATAGTTC
The DNA here is from genome assembly GCA_026212715.1 of Elanus axillaris. Classification (NCBI taxonomy): domain Eukaryota; kingdom Metazoa; phylum Chordata; class Aves; order Accipitriformes; family Accipitridae; genus Elanus; species Elanus axillaris. The sequence continues at coordinate 22,719,479 of JANZLQ010000002.1, read as the reverse complement.
CAACAATCTGATGCATGCTTTCTAGAAAGGGTATTTTTACATGCCCAGTAATCAGCCCCAGGATCTATCTGGAGAATTTAACAAGTTATTTCCGGATGTTTATGATAACTAGAAGCTGTGAATAAGCTCCAAAACACATTCAAAAGATTTGCCAGCACAACAAGAAGCATTTGGCTAGGTACCACACCGCATTTTGTGCCTAAAGCTATATACAACAGGTCCTCCACAATTCTCTAAGCATTAACATTAAAGGGGAAAAAAAAAGAAAAGAAAAAAATTACCTCAAACACTACTCAAAAGATGGATGAAGAGAGTAAGTAAAAGGAGAAAGAAGAAACAAAAAAACAGATGATGAACAGGAGGTTATCCATTTATAATCAGCAATTTAAAACAGTGACAGTAAAGTTCTTGTGTCACTAGAAACTCAGTGATTAGCAACAGTTTATTAACAGTCTTGGAAATTAAGAACCATTATTATGGAAGAGGGCAAGCACTGCAACAAGTCACTTCAAAGGCAAAGAGTAAGACAGAAAACCCTTCTGACTACACGCCTGTACTCTTTAAAAGTCTTCACCACAGGAGCCTCCACAATGACACCCTGCACAGCACCTTCGGCCCCAGTGTCCAGAGGGATTGGCTCCAGCTACAGTTTGCATTAACAGCGTGCACATATTCACACTGACAAAGCTTGAATGTCCTCAAGGACAATGCAAATGGAAATTTACCTCTTATGAAACAAGGAAACTGCTATTCAAGGAATTCCAAAATGCACTTTAAAAAAAAAAATAAAATCAAAATTGTTCTTTTTTTCTAACAGAAGCAACTAGGAAGCATTAGATTAGTACAGAAATAGTTTTAAATTAATCCCAGTATGCCTCCAACACCCAGCTGTAAAAATACAGGAGAGTTCTTGCATGCTATGAACAGTCTCTTTAACCCCTGATATAAATCTTCAGAGAAGAAACCTATACCTGAGCTACAGGAGCTCTCTACAGTTACACAGACTAAATTCTTGGGCTCTGAGACATTTAAGATTTGTGAAAATCGGAAATCATGAAGGCAAAAATATTCCCTTCTTTTATGAAGGCACATTCCCTAGTCCTAAATTCTATCCGCAAGACTCACACAAGGAAGCTATCAAGGTTAAACTATAAAAATTGAAGTCAGTCTACCAAAACTCTGCAAGAAGGAATGAAACAACCAATTCATGGAAGCTCAAGCGCCTCAATGACAGGCTGTAACTTCCTGCGTTTGTCTAACACAACCAAAACACTCAAAGGTTGAAGTCACCGTAATTCAAAATGGAGGGGAGGCAAAAGCACAGAACAGTCATAAATATGCAACATACTACAACCTTTAAGGAGGCTGTTGGTTTGCATGACGAAAACCTCATCTGTCTCCCTGAGTGGTATGTACGATGTTTTGGCAAGCAGGGCCACACTGAAAGACTAGGTACAAACCAATGGCAGGTACAAATATTATTTGCCTTTTGTTATACACACAAGGAGACAGGGTATTTCTTAATCAAAGAAACCCTACATTTACACAGTATATCAGTGTTCATAAAGAATGTCACAATTGTACGACTAAATCTAAGCATTCGTCTAGCTAGCAATAAAGATAGATTTTAATCCATTAAAAATACATCAACAAGATGATGTCCATAAGTTGCAAATGCCAAAAATAGCCTGGACTGACCTACTCTTGGTATCTCCATATATGTGGGCTTCCTTAAGGTCAAACACTTAATTCATGATTTTCACCAGGTAACATATTTCTTCCCATGCTAGCAGAGAAAGTACACTATAAAGCTTAAGTCATCTGGTGTTATTTAGTTTAGCATGCTCACAAACAATACATTTCCTTGCAAATTATATGGTTGCATATCTGTTGATATGAACATTATGACCCTTGAACCAGCCTACCCAAATGATGAAGCTCAGATTCAAGCGCCTGCTAACACTAGGAATCTCTGGCAGTGAAGTGATCATCTAAAAACTGCAACGGTTCAGTCTAAAGGGCTGCTGAACTTGAGGTCCTGCAATTTCCCACTGCCATCCTTCTGTATTCAGTTCATGTAACAACTTTCCGAGTATACCATAACCACTTAACTCTTAATCCACAGATCAAGTAGTACAAGTAACATTTTTCTTAACCACTCTTGGCAAATGTTGCTTGCTTGTATCTGTCATGCTGGTAAAACTTAACTAACCTCAAATTTAGTAAGTTTGAGTTAGGTCAGAGCAATGCTGTTTTATACATGAACACAAAGAAATTTAAGCTCTCCTTCCAGCCCACAGTTCAGGGGCCTCCATTTAATCCTACACCAGTGATGCTATCAAGTTCTTAGAGATGTCCCTGGCTTACTGGAGACAAGAAAACTCACAGTGATAAAAAGTAACAAAATTCACTGACCAGTAGAAGGATGTTGCTAAAAGAAAACAGTAGGACAGCTCTAGCCCCACTGAACTGGCTGCGAGTAACAACAGGCAGGCTGAGTTTGGAATTTTTAATATAATCCCCATGTGCTAAAAGTTGTCTTACTTTTTTGCAGATGTCTGTGGTATTTTGCTATGCTATCATACATGTGAAATATCTTTGAAAAGCCTTGACACATATAACTCAGCAAATTAGTGCAGGCAATTGCCCTCCTAGACCTCCACTCCACCCTTTTCCCTAGAGGTTATTTCCTTTGGAAGAGAGATTCAGCAGAACAGACTGTGTGCCCACATACCCAAAATGCCACTTCAGTGCCTGAACACTTAAATCTGTGGGATTTTTTATTTTTTTTTATATGATGCCTTGCAAACCACATTGTGTCCTGCCCTGCCTCCCTGGCTGCACATTAACACTGCAGTAGCAAAGAAGTGGGGCGGGCAGCTGGTGCAGTAACTTGCTTGAACTGCAAAAGCTAGATTTGTTGCAGAAAGTCTGCCAAGACTTTAGTCATGTCTAAATTGTATTTGATTTAAAGTAAGTCACATTTTATCTTAATCCGTAACAAAAGTTTTACCATTCTCAAGAGGTTTTATTCACTAGGTGACTATATTATTACTTTTGGTATTAAATAAGGTTGCTGACACAGTAGTAATCTTCATTTCAGTTCTTGGAGGCTCAGGTTTTTTTCAGCCACACTCAACTTCATTGTCCCTAGTGTATTTATCTTTGCAGATGGGAATTATTTGTACAGAGCTATGTGCTAGCATGATTTTCATGACAAGTAAATGCAGAAATACTAGTTTAGACAATCTCTGGATACAAAACAATGTGCCTCTCTAAAGACAAACAGCTTACACCTAAGGCTAATAATGAAGACAATTATTTTCAGCTATTTGGGAAAGGGTCATTGCCAGACAAATTTACTTTTTATTAAGAACGTTCTTATCCTTAACTAAGCCTTTCAACTGGCTGACAGAAGAGCTAATTCCTATGCAATAAGCTTCAGTGAAGCCCAAGCCAGCCATAGACACAGCTGTCCAAAGAGCTTGCTAAACACAGTATGCCCTATTATAATCTAACAAATAACACAAAAGGTCTACAGCGGTATAATCAAAATACAACAATTTATACAGCTCTCAGTAATAGTCTCAAAGATTGCCTCTTTGTATAAGAAAGAAAAAAATTAGGACCAAGAAATCTCAGCTTCTGGAAACCATACAAGAGGTCACAAACACACATTTATTTCCCCTCCCTCAGGGATTTTAAAAAAAGAAAACATACATTTTAAAATATACAGTTAAAACAAAAGAAATGGTAACATAAACAACTTGACTAATTTGGGATTTACAGATAGGAAGTCTACTAAATGAGAATCCTTACAGCCATTCATTTTCAGCAGAACACTAGAGAATGAAGGCCTAGTTACTTTCTAAATATCTAAAATACCTGCATGAAACACATGTAGCTTTTGGAAGTCAGTTTTGAAGGAAAGCTGGAGAAGAATGCACCTGGAATTCAATGAATGTACTTACATTGCAACATGGATAAAAAGGCAGCTTCCACAAGCAGCTTACGGAACCTCTTAGCAGCAAGACATACAACAATTTCAAGATCTACATTCCTACATCCAGTGTTTGATGTTTGCTTGCAATAGTTATTTAAATCTCTACTGCATCAACAGACGTTATTTCTTTGTATGTGTTAACCAAATTAAGCATCACTTGGTTAAAACAAATTATTGCCATAATAAATGCATATTTTCCTTCAAGATTAAAAAAAAACAAAATTATTTCTGCAGCTTACAGAACTGCAAAGTCATCTATCCTCCACATGCCACAAATTATCACTCAGTGCTGAAGAGTTAGTTGTCCACTAAAAACAAATAAACTTTTGCTATTTAATTAGCTTCAAATGAGTTAACACTTCAGGATATGAGATTATACAGTCAAATATCCCAAAACACTTCTAGATAGACTATCAACTTTTTTTCCTTTCATTTGTACGATTTTCTAAGATGCAGCACAGGATACAGACTACATCATCACTGACTATTACTCTGGTATCTCAAAAAGTTTTAATTAACAATCATGTTAAATTTGGATACTGACTTGCAAAGTACTGAACAGCAGGCTGAAGCCAGTATATAATTGAATCTCATTTCCCTTAAAAGTAACCAGTTGCTACATTAATGCCCCAAGAGAAGGAGAGCTAGAAAACTGGAGTTATCTGTTCACAATTCTCACTTTAAAAAAAAATATTTTAAAGCCAAAATGGCACATGATAAAATTAGTGTTTTCTTTTAGACTTTGAAGCAAACCGTTCTTACAAAATTCCATTCTGAGGAAGGTATTCCCAGGCTTTGTGAATTACACCTAAAAAGAGCGATTCTGAAACGTTGAGCTCCATCACACAAGCAGGATCTGTCCACAGAGCTAAGGACAGCAACAGCCATTAACTCCAACAGGCCCACAGCTGCCATCAGCCTTGTCACTGGGTACCATGTTACTAGTATCACCTTCTTCATACACTGTCTCACAAGATGCATGAGAAAGTTGGTGGTGCTTTTATCTGTAACCACGGGAGTACACAAAAGACCGCAACAATAGTTAATAACATCTAGAACAAAAGCTGGGGAGGAAGGAAAGGTGGAAGGAAGGGAGAAGACAACGAAAATTAAGAGATCAGATAAAACATCAGGTATGGGAAATAATAATTTATCATTAAAAGATTTCCCTTTACAAATGAAGAAACAGAACACAAATGAAACAAATGTGCTGACAACAAATACCTATGAAATACACATACCCTATTCCTTTCTAATACTGGTCCACCAAGAATAGTAATTTATTGCTACTAACAATTAGTCTTAATTGTTATCGCAGAAATAAGCAATGGAGCCAAAAGTTCCCACTGTGTCAACAAGCTGAAAACAAATAATCCATCAAGCAATCACACTGGCATTCATACAGTCTTTTCAAAAAAAAAAAAAAAGCTAGTCATTCTGCACATAATTTATTTTACAAGGTCTTCAAATTCATGTATAGAAATTACGTAAGGAAGCCAAACCACACACTTCTTAAGCAGTCATATAGCAGTAAGTCATCAAGATGAATTAAAAACTTGAACAGTACTAAGAAATCGTCCTTTTACATTACTGTTCCTCAGAGTATCAGGTAAGATGCACCACACAAATCATGTATTTTCTAACCAGTTCTGTGGAGACTACCTAACCATGACAGCATGAAGCCAAGGGAAGCCCCAGGTTTCATATATCAACATTCTCATAGCATAGGTTATCATCAATTGGCCTCTACTTTGATGAAGCATTGATTTCAAGCATGTTCTAGTGAAGCTCTTCAAAATCACTCCTTTAGTGCAGTTATTCTAAGTCTTCATACACTGCAGGCAAGATAAGTGTTTTCTCTGCTCAAGTCTTCCTCCTCTTCCAGGAGGAGACACCCGTTCTCTTGCCTTTCCTCTACTTATTTCTGAAACACAAGCCATCATTATAAAGCAGAAGAGATGATGCTACTAGTTCTTTGCACTCTGCTTGCTTAGCCCCAGTCCTTCCTACAAAAAGCTTGTCTTGGATGTTTGCTGGAGACCAAAGGACTAACAGTCCTTTTTCTGCTTCTTAGCTGTTGAATATTTTCTTGTTTAAGCATCACCATTTATCTGGGAACCACTTCTCTGCTTCCCGTATTTTATCTTGCAATATTGCAGTGGCCATAAACAAAAGGATGCAAAGGAGGCAACGTTTGATGGAAAGTAATACTTTTTATTATATTTAGAGAAAGAATTTGCACATCTGAAATGTTTTTCAACCATATCAGTTGGTCTAAGTAGAATTACTACCTCTTTATATTTTATCAAAGCATCTATCCATGAACCAACAGGTTCAGGTTTTTAGGCACCAGTCTAAAAGCAAGACCAAGAAATAGCATTCACATGTTTACACAGCCCTCCCAGTCATCAGCTTGGATCAAATTAAGAGATAACTGCATATGAAATTCAAAGTTGCTAAACACAAAGTAGTCAAAATTGGAGTAAAACCTAAATTTCGCATGTGTTTTTCTCATTACGTAGCTGATGGTTCAGGAGAGGAACTTGGGCATCACTACAGACAGCTCCTCATGCAGCTACAGCCAAATAAGCATATTTGCAGGGAACTAGAAGGCTAGACAACCTTGGAAGGTCCCTTCCAGCCTCAGATTCTGTGGATAAAGAATATTTTTCAGAACTGAAGGCTAAGTCAAAGAAGGGAATCAAGAATTACAAATGAGATATACAACATATCTGGTCCTACAGTCACTCCAAAAAGGCAAATAATTGCAAAATACATACTGTAAACCTCAGAAACATGGACAGAGGCAGACAGGAGAAGAGGGCATCAATGTGGGAATGCTCTGTCAGTGGAGCATGACTACCTATGACTATCCTAGGAACACAAAGGGCTACGCAACCAGATCAGAACACCACCTAGTATAATCACTCTTACCTATGCTAGCTCATTTTTTCTCTCAACAAGTTATCTAGAATAGAGAGTAGCCACATAACAGCAAAGTGCTAGCAGGAAAACTATGCATGAACCACAGGTAGCCACCCAGTAATTCAAGAAAAGTCAGTTTTTCAAACTCTGAAGAGCTATTGTCTGTCACAGCACAATAGGAAACACAAATTATAGGTCTGACTATTTAGAGAAAAGTTAAATGGACACAAAGGCCTAATTTATCCCTAACTGTACAGATGCATTAAAAAATGTAATTATTTATTACATGCAACAATATGACATAGAATTAAGATTTATGGCACATACTGAGATCAATTTTAAAGTGTCAAAATACATTTTTACTATTGCAGAAAAGAAATCAGTAACTGGATTAAAAAAAACCTGTCACTTGTCCAAACCCAGGTGAAAATACTGGCAGTCAGAAGTTCACATCCCATTTCAAAACTCATACTATGTCAGTACTCAACCTAGTTCCCACAGAGATGGATTCAGGATCCTAGGTCAGTCAAGTTAATGAGACATGGATGACTTCTTTGGCTGCTACTCACAACACTAAAGCATCAGTAAGACTGTCAAGAATCACACTGACTTCATTCCAAGTACCAGCACAGCTTGGAAAGAGAGCAACGGGGCAGCAGCAGTGCCAAACACTGAATGCATATCCTGGGGAAGACATCTAAAGAGGCATGGGGACAAAGAAAGAGAAAGCAGGAAGCTGAGTTTTTCATATCGCCCACAACAACTGGTTTCTTCTTACTATGTAAAAATGCAAAAAGATGATGGAATAATAGGAGAGGAAGCAGACCTTCCTGCTTTTCTTCAGCATTCAAAAGAGGATTAGAGAAAACAGTTTCAAATGACAACATGCAGCCAGAGACAAACCAAGAAGATGCAGTTTTGGCAAGGCCTAGACTCCTGACAAAGCTGATCCTAACTCCACAATCCTACTTCACCCCTCAGAATTTGGGCTACTCTGTCCTTCTACCTCCCAGTGCTGTCCACACCAGAAAATTGTATTTTTACATGTATTAGCTGCATCGTGTTACCTACAGGCTGGAAGACAAGCATGCAGTGCTTAAGAACCCATTAGCTCACAATGATTAATCCCAGGACAAAACATTAACAGTGCGTTAGAAAGCTAAGAATACATTCTCTATGCAATACTTTCCTGGCCCACATGTAGCACAGACAAGGCCTATAGGAATATTTCTTTCACAGTCACACTGGCACGTTAAGGAGAGATACTAAGGACACTTGCTCAGTGGGAAGAAGGATATTTCATTTCACAGTGCCATGAATCTTACACACTGTCCCTTTCCTCACCACCTCATCCTTCAAGCACTGTATTTTTCTTATAATCAAAGTAAGACTGAATTCAATTCATCTATTCACACAATAACCCCTGCCCTGCATGGAAACAAACTGCTTGATGGAATGAACCTTTTTATAAGCCAAGTTTCAACCACACCTATGATTTAAAATACATGAAAACTATTGCAAGTAAACTCCAAAAACGATACTGCATTTAACTTGGCTTCAGCCACAAGAACAACCAGAACTGAAAGAGCTGCCTAAGAAAACTTTGATAGCAAAGTTAAAACTTCCATGGAAATCCCGACCAAGTGAAAACAGAAAATGTGCAGTGTTTCTGCAGTACTGACTGCAGATACACTCCCTTACTTTTCCTACCCTACCGTGAGCTGCCTCCCCCCAAACTCCCACCCCACTCGCAGGGCAGAGGGAGGATGCTGCTCCAGTCACTGTTCCTTTTCATCTTTACTGACCGAACTATTGCCCCACATCATTAACCACACTCATCCAAATCCTCACTCTGAAGAGGAATCTGCATATATACAAGCCTTTTGCAGCTCATTAACGTAGTTTGAATGACTCTCACATGTTCATGAATTTATACTCTGCCTGTCCCTTTTGACATATACGGGCCAAGGGAATGGGGGAGGGGGGATGACAAGATTATTTTGGATCTCATGACAAAACAAAGCATTTTCTGGGTTTCAGCCTAGCATTTTAGTATGAAGTGTCTTCATCCTTTTGCCTCCTGATACACTCACTAGGTAACATATAGCTTCTACTTCCAGTATGATGTAAGCATCATATTACTTAACAACTTTGCTCAGCCTCTATGTCAAAAGCAAAGGACAGTCTACCACTGGGGAAAAAATAAAAATAGAGGCACCAAGACATCAGTCATGCACAGGCCCAAGGAATGAAGGAGTCATTGCAGTTAATCAACTAATATTTAGCTTGAGCCCTTTATTAAGCTATGTGATTGTACTCTGAAAAACAAAGGCACATTTTTAGAAAACTTTTCTAGTTAACTGAACATAGGAAACAAGTTTCAACACATCTCTGCTTCCCCTTAAAACAGCTTGGCACCACCTCAGAGTTCTACATATGTTTAAAAACAACAGAATAGTACAGGTCAAAGGAAACTATGAAAATCCAGTCCGCGCACACAAGCTGGATATTCTTACAGCATTAATACTATTCTTTTTAAAAAAGCAGGCCATAGATCTTTAGCTTGCTATTCAAAGTTCTTCTATTACTGATGTGTCTGAGTTGTTCCAAAACCAAACAATAGAGGAAGGTCATGCAGGGAGTTCTGCAAAGGGCCTACACTGGCACATGTAGTTTAACCTATTTGTTAACAACCTAGAAAACTAAGTGATCAGTGGAGTGACAAAGTTGCTGACAATATGATGAGGTTGTAAGGATGAAGGTAAACTGAAGAATCACTGAAAGAGCTCAGTGACAGAGCAATTCATGTGCATAAATGTAAAATGATGCCTATGGGGAAAACCAGACCAGACAGAGCTAGCTTTACATATAAAGTGATGGGCACTGGGATGACCTTTACCACACTAGAAGAGCGAGCTCCTGGGCCCAAGATAAACAGACATATGAAAACATCAGCTCAGTAGCAGTCAAACACACAAATCATTGTTAGAAATCATTAGAAAGGGAACAGAGAGCAAATGAGAAATCATTATACACTATGTAAATCCCTGGTTCACCCAGATCTCAAAGTGTCTCAAGGTTTTGATGGTCTCATCTTAAAAAAAAAAAACAACACATACACACTAAAAAAATAGAGGACATGGGGACAGTTATGACAGCAATCCAGAAAACCATGAACAGCACAAGGAGAGTGGACAGGGATCAGCTGTTCAGACTCCTTCATTACACAGTATAGTGATGAGTGGATGAAGCTGGCTGGAAGCAGGCTCAAAACAAAATGAGAAGGCTCCTCACACAGCAAGCAGCAGAACAACAGAAATCCCTACCAAAACACTGTGAACAAAGTAAGTTTATATAGATTCAAGAGGAACCTGGACCGGCACTTGGCAAATAGATTTATTATAGCTTGTCCAGCTAGTAGACCCCATTGCATTCAGAGGACTGAGCTGAAAATAGCTGGAGACCAGGACAATACTGAAGAGAGGTGACAGTTACCTCTCCTAGTTTGTCCTGTTTTCATTTTTCCCTACACACTCACTTCTGGAAGGTCCAGGAGAAAATACTGAGCCAGATGGACCCTTGGTCTGAACCAGCACAGCTACTTTTACATTCTTAAGATTCAGCTTATAATGTTTTTTGGTTTTTTTTAGCCATTTCCTCAGCAACCCAAGTGACATTGTCAAGAGCCTCTAAAAAATGTTACTTCTCAACTGAAAGAGTAACATTTTAACACCAAAGAGGCAAAAGTGGAAACTAACTGAATGAAAACCTGTGTGTACACCTTTTAGAAAAACATTATCTCAAATACTTGTAATTCAAACCGACAACAGTTCTGATACTTGATTAAAAAAATTTTGAAGCCCTGCCATCAAGTGGCCTCAGCAGATTCACTGATGAGATACTGCTAAATCGACATGGAACCTACAAAAAAGAACAGCTTTGTTTCTGTACTGCTGCTGAAGTTTCTACATTTTTCATTTTGGTGCAATATATTTATAGGTGCACTAACAACTCCATAGATAGCCTGAGCAGAGCTGTCTCTAACAGATTTTTCAGTAAAATGAAAATCTACACAAATACTTGGACTGTTTCAAAGACTCTTATTTTGCACCAGGGAAACAAGATAGAACATCTGCACAGAAGTGAGATCATTTTGTCAAGGGAGTCTCAAGAAACAATAAGAGGAATGAATGTATCAGAAAACATTCTCATCCACACAACTTTTTACAACACCCTCCTGCGGCTCAGATCAGAGATTTCACCTGAACCAAACACGTTATCCCTATTGTATTTGGCCCCTGCTTGCATCTGCTTTTTAAAAAAATAAATACTAGTGAGCTGCACCTATGCTAAATTGCCAAGCAAAACTATGTTCACTGCTATTTCCATTCTATACTCTATTTTGCATGTGAACTAATGACAGTTTCATTTGAAAAGCTGAACTGAGCAGCCTTACTAAATTCAAACCCTGCTCTACAAGGAGGGCAGGAGGAACATCTTGCAGAGAAGACTGTACATGAAGGTAAGCACAAATTTTCAGCTCCGATTCTCAAATGACTGTCCTGCTTTAAGGGAGAGTAAATTTCATGTGGGTGGACAGCAAAAGTAAGCTATCTGCTTACACACCAAAAAAAAGCTGAGATGCTCTTCTTAAGGAAGAAGATGCAATTTCTCAGGAGGAAGCTCTGGCACTGTCACATGCAAAACAAAGCTGGAGGGACCTTGCAGAGACAGCTACACTGATCAAACCACAAATATGCAGAAGGACCAAGATTAGACTAGACCAGTGAAATGACTCTCAGGACTACCAGTTGTTCTGCAGAGATACACAGAATCAATTTTAATCTCAGAAGCAACTAGGAATAAATTATTTTGCTAAACTCTGCCTTTTGGCTCAGCTGCTGATCCACTCCCCTTTGGGAGCCTCAAGAACACAGTAGCAGCATCAAGCAAATACACAGTCAAGAGGGCTAAGGCTGAAATCTGATGGACCTAAGGCACCCTATTGCAAACAACACCCCATGAAAGTGTTGCATACAATGGATCCTACAGCTGCTCAATAATGAGCTGTACAGTATGGAAAGGTAAAGCCACAATTGTGGCTGGCAGCTTGAGTACTTGCCCAGTGGAAGAACCACTGTGAATACAAACCTCTACAGCTTCAACATAAAATTCTAGTGTACCTAAAGTGCTCTGTAGTTTTATACTTTGTCATCTCTGGAAGAGAACTGGTTTTTTCCTAGTATAAACCCATCTTAGAAAACCAGACCTCTAATCTCAGCTCTGCCCAAAGATGATGATTTAACTCCTGCCCAACACAAATTTCTGAGAACATTATCACATATGTTTGCACACTTGAATGGCTGTGGCCACAAAAGATGCATCTTCAGCAAGTGAAGGCAATGCTGCAACCAAGCAGTAAGGAGACTGAGCTCAGTTTTCCATCTGTTTAATAACCATGCATTTAATGGGAGAGAGGGAAAGAGCAGGAGAGCTTGGTATGCCAATTTTCAAAATGGACAAGAATCCTATGGAGCCTCCTGGTGAAGAGATGCCTACCTACTGTCTGTCATCTGTCATCATCTGCCCTCAGAAGATTCACTGCTTTTGAAAGATAATTTTTTGAAGCAACCACCACCTTTTCCAGTGATACCAGTCAACAGTCTCAGGAACTACTTTTGCACATTTCTGAGGATGTTAAGGATTTTGTAATACATCTCCACCAACAGAAATCCACAGGAATAAAAAATCCTCAAGAACTACATCTGTAGCATGGAATCATCTGCCTAAATCCCATCCCCAAACAAGCTGCTGGTATCTTATTGTCAAAGATGTGAGGTACAGCAGGATAATCTGACAAAAGACTAGGGGAATAGGGCTTACTCAGCCTGGTAAAGAGGAGGCTTTGGAGGGACCTAATGGCAACCTTCCAACATTTGAAGGACATGTCCAACATTTTCTCACATCATTGAGAAAACCCATGATCTTCACAGAGGTACACAGCAGAAGAATGTGAGACAACAGGCATAAACTGAAATAAGAGGTTCAGGCTGGATATGAAAAAACAAACCAAAATGGTTTTCACCATGAGAACAGTTAAGCAGTGGAAAAGGTTGCCCACAGAGGTTGTGCAGTCTCCATCCTTGGAGGTTTAAGACTAGAAGGGATAAAGTCCTGAGTGACCTGTTCTGACCTCATAGCTGATCATGCTTTGAGCAGGAGGTTGGACTGAAGATTTCCCAAGGTTCCTTTTAACCAAAATTACCAAATAATCTATGGTCAGGATCAAGGGAACAACTAGGTGTCAAACTGAAAATAACACCAAGAAAAGCTAACAGGAGAGTCCTACTGAACTCTTGAAGAATTTAGCACAATAAATCGTATCTGGGCTGGAAATGGGGGGAAAAAGCACTCTTAGTATACACTACAAACATACAAGGCATAGGGAAGAAAATATCTACAGAGATAAAGGAATGCTTCACAGCTTACTATTCTGGAAAAGCTGTTGGCTGTGTCTCAGCTCCAAAGCAGGGTAGAGATTGAAACTCCCCCTTCTTACTCTCTCCTGCTGTTAGACGTACTTCTGTGATGGAAAATGGCAACTGAAGCATTACCTACAGCCCATGCAGTCCTGGCAGAAGCAGAGAGGAGGCAGAACTCATAGGTGTTTATTAGCATGTATCCAGAAAGCTCATTACCATTTCCTAAACAAGGGAAGTTCACTACAGAGCAATCTTCAGTGATGCACATAAAGTGAGTAACACTTCTCTGTCTTCCACGCTAAATAAACTTTAGCATACCCACAGAGTCTTTGCTCTGCTGTAGAGCCTAGGAGTCTATCCTTACCAAGCAATGGCTTTAAAAGGCTTCTTTTCCTTCTCCATTAATTATCATGCCATCTCCTATATAAACCTCTTGTATATCATCTCCTATAGACATAAAGGTCAAGCTTAGGTTGACCTTTGGTCTAATTGTACACTAGCTTTTCATTTCTTTGTTTCATGTATTCTAGACAAGCCCCATAATACCGACCTTCTGCTAATTCCTACTCTCCCGTAGTCTTAGAATACAATGCTTGCTTACAAAGCACTCTGGTATCCCTCCAGTATATGCTAAAGGACAGAATATAACAGGGGAGACATGGCAGTACATCTATAGCCATCCCTAATCCCAACAGGAGAGTAAGATTAAGCAAATTGCTGACAAACTCCTGGATCAATACAGCTGCAACAGACACAGGAGTCTCAGCAAAACAGTAAGAAAAGAAATGACAATAGAAAGGTCTGTACCACAGCACACAGAGAACAAAATAACGTTACCTGGTTTAATTTGATTCTGGTGGCTATCGAAGATTTGGAAGATCAGAACAAGGCTAGGTAAGCTAACATCTCTCGTCCCCATCCTCAACTCTATATATTCTCATTTTCAAAGGTTTAATATATTCTAATTTTTGTTGTAGTGCCAAAGCTTCTAATTTACTTTGAAATAGCCAAATTTTATGGCAGTTACTAGATGCTCAAAATGGCTTTGATAGTGTTGAGTAAAATTACAGAAATAAGCACCCTTTTGTAAGATACTGGAGCTCCTTTCTTCTCCTCATCCCCCCCCCTTTAACCAGCAAAATAATCTCCTTTTAAGAAAGGCATTTATTTTCATGAACAGACTACCACTGAAGGTACTACATGCATTTTTCTATCATAAAATCCAATCATCTTCATTTTAAAAAGCCCAAACTAACACTCCTAGCATTTATCAGTCTACACAGAGCTGGAATAGTGACAGAGCAATGAGACAATCAATACCTGAGCTTGATCAAGAGGATTCCAAAATTCAGCTGCCCAAGCATGTGTTACAGTAGTCACCCACCCAAACAATACATTTTCCCTTTTCTCTCCCCTAAAGAACAGGACAAAAATTTCTCTGTGATTCTTGCAGGCATATTTGTGTGTTAACCAGAGGTGAAGTTCCTACTTAAAGGGGACAGCACGAGCTGAGGCAGCTCGACTACAAAAGACACACAAGGTATTTATCAACAAGTTTCTAACATAAAAACCATGTTTGCATTCTTCACTGAAATTGTGCCTTTCAAAAGGCTTTTACTGCTTTTTATGGAGGGCGATAAAGCAGTCGTCCATTAGAAGGGCACCTGTAACATCTTTCATCAAAGCAAAAGTTTCTACAATGGAGGCACCACAGCAAAATTAAACAGCCATTTCTGACACAACTTAAGGTTTGTAGGTACAATTCTTTCCTTGTGGAGCCAAAGAGCCAAACACCAGTATCACCATGTAAGGGAAAAGCTGCAAGAGATCCGATCCGTTTTCCAGCCACAAATCCTCTGGGGCACTGGGTGATCCCAAGGCCCCACAAAGTAACCCTTTCAAAATGTTGATTTACAGCAAGAAAGGTACTATTACTTCAAATTCAACAGTTTCAGCAGAGACCAATGAACCCCATGTTGATGGAGCCTGGTGTTCAGCTCCAAACTCACTCATGAGTGTTACTACAGTCAACAAGCATTACAAGAGACGCTTCAGAGAAATGCAGCAGCTAGGCACTCAGAGGATCGGAGCGAGCTGGGGGTATCTCAGAACAATTACAGGGACCACTCAAATCTCAAGTGTTTGGAAGTTCTGTTTTGTTTTTCACTATAATGGCACTAAAGAGAAAAATGATCAGATGTTGACTTCTATGAGAACCGATTACAGGAACTAAAATCCACCATGCCAAACACATTAGTGACAAGTCTGCACTTATCTTTGTGCTCTATATGAATGCAGGTCAGAGCATAAACCATACCAGTCATCTACATCCCTATAAATAACTGCAGTATCTGAAGATATCTTAAACTGTCTACACCCTGCTTTGTGGGATGTTTTTAAATATGTCTTGTGTGTCTGTCTGATCCATAAACTTTCTTATCAATGGCCAAGCAGTCCTGAGCTCTTCCCCTCCCTAGGGTAACATTTTTCTCTTATTCTCACAGAATAAAGCTAAATAAGATGCATCTTCTACCCGCCTTCGTAGCTTCTAAGCCTTTTAACTGTAATTTCTAAATACCTTTATAACCAAAAGAGAAATTAACTGTAAATCCATTAAAAATAACTACTATAAGCTAGTGGTTCTTATACCATCCGTCCTTCTCACAAGTGTCAATGAATAAGAATTTCACCTGCATAGGCCTAAAAATACTTCCAGGATGGCCCCTAATGTTTGTGGGGAGTTTATACTAGAAGTGTGCTGACACAAGGTTTACATGTACATAACATGCAATCTGTTTTTTATTGGTAATAAAGAAGTGTTACGGATTGGGGCTTTGACAGTTAAGCAGTGACACATAGCTGTCAATTTTATTCATCTGATATCTGCAATACAGTGTTGAAGACCAAAAGCTCAAAAAACTTACCTAGACCAAAATACAGTTAAAAATACAATTATACAACAAATTACAGGCATGAAAAAAACATAATCCACAGACTGAGATAACAATGAGAAGTGGATTATATTGACTTTAATCACAGAAACACGCAACCCCAGCAACTTAAAAAAGGATTAAGCAAAAATAGCTCATAATACAGAAGAGTAAAATTCTAATTGAACACTGAAATAGGTAGCTTACAATTATTAGCACTGACAATGCAATTTAACACAACTGCATTTCCATGCTAGAGGTCCATTTGTCACTATTACCACCACCACCTGGAAGCCATACTACTAGCCTCTCCCCCTCAAAAAACTGCTTCCCTGTATTTAGGGGAGGGCTATTTCCCAATTGAGTATTTTTAAATGGTTTGTTTTCATCACCATTGTGTGGAAATGCTAGTATGAATTTTCATTCAAACTCTTGGCTCACTTTTTTTTTTAAGTATAAATTGTGTCTAACAAGAAACACACCAGGGATCTCTTCAATCCCCAAAGGCACTTTCTTAAAAGGAGAGAGAACAAAGGAGAAAACCTCCCAGCATGTGCTTTCCAAACCAGCTTCTTAGGACAGTATCAAGAATGACAATACTAGAACATAAGCTTTTCTTTTTCATTCTTTGATCCATGTATAATTGAATTGATTATTGCAAACTGTGTAATGATTTCCAAAAGACTTGAGTAGAAGGCAAAGATCACAACAATCTAATAACCAATTTAAAGAGATGTAAGAAATATTGAAGGAAAGATTTAATCACTCAAGTGTACTCCTTCCAATTAGAAAGAGCTTTAAATAGCTTACCTTAAGATAAATTAGAGTCTGTACGCAATTATACAGGAATAGTAATTAAGATGAGGAAAATTCACATATGCCTCAGCCTATAGAGTTAGCGAGGTAATCCACAGAAAAACAGACTTTTCGGTTACCTTGTTTCATCAGCAGAAATGAAAACACACTGGTTCAATTTACCCAAACCTTCAAGAGTACCAGAGAATTCAGTAACCCTACAAGTCTGGGATCTGCAAACTACATTTGATCTTATCTGATTTTTTTTTCCCAATAGGACAAACATTCTGAAATGGGGCAAGAGACTGAAATACTCTTGAACATGGTAAGAAAATACATTACAGGAAACACTATTTCATGATTTAGAGCTCTATGAAAATTATGGCAAATAATGATCACTTTTTTCTGGAGGAAGCAAGAACTTTTATTTACTTTGTGCATTTGGTAACACCACCTGTTATATCACATTCCCCAATTTATGTGTGTGTACATTACCCACATGTACCCCCATGGTTCTTTACACAGGAAGGTAAGAAAGTTTTAGAAACTTGACTAAGTTTTTCTGACAGACTATATGGCAAGGCAAGTGAGTTACTGCACAACTGTTACATTTTATTTTAGTCTTTAAAAGGTCACTAAATCTGAAATCAATGCCATTTTCTAATTAATGAGAGGAGAAAGGTGAAAAGACTTTACCTAAGAAAATTAAAATAATGAAAGGAGTTCACTGTTCATTCTTCAAATAGCAGAACCTTAATCACAAACCCTCCCTTAGTTACCTTTCAATTTTCAAAAAAAGAAATAATTTAAAGACATGTTTTCTGGGGATGCATTCCTGCTTGAAAGTACCCACTGCACCCAACTACTATATAACAGCTTTCCATTAGCAACATTTTTCCAAGGAGCACTCACCTCATCCAGTACCTAATAACTGAGCTGCAGTACTTCTGGAAAACCAGAATGTGACAGCTACAACTCTAAGCAGAAATTTCATGCCCCCTTGTCTTTCCCTCTCCTTCCTGACAGAGAAGGACACACCCACACACCTCTTTGTACAGTCTAAAGAAAAGAAAATAACGTATTGGAAGTCTTCAAAGTATGAATTTATGAAGTAATATTTTTTTATGCAAACTGCAAAGCTCCCATAGCTACCAAAAAAACCCAACAACAACTTTTCACAGAATGCAATGCTACCATCCTACAATACCAGCCTGCAAGCACCACTACATATCCTGAGCAGCAAAGTGAAATTGAAAATAAACGAGTCAGTTTGGCATTTACCGTTCAGATCCCTGAGGCAAAAAAAGTACTTAAAAAAAAAAAAATCATCGTTTCTCTCTATGGGTTCTCAAGACGCAGGTTTCTGAAAGGGATCAATAAAGAAGTCCAGGGTGACAAGCAGACACAAATACACTTCTACGAAAGCTCCACCTGTAAAGCTGCAGAGGACAGAGGAAAAAAGGAGAGGCCTCTATGCTACACTTGTGCAGACCAACAGCACTCCAATTTGAACATACCTACCCAGAGCCCAGAGGCTCCACGATGGACAAGAAGTGAGGCTTCAGGTTTCAAAGCTCCTAAGATCAATAAATTGTTGATTTTCATAGTAAAATCAAGCCTTTCAGCACTTTGCCTTGACCATGATCCTGCCATCTTAACACACATTAAAAAAAAAAAACAAACACCTTTATTCCCTAGCTCTCGTCTCTTTTAACTCTATTTGAGTCAGTCTTTCTTATAAAGGTGTCACATAAACCCAAGCCAGCTACTGTGGACCAAAAACTCTTAAAGTCAGTTACCAAAACACACTATTCCATTTGCCACACTAAAATTAACAAAAGTTTAACACTGGAATCACATATTGACCCTTTACTTCATTATGTGGGAAGCACAATTTGAAAAAAAAAGGCTTGGGGACAACACAGCTCCAGCAAATGGCTCTGCAAGATTCCCAGAAAAGCAAAGGATGGAGGAGGATTTAAAGGAGGATCTATTTATCCTGACCTGGCAGACACAGACCCCCAAAAGTTGGAACATACACAAGATTTAATACTTCTTTCCATCCTGACAGTTCTTTAAGCACTGAAAAATGAAAGCACAAGAAACCTTTGATACACAGAAAACTAAGACCTACCAAAACTCTAGGGAAAGACAAAATATTTCCCTAGTCATACTTCACATATTCTCTAGTTTGTGTTACACATGTAATACATTTCTGATTTGTGTCTTTCTCTGTATTAACTTTAAAGTATGAGACAGAAGCCCTCCTGATGAATAACGACCCTATGACAACCGCAATGAAATTCTCAGACTTTTAAATACATCACCGGGTGTGCAAGGCAGACTTCACAATCCACACACACCTTGCCAAAGTGACTGGAAAGTTTTCTGGGGTCTTTTTTGTTGGATTTTTTTTTTTTTTTTGGTGCACAGCACGCACACCCTGCCACTCACTATTCCACCACTATTCCTCAAAGTACCTGATGGGATGCGCTACGTGGAGCTGCTCCCTCTCCTCCACCCCGGGCAGGCTCCAATCCAACCCCCCCGCCCAGCTTCACCCACTCGGGGAGCTGTAACTTCGCTCGAGGGTGCTTCGGAACACTAGGTTTCGATGCGTTTCGCAGGATGACAGGGACAGCCGCAAGCTTAACATCACGTAACTCCTCAACATCAGCTTGTGACGTCCTTTATTCACCGCGGTGGGAGCGGGGCGAGGTAAGCGGGGCTCCCCCGGCAGTTCCGCCCCCCCCCCCGCCGGGCGGCGAGGGCGCTCGTTAGGAGCCGGCCGCCTGTCAACGGCGGGCAGAGCCGTTCCTCAGGGCTCCCGCC
>JANZLQ010000002.1:22678209-22699412 GCA_026212715.1 Elanus axillaris | reverse complement strand
ATCTCGGGCAGAGCCGTTCCTCAGGGCTCCCGCCCCGCCCGGCGCCGCCGGCGGAGTCCCCTGGAAACTTTGCGGGGAGCCCGGGGAACCGTCCCCCGCCTCGGGGGCGGCCGAGCCGCGCTGCCCAGCCTCGGCAACTCCCGGGGGCTCCCCCGGCCGTCGTCGTCGTCGTCGCCGCCGCCCTCACCCCCACGACGGGCCGGCCCGAGCCCAACCACCCCACCTCCACCGGCCCTGAGGGGAGCTCTCCCCCGCTGCCGCCCGGCGGGGCTGCCGGCGGAGAGCGGTCGGGCGGGAGGCGAGGAAAGGAGAGGAGAGGACAGCTCCGCTCCCCGCCCCGCTCCGTCCCTCAGCCCCCGCTGCTGGCGGGGCGCTGCCGCAGCCACCCCGGCGAGGCAGCGGCGCAGGGCGCCGCACGGCGCCGGCAGCGACTCGGCTCGCCCCCGGCGCGGAGGGGAGCACAGCCCCAGTGGCCCCGAGCGCGGCAGCGAGGAGCATCGCGAAGGGAATTGAAGCTGCGCTTTACCTTTAGTTCCGCACTGTCCGCCATCTTGCAACTCCAGGCGCAGGCGCAGTGAACCCCGCCGGGACACCGCCCCCCCGCCACCCCCCCGCCGGCACGCAGCGCGCAGCGTTTGAATCGCGGCGCCATTTTGTCCCTCCTCTGCGTTCCGCCGGGCGGGGGGTCTCTGGCGGGGAGCGGCCCACAGGATTCCTCCCCTGGGCTGCGGAGAGCACTGGGTCTTCGGCTGGGGATCTCCGATTCGCCCTGAGGGCAGCGTGTCGCTGCCGCCCTGCCTGGCAAGTTTCCCCCTGGCAGCGCGGCCCCCTCGGTCCCGCCTTCCCCGCTGCTCATTCCGTGAGGGGAACGGGGCGCTGAGGGGAGAGCGCGCAGCGTTCCCGAGGCCGGGCCGCTGAGGGTGCCCGCGCCCGCGTCTCCTCAGCCGCGCCGGGTAGAGCCCCCGGTGTGCCGGGGGGGTCTCTCGAATAGGGTCACCAGAGGGAAAAGGTGGATGCGCATTCCTGTAGTAAAAAGTTGATTAAAAATGGAATTTGCAACTCCGCTTCCTCCTCCTTAATCCGCAGCTTTAAGTCAGTGCCTCAGGAGTGGCACAGCACGGGACTAGGCGGGGGTCTCTGAGCGAGCGCCCGAGTACCCCGTTCTCCCGCCGGGAACGAGGGCGCTGCGGGCCGGTCGGGCTCCGACTCCGCCGAGGCCGAGGGTGGGTGGCCCGGCCCCAGCCGAGCCGCTCTGCTGGGCCGCGGCGGGCGGCACGGCGGCTGCAGGACCGTCTGGGAGAATGTCCTGCCACCAGCCGTCCTCTGGCTCCCGATTTGTACGAACAGCAGCACGAAGCGGGAAAGGTTAAGTTTTTATTTCCCTGAGCTACCGCAGAGGAAGTTCAGGGAATCAACGTGAGCTTGCCTAGGTTTTCCTCATACTTGGGAAAAGCAATACAAGTGGTTTTAGGAGGGCCTACAGAATCAGAGCAGAGCTTTTAGATTCAAACGCACCCGTGTCGTATAATTTTTGAGTAAAATGTGGGTTCTTGCAACAGATAATGCAGAGGGGAAAAATACCAAAAATGCTGGCTGGCAAGATTACTGCATCAATTGTGGAGTTCATTGGTTTAAATACTACTATTTAAGTCACACACCTTAGCTTGATTCAGCTTCCTCTTAGCTACGTGTTACTCTATAATTGCAGATTGCCATGACACTTTCTCCACTTGGCCATTGCCTTAATGCATAAGACAGAAAAAAATTTGTTGTACATCACCAATATTGTACATCCTTTTAAGTGTGAGAGATACAAGATTTGCTGGTTTTCCATAGCTGCTACAAAATTCATCATCGTACATTCAGAAAGCACTTACATTATTTGCATTGCAAGACAAGCATTCATGTCTCCACTCTGCAGATTAAAGAAAGCATGCTTGAGGCCACACAGGGAATCAGTGGTAAAGAAATTACCACTCATTATTATTACTGAATTATAATTTGTGTCTCCCATATGACCTGAATAGTTAGCCACAATTTAAAATCAGGTAGTTTCCATTGAGGGAAGAGTGTGATAGTGAAATCAACTATCTTTCTACTAAGTAGCTTTTTGATGCCATCCTGTTTATTGGTAAGAATAAAGTCCTGATTCTCTGAACAAAGGAAAACAACCCATATCTCTTTCCAAACATTACATTTCAAAGCATTTCACCCAGAAACATTCCCCAGCTTCGTCTCAAGACCAGATTGACAGAATACCCAGGTACGTCTTTTGACTCCGCGCTGGTACCCCTCTTTCTTCTCCAGGTCATGCGCACATCCCATTTCTATTTCAAATACGCCATGTATCTACCATTCTTATTGATTTCTCTTGTAGTTCTTGGTGTTCAGCATTGGCATATCAAATGAAGCATTCAGAAAATGAGGAGCAATTAGAAAAGGCTGATAAGTAATAATACTCTGATACTCTGGCTTAATACTGCATGTAATGAAGAATTATAGTGTCTAAAATGCTGGTTTTGGGAGGGGGCAGGGCACTAGGCAGGATATCTAAAAAAATAAAAGTCAGATGACTACCCAGTACACCCACATGTACCATAATTAGCTGATCTATTTCAGTGGTCTGAACCAGCCCAGTTTAGAATACTTCATTTTGAATGATGGAATATGTTTAATAATCATGATCTAATATGATCTATGAGTTTGTGTCTAGTTTAAAGAATTTGGCAAAAGATCTATAATCATATAAAGGCAAACCCTTTTTCTTCAATTGCTCCCCCCCCCCGCCGAAAGAGGCTTGCTGCACAGCAAACAGCTTTTCCTCTGCTTCTTCACTTCCTACCAAATTCAGTGGGATGTGGACATGTGCTTAACTGCTTTGCTAAATCATGGCATAACACTATCAAAGCTGACACATGGCCATAAACCACAGTGCCCTCCTTCAAAACTTGCTTTAAATAAAACAGGCAGAGAATGTCTTCAGATACATTAAAATAAGGAAGCAAACTAGAAGAGAGGATACAGAATATTCAATTCAGAATGATTCACCCTAAATACTGTTAAGAGTTTTTACAGACAAAGACAATACAGGCCATTTATTTTTCACTTTGGACTTCTGATAGTCACTTATCTTTTCATGTGGTATATACTTTAGTATGAAGAAGGAACTTAATGTGAAAAGCAATCTATGCTGCTATTTTTAGACAATTATTTACATGTAATGAAATTTTGTTCCTCTCTATTCCTGAGACTTAGATGATGGTTTCTTTGCCAAGAAAATACTTTGTCAACACACACAGTAATTTTCCAAGGTGCTCTCAGTTGCTCCAGCTCTGCTGCAGCTATGTCACTGATGGCAACACTCAGAGCTGTCACAATTCTGTCTTCTTTTCAAAAGGACATGCCCATCAAGTAGTGCAACTGAGGTGCAACTGGAGCAGGTAAGAACACCTCCAAAATAGGCTTCCAATTGTCAGTCACCTCTGTTTCTGAACTAAAACTACAATATTTTTTCTTTCAACCTTTGGAGGGTGGGCAGGAGAGAGAGAAAAATGAAGATTGGGGTTTTCCTTAACCATTCAAATTTTGATATTTTCAATTCCCAATTTTCAAAAGGTCATTTCCCCCTTTTTGCCATATTGCAGCAAAATAAATTACTTCCAGAATCTAACTTCCACCCCCATTTCTTCTATTTTCCTATTCTGTAACCTCCCCCAAAATGTACCATGTCACATAACTCACTTGCTTAAAATCATGTTCAGAGACAATAACATTTTTAAAACAGATACTCGATTTTTTTTACTAACATGTTGATTTCATTAGTCCAAGTCTCCAAGACTTTTCCCTCTTTGTCTAATAGTCCAAACTTACTCTCTGCTCAAAAGTAATGGGGGGACATTTTTTATCTTGAATATAACAAGTTATTTAACAATAGATTCTCAGTGACTCTGTTTCTTGATAGAAAAACATGACCAAGCCATTAAATACATCTTTTATTCCTGAGATTGTTGGAAGCATAAAAAACATGTAGAAGTGACACTGAAATAGCCCTTTCTGGGGAAAAAAAAAAAAAAAGTCATACAGGCACATTTAAGTGAAAATTACTTGGCTGTATGTGAAGGAAATGGAGTAGCCAGTATATCAGATAAAATAAGTCCATTTCATTCTTTATAAGCTATATATGTGGCATTGCTCAATATGCTGCATAGTAAGTTCAGCAATGTTGAGTGACTGAGACTTGGCTGATACATCTCTCTCTTAATTCACATCCAAGTGCAGTATTATATTAAATTATATTATATTATATCATGTTATGTTACCATCATCTCTTAAATTTGGCCCAAAACAAGGGCTGCTACTTGCTTAGAAAAGGAGGATTCATTACATCTTTGCTGCCTGTGTTATTAAAATTTACACAGGGGGAGTTAATCACATAAAATCCTATATTAGTGAAAGATACTGGACCATTTTGTTAATGTCACCTCTTTAATATCCTTAGATCTCCTGGTATAACAATGGTATTGCAATATGGAAAGCATATGCAAATGAGTTACTATAATCTTTAATTACATATGCAGCGTTACAGCATGACACATCCCAGCTTCATTTGCCTATTTCCTGTTTTTTCAGTTCTTAAATATCAGCTTGCCTTATTGCTGTACACATATGAGTGCGGTTTACAACACCAAGTACTCAAAGCCTACCATGCCCACGGTACAAACTCTTTCCCCCCTTGCAATTTTTGCAAATCTTTAAAAATTTTAATGGCACTCCTTGATATTTGAATGCCTGTATATTGTAATCCCTGTCTGGAATTGCACATTCCAAGTCAAGCTCAGCTCCCTATGTACTTTACTGCTATACAAAGCGTTGCAGCTGCAAGACAATAGTAATAGACACAACAATTAGCCCATTCTTCAAAACTATTTGCTTAGCCTTTCCCTCTCCAATATCAATGGATGATACGTGCTTGCTCATAGCACTCTGCTAATGTTCTTAAGGCCTGTCCTTCATAATTAAGCTATTCTATATTTGGAGTGAGTCAAATGAAGTATCAGTTGTGTCAAATGGAGACTACGTTTTAAGGTGAGGATGAACAGAACCAAGTCCTCCCGCTCGCCTCCCCAGGGGATCAGCCTGCTGCAGCTGCCCGACCACACTGCGCACAGCTTGCAGATCACAGCGATTGTTTGCTTTCTGCCCAGTGCCTTGCAGGTTTGGCACCTTCATAGAGCGCAGGTGCAGGAAAAGAAAAGTGCCTGGGTGACCTCTGAACCAATCACAGAGGTATCACGCAAAATGCCATGTTTAATTTTATACGTAACGACAGTAGTCTCAACAGCAAAACTCATTTACGCTGGAGGAGTTTCATGTCATAGGGGACTGCTTTCTGTGTTGAAATGAGGCATACCTGTTACAGGCAGTCCAAGCTAAGAAGGTAACAGCATCCTACTGGCCTTGCAGCATTTATTTTAACTTACCTAAAATTAACTTCTGTAACTTTTGCCACAGGACAACTGCCACTGTTGAATAGACCTAGTTCTGTATGTACCTTTGTTCACTTTTGTCTGGGCTTTAATTTGAATTGTTATATTTTTCTTTTCTTTTTTTTTTTTTAAATTAAAGCTAGAATAGTTTCTTCTCTGAGAAGAAATGGTCATTTCTGAGGTATTCATCTACACTTGTAAAAGCATTTCCTTTGGCTGAGTTGAATCCAGATTTTTTGTCAACAAAATTCCACTTCGCTGAATCACAATTGGGATTTTTTGTCATTAGCACCCATTTTCATAATGTGTGCATGCAGTACAAGAAGAAAGAGTAAAAAGCAACTCCAACAGGCCATTGCCAATCCATAGTGAGCTGTGAAGTGCATGGTGCTGTATCAAAGCCAATACCTAGAGCATCAGATGCTTCAGAATCTTGAAATTGGCCAAGAATTATTCAAACACAAGGACAGAAAACTACAGAAAGCTACATCGATTTCCAAAATATCTGCAGAGAGGTGAGGCAAACTTTTAATTAAGTTGCACAGACTTACAACATTAACAAAACCAGGTTTTACCTGCGACAAACTCTAATTCCAATTAAAAGTGATTATATGTAACACTGCAAGGTCCCCGTGCTTAAGAAGTTACTTTCTACAGATACTAAATAATTCCTAATAAGCAAAGTTCTGTAAGGAAAAAAAAAAAACCCAAGGTGCTAATTTTTTCAGAACTTTGAGAGTAAGTCCTTGTTATTTATGAAGTTCCACATTACTCCCCTGCTTCCTCCGCTCACACGTTACATGTAGAATGCTGACATTTTCACACGGTCCTAATCTATAACAATTTTGCATGGGGCATCGGTCACACACAGGGATCTAGAAAAAGACAGAGACCTGTTACAATCCGAGTCTCTTTCCTCCTCCCTGTCGTATAATTTCCATTATGGACCACACATGGAAGTAATGTAGGCAGTATAGGAGCAGATTATGCTCGTCTCCTCTAGTTCTTTAGCTCTCATCTTGCCTAAAGTGGTTCAGAGTAGAGGTGGATAAAAAGCTGAATAAAATGCCAGCAGCTAGGCTATGCCCACTGGCACAGAGACTGTATCTGGTATGAAGTACTCACATCTTTATTTTTTACCTAATCGTTATTTCTAAAGAATCACTTTAGTCCTGGGAGCACTAAATAAAGCTGAGTTTCAGTAGCAAGCAGAGTTCATTTCAGATGGCTCATATGAAAACAACAGAGATAATTATACTCTAGTAATTACCTGAAAATTATATGTATGTTGTTTTTCCACCAGTCAATACTGCTATTTTTGAACTTTGCATTGTTCTCATGGATTGCTGGAGTCATGCTGTCTCTAAACGGGCTTCTCGTCTCATCATTAACTTAGCCTCTGGTTTGGGGAGAGTGTTTTAGAAAAGCTTCAGCTGCAGCATGTGCTATTTAGCTCAGACCTTTCATGCTCACTTGTCTCCACCGCAATATATCCTCACCTGTGCTGCATTTGAGAAAAGGTTTCCATTTTAATAGTCATTTGAGTATGGATTGTAAGATTCTGACTCTACAATAGGACTCCAAAACAGCATCCAATTAAGATTTACTCTTGCACATGAAAAGATACTGAAAGTTCACCCTAGCCCACTCAGTACCTTTAATAACTGTGGTAATTCTGATTTTGAAGACTTTTATTTTCTCACTTGTCCTGGGTGTGGCACGTTATCGTTATCTATTTTTTTGGTTTAAGAGCAACCAGTAAAAGCACCTGACAAAGGCAGGCAAGCACCACGCCAGTGAGTGTCACGCCCCACTCCCAAGAAGGGAATGCTGTCTAGCAGCAAGAACAGGAGAATGGGAGTCAGGAATTTTTGGATCAGCCCCAAACAGACTCCTGCCACATTACCTGATTTTGACCAAGTCATGGGATAACATGCACTCAAAATGACTCCTTTGTGAAATGGGGATGATAATAATAGGTATCTCCCTGGACTGTTGAGAGGAAATTAATTAACATTTGGAAAGCACTTTGAGATTCTTGGATGAAAGATGATGGAGCTGGAATGCTGGCAACATTAAAATAAGTTGGAATAATGTTAATATTTATTGCATACAGTGCTTTCATCTTCAAAGCTCTTGACTAACATCAATGAATTAACAAAGAAAATATTAATAAAGATCATATTTACCCATAAAATTATTCTCCCAAAGCATATATAAATAGATCTGCCTCCAGTTAAAAAATACTATTAGAAGAAAGCCTAACCACCAACTCCACTATCATGCACTAAATCCCTAGTGGTGCTGTCCATAGCAAACCTACTTTGAACTACGAATTATGAGTTTATACTTTTAAATTAGGATAATTGGATCCTAAGCCTAATCCAGCAGCACTGAAGTCACTGGGAGTGTATCACCAACTACCAGGGTGAAAAATCAAGATGTCAAAGGAAGAAGGAAGAGCAGTGGTTAGAGAATACTTCTGCTGTGCCAAAGAGGCTGCACAAGGCTGTGGTGAGCAGGAGGTGACATTTCTCTCTGCAGGAGGATATTGTGTTTAATTATAGTTTGTTGTGTCTTTGCAGTAAGCTACAGAGAACTGAGAAACATGCTGTACCACCAGAAGAGATATGCAGCAGCCCTAGATATTTCCCATTCAATGTATAGAATTCAGGGCATCCCAGACTAAACTATCCAAACACTGCTTGCAAGGAATTGCACACTTCTTTTTCCCTTTTTTTTTTTTAAAGTATATTCCTACTGGCACGGACATGACTATCACATTATCACTGGGAAGCACAGCCCAGCAATTTACTGAAAAACCAGCAAATGAGACAGTCCTTCCAAGTGCATTATCTGCATTGATTTCAAACCAGTGCTTGAAGAACAACAAGGGACCTTTCCCTTTGTGTTTCATTTTCCAGTCACCTTACCCATCACAGTCTCTTCAGCTGTAAAGATATATAAAACCAGAGAAAAAGCATTCTGTTGTTATTTCCCCACACCCCCTGTTTATTTTGAATTAAACATGGTTCCATAGGTCTCCTTCACTACAGCAAATGCAGAGAGTTGCTGGCACCCTCTTCGATGATGGACTCGGATACATTCCAGAGCATAATGGGCTATAATAGATTTTTTTTTAAATCTATGGTGCACTTCATAGACTCTGGAGGTCATTTTAGGCAGCCCATCAACATTCAATATAAATATTTCTGTTCAGCGTGTTCTCTGCACACTGATCAGAATTACGCACTTGCCAGATGTGCATGCCACAAAACCAAAGCCGTTCTCTATTTTCTCCAGACTTACTGTGAAAAAAACCCACATTATCTGTGAAGTGTTTTGTAGCCCAGTCTTGTCAAGACTGTTGCTGTTTCTTCAGAATTGGCTGAAGGCTTTACAAAGTTATTCACAGATTAAACTGTCCCAGTTAATCTGCTATACAATGACATTCAGGCAGAGCTTCAAATATGTTTGGTTTTGGATAGAAATCAAATGTTACCTTTGGGAAATATACTTATTATTAGCATTAGACATGGCTTTTGGTTTACTTCCAATAACTTTGTTGAATTATAGGGGGTTTGTTACTGGGTTTTCTTTGTGTCCTGTATTTATGTATCATGGTTGGACAGACACTATTTTTTAGCATTTACTGTTTCTAGGGCTCCCAGAGCTATCAGAGAGATTTGCAAACCTTAATTTTTCTGCGTAACACATAACACATGGCAAGGATCCAGTTAAGAGCATATTACCTCTCTGATGTGGTCTCATGAGGGTGGCACGTTTAGGCACAGGTAGCATTTAGTAGGCTAGAAAAAAAACACATGAGCAGGAGACAGTATTTCTATTAACAAATATGCCATAGCTGCAGAAAGCATTTTAATGACAGACGAGACTGACATCCAGACAAACAGCCAAGGTCTTTTTCTCACCATGTGATCTTTTCATAATCCTCCATTTCTCTCCTAGATCAACAGGTTCCTCTTTATTTGTCATTGTCAGCTCTTAGCACAAAGAGCCTTTTGTCTGGAGCTCTGACCCAAACACACAAGACTTTTTTTTGTCCGTTCTTGGCCATATGCTTTCAAATGGACTAATGGGTTTCCAAGCTATAAAGCAGAACCTTGACCCCAGAAGGGGAGATGGTTGTGTGACAACATCTCTCTGTTTTGACATCATAATTTATCCCTGCTGCAGCTCTACTGGCAGCACAAGCTAGCAAGTAGACAGCACAGCCCAGCAAAAATACTTGAACCTGATCCGCTCTAAAGCTTGTGCTATGGATACCGATGCTGGAATCACAGCAGCAGCAGCTTCTGACACCAAGGCTCAGAGCAGGGAAGATCCAAGCCAGTCAATAGCTGCCTCTTTATGTCCTCTTCTACTTCATTATCACTGGTGTGATGAAGCTATCATGCCTCCTTTGTAAGGCAGCACATGTTGCAGCAGCAATCGCACTAGTCATAAAGCCCAGAGGATTCCTGCCAGAGCCCTGCCACAGTTTCCTTGTGCTCTGTTGTTTAAAGTCCTGTTATGGATGCATTGCTGCATCCATGGATGTCACTCCAAAAACACATTGCCGAGGGAAAAGCTGATAGACAACAAGAAAAAGTTGTTTATTTGCCCTGTTGTCTCAATTTGCTGGACTACTTCACCATGTTGCACCCAGCCTGCCTAATTAAGAAGGGTGGAAAAAGCTACTGGTGGCTTGCATGAACCTGGCTAATACTATTCTGCATTTAACTCAGTATGAAAAAAAGTTCATACCCTTTAACTGGCACTTGCTCTGGACTATCACAGAAACTCTTTTGTTTTCCAGTAGAAATAGCTTCAGAGCCAAATTCCTACCTGTTTCTTTCAGGGTGCGTCTTTGCCACATCACATAATATGGTTTTGCTCAAGGTAAAACTATCCTGGAGCTTCAAGGGTGGCTTCTTAAGAGACATGGTGGGGTGCTGAGGAGAAGGGGAACCTGGTTCTATGGTTTTTTTTTCTCATTTCATTTCTTTCACCAAAGATTTGTATTTGACAAATCTGTTTTCCAGAGACCGGGGGCCTGTGTAACCATTTCCATTTAGGACCCACTTTCCCATGTATTTAACAGAGCTTGTGGGATTTCAAAAGCAGAGCCTCACCATTTGCTGGTGCTCCAGATGAGGGAAGAGAAGGAAAAGAGCTTCCTATCTCCCCATTCAGCCCTTATCTGAGCCTGCCAGCTGGGTAGCGCTGGGGTGGTGGCAAGGGGGAGGACTGACAATGTCTATGAGGAGGCGAGCACAGAGCTTACGTGCACATAAGAGAAGGGGGAAACCTGCACCCAAAAGTACCTCTTACATTGCAAATTGAAGGGAAGAGAACAGCACTGTATGGCCTAGAGCTGCCATTGCCTGTGCAGAGTCAACACCAACAAGTCCTGCAAGCGCAAGAGCCCACCGACATGTTTTTAAACGATGCTATCGGCACCCTCCCACACAGAAACCAACCGAAGTCAGTAGCGTTGTTCACTGGAGTATGGCCTCAGAGGGTCAAGCCCAAGACAAACAGCATTATACCATACGCTGTCTGGCAGGCTGGGAAACAACAAAGACCAGCCTGTGCTCAGCCGTTCCCAGCGGGGCAGAACGGAGCACACAGTGCTGCCGCACGCTCGTGGCCCTCGAGCTCTGCACCAGCGGAGCAACTCTCTGAAGGCGCTGGGTTGCAGTTTTCCCTTACCAATACCACTAACCATCCTTAACGTACAGCATTGGCTTCCCCCAAATTCGACATTGTGACATGTGTTACTTTGGGGCAGCGTGAGCCAAGGTTACCCAAGATGGAGCCACCATCTCCAAGTTACAAAAACAAGTCTTCTGTGATTTCTAATATGTTTAAAAAAAAAATTCAGCCAGAAACATGATAACAGAATTTCTTTCAGAACCTCTGCTACATGAAAATGAACACTAAAGCTTTTAATTTACCTAAGATTTCTCTCTAAAGAGAAAGACGTATAATTTGTTCAGGACTAGTTGACAGATGGGAAAATTAAGTCCTCCGTTATTGTTCCATTTGCTGGATGCAAAAATACTTAACACTTACAGAGGACTTGAAGGATGGGAAGAGCTACAGAAATAGCAGCTCTCTGGACAAAAATTAGAGACAGAAATGTCCGGGTCTGATCCTGGAAGGTGCTACATGCTTTTGGCTAGTCCAAAAATCAGTCTTTTCCTTAGCATTCCTCAGCGATTTTCCTGCGGTAAAGCAAAGGAATAAATGGGTGAATTTAGTATTAGACCTAAAAAAGCAGAGTTGCACAAGATCCTTTCAGTTTGATGTCTCCGCCCAGCAAACTCTTTCAAAACAGTAAGTTCTCTCTTTCAGTTGAAATTTCCTTTTTTAAAAAAGTTGGAAGCCTTTAACTGAAAGGTCTTTTTTTTCTCTACTAATGAAAATAGGCTATTAATACTATTTTTTCCCTTTTTCATTGAAGATGTCCTGCAGTTTTCTTCCATCTGGGAACCAAAATTCTTTAAAATGATACCAAGAAATAATTGGCACCTCTTAGCCAAATCATTCAGAAACGACCGAGCAGTTGGGCCTGCGCTCAAAGCTGGGCTCT
Source organism: Elanus axillaris (assembly GCA_026212715.1). Classification (NCBI taxonomy): domain Eukaryota; kingdom Metazoa; phylum Chordata; class Aves; order Accipitriformes; family Accipitridae; genus Elanus; species Elanus axillaris. The sequence continues at coordinate 22,687,328 of JANZLQ010000002.1, read as the reverse complement.
CTCGAACAATGAATAATGAATTAATGGGACATTATGGAGCAGACTTGAGGCCAAATTCAGTTCTGGGAAGCACGGTTATTATGGAGCTGTCATACCAGTGATGGTCCCATATGCCAACTGGGGGCCAGGGCTCGAGCCGATGCAGAAATCAACTGTCTAAGAGGCTAATAGCCAGAAAGAGGATTTAAAAAAAAACCAAACAACAACAAACAACCCCCAGCAATATCCAATTTCTTCTTCCATGCGCAGCAGTGGCTTGGCATTGCCTCACAGTTTAAAGCTCTGGGCCTAGTTGTAGGTGCTCCAAGCTGCAGACTGCCTGTGTTCAGGACACCAAATACCACAACAAATGGGAGTAAATTCTCGGTGTTTAATTGGAGCCTGTTCATCTTTATCAGCCGGTGGAGTTACAGAGCATTTGCTTGTGCGCAGATTCTGCTCTGATTACAGGCTGTGAGCGACGAGAGCTGTATCACCAATGCAGCTTCACAACAGCATGGGAAAAGCCACATTCCCGACACATCTCCTGTGGAGGATTCCAAACCCATCTCTCGTGTGCCGATACCCTGGAAAACTCTGGGGATGGTGAAAGGCTGGAGAGGACAGCCAGGCACCCACCTGGTTATTCCTTGCAGAAAACCTCATGAATTTGCAATTCATGTCAGGCAACCCTTTAAGTTTTGCTGAAGTGATGGTCCTGGAAAGACAGTGGCATACTCTGTTGTTAATCAGGTGGTTTACCGTCATTCCTTTGGGACACATCTCAGGACCACATCTCACTTACCTGGCTTACAAGAAAAGTCTCGCTGAAGGTACCAAGAGTCGCAGGAGCAGGGCTTGACCCTCCATCCCTTCCCACGCCCTTTGCTGCGCTGCCCTGAAGTTAACAGCCACTTGCAGATTTCTTTAGGAGAAACCCTGTTTGCACTTTTAGCCTTTTTACTGTTTTTCCAATTATTTCTTTGCCCGTGGACATTTTTTGGGGGGAAAAAAAATTCCCAATTTAAATCAAGTCCATTGTTTTCACTAAAATGAACTACAGAAAGATTTCAGAACATGGTTGTGATTTGCCACATCTGTTATTTTTATGCATTGTTTTCATGCCAAGAGTTTCATAAAAGGTGTTATATAACCGCATCGTATCACATAATTCAACATGTTTCCACAATTAGGAGCCCACGTGAGCATTTAAGCAACGATCTTGCCTGGAGTTTTTATGTTTCTGTACATCTTTTAGCCCAGCCAGCCTGAGATACAAAGATGAACTGTGACTGCGGTTTCCTCCTTTCTCCTACAGTCTCCACTGTCGTTTACTGATGGCCAAGTTCATCTGTGATCCGTGCTTCATGGATCACTGCTGCATTTGCATTTAAAAAATAAACATATATTGCTTGAATCCTGTGCACTGTGTAACAGAACAAGCAGAGATTTATCCCATGTTTACATGTAACTGGATCATCTCTCTTCAAGACACTAATAGGTTCATTGTTTTCCAAATATTGCGAGATAAGCATTTATCACATGAAAAGAAAAATGCATTTGCACTGAAAGCTACTCATGGGCAGTTGGATCCAAGGCTGGAAAAACAATGGTAGAGGACAATTCAAATGATTAAACATAAAACTGCTTCTGCTGTTCACTTGGAGCAGCTCTCCTCTAACACTCTAGCGCTGAACTCCAGATGACCTGCACAAACCCAGCCACCGGTCCCTGTAACCCTCTTGGGAACAGCCCCGTATTTCTGAAGTAATGCAGAATTACTGTAAATGCAGAAATATACAGTATTGTTGGGGGTGGGGTGGGGTCAGAAAGTGGGACCAAGCCTGCACAGCCATCACCAGTCACAGCTCTGGATGCTCACACAGCCAGGTGGCTTCAGCTCCATTGCCTCTTTTCCCCACCATCTTCCCCAGTTTAAAAAAATAATAATAATAATAATTAATGGTTGGCCATGAAATCAATCCAGAAATATCTATATGTCTGTGAAGAGAGATGCCACGTCTGGAAGAATCCCCCAAAGGAGACTCTTCTACATGTGAGCAGCAACCAGGAGTTTGGGTCTGACAGAGCTTTGCCATGGAAAGGACAGGTTTATTAGGACACAGTCCACAGTTTTGCCATAGGTGAACCACTAAGAACTTTGGAAATTTCCAACCTGGCACTGCGTTAAATGTAAAGCTCCATCTTGTTCTCCTGGGTCAGATATTCTGCATGCAGTTTCTAATTTGGACCACAGCTCTGGAAAACTTGATTAGAGCTGTGAAAACGGAATTTTTATTAGGGAGAACTGAGCTCTTGCCAAGGTTTATTTTTCAAGGGAGTAGGACCTAATCCTAGAAGTAGTTCCAGGGCTGTGCTGTTCTGGATGCCCTTGCAATGGTTTATGGCAATTATGCAGCCAAACCTGGACGGACTGGTAATGTTTGCTTTGGACAAGTTGCTACAGATGGCAAGCAACTGCAAATGTACTTCTCAACCTGGTACAAGCATCACTGAAAATGCATTTTCTCTAAGTTGCTCTTTTTTCTCTTTCTCTTTTTGGTTTTTTTTTCCTCTTCATTTTTACACAATTAATATGTTCCCCAACCCATACTACCTAAAAACAACGAAGCATTTAAAGGCACGCAGAGAATAGAGAGTAACATATCTGGTCAGATAGAAGCCTGTTAGATGTAGTCACCGGATAGACAAATCTCCTTGCCAGATTTCAAAGCTCAAATTTCTGCAAAATCAAATATAAACCCCCTCTTTAGGTGGATGCTTTTCAGAGAATAGCACATCAGTTTCCTCAAGGGAACCCACAAAGCTTATAGCATGGAGTGACCCTCTGGAGGGAGCTTTACATCTATACAGCAAGCAGTAACCAGACTGAACTAAGCCATAAATCCAGGAATGCATGGGAAAAGAGCAAATTAAAATGTGCTATACTTGGCAGGTTCCTTTGCAAGCATAGTACTTGTGAAAGGTGACATTAACGGCCCTAGCAGCTGAAGGCTGCTCTTTCTTCCAGAGCTGGGGTAGCACAAGCAGGAGCAGCAAAGACTTCCCAAAAAGGTGCTCCCATCCTCTCCCAAAAGGGCTTTGCCTTGGGTGCGAGAGCTCCTGCGGCACTGCCCACCCGCACCCTCCCAGCTGGCGCAGCCGTTCAGAGCTCACTGGTGGCCATTTGGGACAGGTTTGGCATGAAGGACCCACCACCAAGACATGCTAGGATGGGGGCAAGGGGGTCTTGGGGACCTCAAGGCCCCCCACAGGGCACCTCGACTGGCAATGAGCCGAGCAGGACCAACGTTCTTGCAGCTCTGCATGCAAGCTCTGTGCAATGCGTCGTGCCTGCTGCTCCCTTCCTAGGCTACCAATTAATTTAATTGTAATACAGGAGAAGTGGCTCTGGGCAGTCAGACTGCCGGCGTGAGTCTCCTGAGGACTGATCATCCCATCGCTGCCTCCAACAGATGATGGACTGGAAAATATCCCTTCTCCAGCACAAGCACTGGTCCCCCCCACTGCCCCCTCCCCAGTTAATCCACCTGCATTGTGGCAATAGCAGCTCAATTCCTCCACAGAAAAACAGTGAAAATTAATTTGTTAGTGTCAAATTATACCTTTGGTTGTGCATGTTCAGCTCTTACGGACTTCAGTGAAAGCCTGGCCTTCACACAGGCAGGCGTGGGCCTTTCGTGTTTGTAGCATGCTTTGAAGCTGGGCTGATGTTAGGAGGTGTGAAATACTTGGGAGAGGCGAGCTCGCCCCACTCGGCAGCTCCACCACGGTCAGGCAGCGAAGCAAAGCAAAAACAACAGGCGTGATGCGGGAAGTCAGATCCCACAACTTCATTAAGAGTCAGAAAGGAGATCAAAGGAAAGAATTTTCAGCTTAAAAAAAAAAAAAAAAGAAAAGAAAAGAAAAAAAGGGAAAATATGTTTTACGTTTCCAAGAAAACCACAGCGTTCACTTTGTTACATGAAAATAAATAAGTGATTTTGTAAGTAAGGCAGAGCTACCCTGCTGTACGCTCTTCTGTCTTCCATGCAGCACAGAAAGTCTTGTTTGAACCCAAACCTCCAACAATTTAATTAAACCCATGCCTCCTTGCATGTGGATGCTCCAGCCTGTTTACATACAGCTCCTTGCTGTTCTGTCCACACTTGTCCCTAACATACTGACATTAAACCCAAAGGACACCAGCCATACATGCACTTCATTGCACAAATTAAACTGATTTACACAAAACACTTAAGACGAAGGCAGGAGGAACCTCGGGCCAGGCAAGGACTAGACACACACCTTGCCCCAGCCCCTTGCAGCCAGATCCTGAAATAGCTGGGATTTTTTGCCCTAAGAAAGAGCTTTTTGAGTTTGCTGAAGCGAGGCCAAGACAGCCAACAGCTCATGGCACATTTTGGTCACAACCGCACATTTCAGGTCCACTTCAGCCACCTGGGCAGACAAACATCCATGGTGTTAGGCGGGCAGCACCCAGGGGACCGGCCAGCATCACTGTGGGGCCACTCTGGATCATCTCCAAAAGGTCACAGCGATGCTGATGACTGGGAAAAAGCAGATATGACACCCAGCTGTGATCTGGGCAAGCAAAAGGATCCTGAGTGGTGCAGAATGGTTGGTCTCACCGGCATCACCCCGGGAAGGTGATGGAGCAAATCCTGCTGGCAAGCATTTCCAAGAGGCTGAGATGACAGCAATTGGGAACGGCCAGCACAGGGTCGCCGGGCAAAAATTGTTCCTGGCCATCCTCTGTGATGAAAGGGCTGGCTCTGCAGACAAGGGGGAAGCAAGGGGGTTTATTTGCCTTGACTTTAGCAAGGCCTTTGGCATGGCTCTCCATAGCATCTTCATAGCCAAAGTGGTGAAATACAAACTGGGTAAGCGGGCTAGTAGGACTGTCAGGCTCAAAAGTTGTTTTCGGGGTACAAAGTCCAATTGGCAGCCAGTGAGCAGTGCCATCCCTCAGGATCAATATTGTCCTTATTAGCCACCTGGATGATGGGACAGAGCGTTGGCAGATGACACCAAACTGGGAGGAGCAGTTGATGCTCGGGAGGACGAGACTGCGATTCAGAAAGACTGGGGCAGGCTGGAGAATGGACATGGACCTCGTGAGGGCAAATGCTGTGTCCTGCCCCTGGGTTGGGATAAGCCCATGTGCCAGCGCAAGGTGGGGGTGACTGGCCGGAGAGCCACTTTGCAGGGAGGGACCTGGGGGGTCCTGATGGGGGGCCACAGCACACAACATATGGGGAGACGTGGAGAGATCTGCATTTGTCCGGCCTGGAGAGGAGAAGGCAAAGGGGAGGTCTCGCTGCTGTCTGCAAATCCCAAATGGAAGGGCACGGAGAAGACAGAGGCAGGCTATTCTCAGAGGAGCACAGTGAGAGGCAACAGGAAACATGAGAAATTCTGAGTGGGTGATAGGGAAACCCTGGGGTTTTTTATCATGAGGGAGGTCAAGCACTGGAAGTGGAGAGAGATCGCGGAGCTCCTCCAGATATTCAAGTCTCAGCTGAACACAGCCCTGAGCAACCTGATGTCAGTGGCCCAGCTTTGAGCAGGGACTGGACTAGAGCCACAGGTCCCTTCCAACCTGGATGTGACCTGCTGGTTTCCAGACCCACCCTGGGCCTGAATGGTTCTTGGAAAAGGGAACATGTTTTCCCTGTGTCTCTGCACAGTACTCACTATCCCACAGTCTAAGATACTACATGCTATAGGGGTAAAACAGCATTGAAAGAGCACTCTCAAAGTCAGATGAGTCATACAAACACATCTTCCATAAAGCACGCCATGCTAGCCGAAGACTAGACAACTCATTTTCAAAAAGGTTGATCAGGCGATTATTTTTCCTCCCTGTCACCAACAGCAGATAGTGCCTTGAAATCAAAGAGCTATATAAAAAATTAACACTTTTTAGATGCTTGCTGGCAAGTTCTTTGTACTTCATGACTAGACTTTCCAAGCAAATGTGTCTTTTGATGATACAGTTGGTGGAACCTAAATAATCCTCAGGCAGGCAAATTAAGGACCATTTTCTTCACTTTTAACTCAAGCGTTAGCCTTCTGAGGGTTCACCCAAGTACAGCACTATTTCTCTGATACTGCTCTGTAAATCTGGAGAGAGCCGTATGCATTTACTAAAGAAAAGCCTGTCCTCACTTCAGGATAGAGCAGCTTAGGTTACATATAACAGTACCACTGGTCTAGTCCCCAGAATCAGGTCTGTGACCTCCTGTTCAGCCTAGGTTTCTCCTGACACCAGGATTTCATGGGAAGTCTGCTTTTTTTCCTCTCCTCTGGGCTGGGGGGGAATGTCAGCAAGCCTGCAAGAGACACACGAGCCCCTGGGGACTGCCCCTGACCCATGGCACCATCCCACCTCAGCACCCCAGCCCTGCACGGATGGGACTGACATCCCCCCGTTGCTCATTTCCTTCCCCTCGAGTCCTCCAGCAGAATACCATGCAATCACGTTTTTACTCACTGATGGCCACCATCTCACACAGTAGCAGCAAGACCCACGTCCCTGAAGTCCACAGGGACAGTAAGTATCTGCTTCTCCTCCTGTCCCCAAAGCTGTTGCTTCAGGAGGGACTCGACAGCTTCACCGCTGCAGGTCCATCTTGCAGAGAGGCAATAGCTGAGCTCTGCCCACCTCTCTGCTGGGCTCCTTTCCCTGTGCCCCCCACCCCAAGCTCAGACTTGCTTTCTCAAGGGGTAATTTTGGTCGTTTCCATGGAAGTTGCACAGAACCTCAGTTCAAAAACCAGACAAACGACAAACTCCGGCGAGCAGCTCTGCGCAGAGCGGCGCTGGGAACGCCATCTCCTGGCGTCCTCTCAATCCGGCCACGCTGCCGATGGAGAGACAACCCGCAGCAGAGCTGACCCTGCTCCACACAAGGTCAACGGTGGAGGTTTGGGGCCTGTGAGACACCCATCGAGGGGGTCCCCGCCGTGCTCGGCACCCGGGACGTGCCGTAGTGGTGTGGTCCTGCACAATCCCGTGCATCCACACCCCAGTGCAAATACCCTGCCTAAACCCGGCAGCTGATGGGTCGGGTGCTTTGCATCGCTGCTGTGGAGCCACCAGAGAGCATCTACCAGCCCCTGAGCCCACCCGCGCTCCAGGGTGATCCCCTTCCTGCGAGCAAAGCACCTGCAATTCAACCTCAACTTCAGCATGATGGCTCGAAGCACTTCTGGAAACGAGAGGCCAGGCTCCATCCAGTCGCTGCAATTTTAACACGGGCGTCTCTAGCATTTGTGCCCCTGTTAAGAGGGGAGCTGCTCTGCAAAGGGGACTTTTGGCTCAGAGGCAGCGTGACAGCAAAACCCAGAAGCAGACACCACTCCATCACCGGGAGCCATCACGTCTGCTTGCCTCCAAATAAACAGCCTTGCGTACAAGAGGAAAACAGCATATGGGGAGAAGCCTTGGCAAGGCTGGAGGTCTGGTGAGCATCTTCTTGGAGCTGCTCTGCCACTGGCCTGAAAGAACAACTCCATCAGCTACAACAAACAGACCTTCTGCTTCCCCCAATTCAGAATTCATCACAGGCTCAAATACAGACACTCCAGGCTTTTTCCTGCTTTAATTATTTAAAAATCCTAACTCTAGTTGTTTATTTTCAGGGGCTATTACTGCATTCAACTATTTTAAGACTGAAAAAAAAAAACAGAAGAAGAAAATCTGAAGCCTTTCCCTCATTCTGCTGGTGAAGTTTAATTCACTCTAATTATTTCATATTACTTAGACTCTAATAGTTTCATAATTTCTAGTATATTAAGCACTTAATACGTTGTGTCATTTGAAGTCGCATATTAAATTCAGCAAAGTACATTTTAATGAGAGCTTAAGTAGTGTGAAAATATTAATACAACATAATAGTTCATTTTTGCACCCACATTGGTAAGCCCCGCTGCCACACACGGTGTGCCCAGGCAGGTGAGCGCAGGGGAGGCCAGACGACCTTGTGGGCTGGAAAGCTGCTGGGGAAAGCACGGCTCCGGCAGCCCAGCACGAGGAAAACGGGAGCTGGGAAGGCACCACACGGCAGAGCCCAGCTGAGGGCCCTGACCAGGGGCTGGGGTCAGGAGCGAGAGTCCCTCCGAGGTGCGGCAGTGCCAGCAGTACTGCACGCTGACCCTGCCAGCGCCGGCAGCCAGGGCCAGGTACCAGGGCCAAGCTCCTCCGTGGTTCCTCCACAGGGTCACCCTATGCCACCTCCAGCCCACGCAGTGCCAGCAATGACCCAGCCAGAGCAGCGCAGAGCAACATGCAAGGAAAGAGGCTCAGCTGCTCCCTTACAAGCTCCAAAGAGGTCCAACTATTTCATTCCCTCAAACAGCCCACCTCTCAGCTTGCAGAGCTTAACTCTACTTTTCTTATTCACCTCTTTGCTATCATCTCCCTGGTCTATGCATCCCTTCCCCGTCCCAGCAAGGTGATCCTCCTTCCCATAAGCTTACCTGCATGAGAGATGCCACCAGCAAGCCCAGCCCCACTGCTCCCATCCAGGGTCACACATTTCAGACACCTTCTGCAGCTCACACAGTGCAAAAGGATGCCGGTCCCCCAAACAGGCCACAAGCACTTTGCCTGATGCTCGGAGAGCCCAAGAAAATCAGCTGCACTTCCACCTCAAGGGTTTTGTAAACTTCAGCCCAGCCAACCATGTTCACCTGCGCCAGCTCTGGCTTGGATGGTCTTCCTTGCCCACAGGGGATGGGGGATGCTGCTATTGCTCCAGCACAGCTGATCTCAGGGTCAGGCACCTGCTGCCCGGCCCTGCCGAGGGGATAAAGCCACGCTGAACTCCTGAGGGGGACAATGCCTAATAAAAAAAAACAAACACGGGGTTTGATGGGAGACTTGCAGGGGGATTTAGGCTGGGAGGCACCTCTGGAGACCCCCAGCCCGGAGCTGGTCGACGAGACGAGCTGCTGGGCAGACACGGGCCGGGCCGTGCTGGCGGGATGCGGCCATGCAAGAGGACCCGGGCCCGGCCCTTTGCAAAACACCCCCGCCGGGTGCCGCCGGATCAGGCCCGGCGGAGCGTGGGGATGCCGGGCCGGAGCACCCTGCATCGCTGCCCCCCCCCTCCC
>JANZLQ010000002.1:22646717-22668383 GCA_026212715.1 Elanus axillaris | reverse complement strand
CCATGGCGGGGCCGCCCCTCACCTTTCTGGCCGCCCAAGCCCGTGCCGTCCTTGCTGGCTCTAAATCTGCCTAATTTCGCTCGCCGGAGCAGCTGCGGGGCGGCGGGGCTACGGAGGAACGCAACGTACACGATCAATAGACACGACTATTGATTAGGTTGAACCAGCGCCTTCACGGAGATGGAGCGGGATGAGCCGAGGGCAGCAATTAAGTCTGCCTTCGCTCTGCCGGGCCGTGCCGGGCCGGGCCGGGCCGTGCCGGGCCGGGGACAGCCGGGCACCGCGGCCCTCCAGGATAGAGCTGCACTCACCTGTGCCCAGAGCCCGACCAGCAGCTTTGTCTTGGCTGCAGAGAAGTTTTCCTCCTCCTGCCAGCAAAAGCCCCCAGACATCCATTTGCCATTAAACATCTCCTGAGCTGACCGGCTACTTATAAACCTTGAACTTTCACTGCAGGACTCGGCGGCGAGAGCAGCCGCAGTGGGTACCGGTGAAGCAGCAGCTGCTTCAGTAGCCGGTAAGGCTCAATCTATAAATCCTGCCCGTAGTGCACTCTTGTAGTTTATGGCCATACCCGTTCCTGAAGGTAAAGCAGCCCCGGGTCAGCGCGGCTCCTCGGCAGCCGCACCGCAGGGCTCCTTGCTGCAGCTTCCCGCAGGGAAAGGCACAGACCTCTGAGCTTTTTTCTTAAAGCACAGCCTTCTTTCTATTCAGCGTGACCAAAATGCTTTAGTTTAGTTAGAGATTTTTAAATTGTTTTTTTCCCTATCAGGCTTTCACAGACGAGGCCGGGCAGTCCGCTGGTGCAATACTGGTGAGCTGGGGGAGCAGGATGAGGCCAGCAAGTTCAGGGGACGCTCCCCCCATCCCTCCAGATTTCTGCCTCACAGTGCCCGTGAGCCCCCCCCCAGCCCGAGAGCTCCCTCAGGGAAGGCTGAAGACAGGTTGTCCTAAAATAATTGCTACAGCTCGGGACCCCACCACATGCAGAGGGCCCCGGCTCCCCCTCCCTGGGGACACCATGCCCACCGAGCTGCAGCGACTGGGGCTTGGGCTGGTTCCTGCCTGGGTGTCCGCAGGGCAGGGGCAGCCCCGGGATAGCAGTGGGGCAGGGACCCGGCTGCACGGGGCAGGAGTCACCCACAAATAACCTTCCGTGGCTGAAGAGGGTCTCCTGAGCACCCTCCAGAGAAGCTGAGAGGTCAAAGCTGGTTCTTCTGCAGCTCTCAAAGAGCTGGGGTCACCTGGGATGTGTTTAACTCAGCCCCATCAGCGCTCCAAGGCCTGCATGGGCCAGATCCCGGCAGCTGAGCGAGGAGGGGGTCTCCTGGGGGTGTTGTCGGGTCTCTTAAGTGTTTATCTCTGCCGGTTGCATGTCTTAATGGGAGCAGGAGGAAGAGCTTCTGCACAAAGATGCTTTGTCCTCAGGAGGCTGAGCAGCCTCGGAGTCCTCTCTGCAACCGGGGAGCCCCCCCCCCCCAGCAGAGCCCCAGCTTGGGGTGCCTTGGCTCCTGCAGCCCCCTGACCCGCCTCCTCCCTCCTCTTCCTTGCCAGCGAGGCTGCAGACTCCCTGCGGATGGGGGGGGTGGGTGTCCCAGGTGCATCTCCCATGGGGCTGGATGCTGCTGCCCCCCCGAGCTGTCCTGCCGGAGGCAGCGCTGGGCAGAGGGAGCACATTTGGAGCCAGAAAGCCGAGTGAGCCGGGTGGCTGCTTCGGTGGCGTTGCCCCCCTCCCCACACACAGCCAAAGTCCCTCTGTCTGTCGTGGGCTCCCAGAGCCTTCGTTCGCAGTCGGCAGATTTTGCTCCCTGCAGGATTAGGGATTTTTTTTTTTTTTTTCCCCAGCTAAGACCCAGGTTTTGCTTCAGTTGTTGCTCACATGCTCCCTGCATCATAGAGGCGGAGGGTCCCTGCGGTCCATCCCTTTTCCGTTGATGCCTCACGGTAAACTTTCCCTGCAGGACCACAAAGCTCCACGAGGCAGGAAAACCCATACGCCACTCCCAGATTCAATCCTCCGCTTTGCTTCTATGCTCTTGGATGTCAAAGGGATCAAACGAAGCTGTTTCCAGCGATTGCTTAGTTATTAACGCTAGCCCATCGCTGGCTTCTGCTGCCGTCCCGCTCAACAGACGTTAAGCCCAGGGAGAGGGACGGGTTGGGGACCCCTCGCAGCCCTCGACGTTGCAGCCCGCTGTAATTCCCCGTTTCTGGTTTCTTTGCCAGGTGTATGTGTGTGTACACACACACACACACACACACACAGCTTTTCAGACTGCTATTCGGAAAACAAAGACTGACACTTTGCCTTTGGAAAGCTGACAGCAGGATGTATTTGGCCACGGAATACAAGAAACAAAAGTATCTTCTAATTCTGTGCTCCGTTTAAGGGCAAACTACCCCAGCCTCGTCTCACACGATGAGCTTTGCCTGTCAAGGATCACAGGCAGAGAAAAACTGAAAATATTGCAAGTTTTGGCACAGAGGGGACATAACCAGTTTTTCCCAGAGTCCACAAGCTCCACATGCACACTCCCACAGGAGATTTGGTCCATCAGTACCACCATGGCTGAGGTTACAGGGAGAGCAGACAGAGCAGTGAGACTGGTGTGGGGCTGCTGGCGGAGTCTCTAAATGAGCTGGTGGGACTGGGAAGGATGGGGGGGGGGCACTCAGCACATCTATAGCATCCACTGCTGAATTAATGTATTCGTTATGCAACCCCCCCCGCGCCTCCCCCCCCAATCTTCTGAGCAGGACTCAGCTGTAGGGTATAATATTGCTGCATTTTCTGCAAGCTTTTCAGCCAAGAGATGTCTTGATTCAGACTCCAGAAAGTTGCAGCAGGGAGGAGAGAGGGACAACGTCCCCAGGCAGCCTGAGCTCCGGTGCAGCCCCTGCCTGCATGGAGAGCAGCAGCACTGCTGAGCCCCTTCGCAGCACCCAGCGCTCCCAGCCTTGCCTGGCAGCTGGGAGAATCTCCCTGCCAGTTCGTTTCCCAGCCCCGGAGAGGGGGTTCAGGGCCAGGATGATGTTACACGTGAGGCTGGTGGGAGATCGCGGGGCACATTCCACATGCACACAGCTGCCGGACCGAGGCAGGATTTCCTTAGCCCCCGCTTTGTCGTGCTGCTCACAGCAGTGCACCCTAGGGGATCCCTTCAGGTGGGCTTAGGGAGGGACCCTGCACCGCATCGGGGTGCCCGCTGGCAGGCTCACCCCAGCTCTCGCTGCCCTGGCACAGACACGGGGTCAGCAGGCACTTGCTGCAGGGAGAGGAGCCCCGGCTGGGTGCAGAACTGCTGCGGAGCCGCTGCTGTGGGTGGGGGCAGCCAGCAGAGCTAAATTTGCCCAGATCCTGGCCAAATTTTATTGCTCCCCCCGCCTCTTATTTTTCCCCCTTGGTGTTGATGGGTGGTGGTGAGAATTGGGCTCTGTGGGCACCAGGGGTTTGCACACGTGTGCAAAGCAGGGCCAGGACGCGAGTTGGAACGGAAGAGCAAGGTGCTGTGCCAGGGTGTGGGGGGCCCAGCAGCCCCCCCCCAGCAACACAGACTGGGCTGTGGGTGTCCAGACCTCCCATGGAGACCCATCACCCAGAGCCACCATCTCCAAGGCAGGAGGTGGCAGTTCTGGGAGACCCCACCTCGCTGCCGCTCAACACTCAGCGCGGCAGCACGGCTGGCTGTGCTGAAGAGGAACTGGGTTTTCCCCAACCTGCCCACTCTGCTCTCTCATCCAGCCTTAATTCTCCCCAGATGGCGTTAACCCAGCACTGGGAGCAGAGTGGGGCAGAATTGGTGCTGCCGAGCAGATCTGCGGCCACGTGTCCTCCTCCTGCCCCTCTGCTGCACTGAATTCAAGGACTTGGGGAAGGAAAGATGGCAGAGGCCCCAAACCTCCCCCATGATTGCGGATTGATTAAGTATACTGATGAAGACAGCAAGGTTAATACGTATGCCAGTGAATTATAACACTGTCAGCCCGTCCACCAGGAGATTTTTCACGTTTCCATCAGCTGGCATCCTGCACAGATTTTCAGGGTGACGTCTTCCCCTCCCGACCTCCCTGCCAGGGAAAGTGAGAGGAAAAGCCTTGGTTTTACTGACTTTTTAACTAAATCCAAGGGAGAGACTTTTTATCCAGAGAAAACTAATGCAAACTGTTAGAGATAAATAAATGGAAGAGCTGCCTATAGTCTGGTTGGCTCACAGGGAAGAAATTTGTCTCACTTTAGAAAAAGGACCTGGAGGTATGACGGCCGTTGAGTCATTCATTGTACTGTTATCTGCCAGGGAGGTTGTGACATCAGAGCAATTAAGACAAACTTTAGTCTATAAGTTCATGCCTGCAACCTCTATACTTCAAAAGAAGACAAATGATCCCTCCAAGGAAGGAAACAAAAGTCTTTTCCAGGCTGCTTCCAGAGTAACATCTAGAATTTCCAGTGGTTCAGGAGGAATTTTTCACCAAATTGTTTTTTTTTTAAGCTGCTGGTGTATAATAAACTACCTGCACTTTTTTTTTTTAGCAAAAGTTTATTTCTAATGCTAAGACAAGCAAACAAAAGCCCCAACCTCCTCCCCCACCCATGTCACACACATCAACCCTTTCATGGTCCTCCTCTCTTCCATATTTTTTTTTTAACATGCATCTTAACACAAGGACTGATTAAATCTGTGTCAGTCTGTTGTAGAAACGTACACAGAAATTGCAGGAGTAAGAAACACACTGCAGACACATTGCAATTGTTCTTCTTTCCTTTACAGTAAGAGCAAACCTGGGAGCCTTCGCTTGACCCAGCTGCACCCATCGTGCAGCGACTCTGACCTAAGAAAATAAGCGATCAGGGTAGAGCTGAGAAAGGCAAGACGCTTCCAAGCAAGCCGCAAACTGCTGTGATAATAAGTAAAACCCCGCAGCCTGTTCTCTGGCCATGAGGGCACGTGGCACAGCACAGCTTGGGCCCCTCTGCACAGGCTCTCTTCCCGCCCCAGGCTTGTGGGACGCTATGCAAGCCTGTGTCGTGACCCTTGGCTTCCTCGTGCAGCACGGGCAGAATCTCACGACGTCTCATGTCGCTGCTGTTTGCAAACTCCCCGTGCTCGGGGCTGCTCTCCTTTTGCAGCCAGAGGCAAACAGCCCATGGCTCTGGGGCTGCCAGCTCTGGCTGGTCCTCACCCAGCAGCACCCCTGCTCCCTGTTGAGGAGAGCACTGTCCTCTTTCACCTCGCCTCTTTCCACAACAGCAAAACCTTTCTGTGCTTAGGGAGCAGCCTGCAGTGCCTGAGCACGGGTGCTCTTTGCACACACCAGCTTGTGTTGTCTTTCTTGCTTGGCCCTCCCAGCAAACCTGAGCCGCAGCAGCAGGTGCCCAGCAGCAGAGGCACTGCCGGTCATTTGATAGCATGATGCCCATCTACCTGCCATGCCTTTACTCTGGAAGGGCAATCCCTCGCCTCTTTGCAGGATGGGCAAGTCCAGATACTTCTGGGTTTTTGTTTCTTTGCTTTTGTTTTACATTTAAAATCAGCATTTTGTGGATGTCTGCACTCAAAGACAGCAAATAACTCCTGCCAAAATCTTCTGAACACTCAGCGTGTCATTTGTACAATAGCAAAAAACTAACAGTTAAAAAATACTCTGGAGCCAGGAAATATACAATACATTCGATAACAAAAAAATATAGATATAAAATACTTGCTTTAAGGCTGTGTACAGTTTAACTGAAGATAATCTGAGGACATTAAATTGCTCAGCAACTAAAGAAATGTAGGAAGAAAATCCCTTAATGTGGTGTTGAGGGAAAGGCAGCAACAAATATCCTGAAAGATTTTGTTGATGCTTCTAGAAAATATTTTTAGTAAAATATGATCCAGAGAGACTGAGAGTCCAAAGCGTGGGGCTCGTGCTGCTAGTCCAGGATGAGCTGTTGTCTTGCGCATTGCTGTGAGCCAGTCCAGCTTACTGTGGTCCTTGGGTCGACCGCCGTTCCTCAAGCATCCTGCACACCCACATGGACACAACTTCTGCATTCCCATCGTTGTACTGCACGATGAATGGGTGGCCCTGGAAAGTGGGATAGGCAGTTAGCCAAGATAAACACAACCCTTCTTGTGAAAACCCAAAAAGTTGTGTTTTTTTTTTAAAAAAACACATTAGAACATCCTGTGGTTACAGTCATAAAAATGCAATAAACCAGTGATTCAAACCAGTGAACTTCCTCTTGGATCCATGTTATCCATGTACATTGTTCATACAGAGAAGGCAGGGCTGGGGGAACCCAGCCTCTTTACTGAGGCCTTAGCCTAGCACTCCTTAAAAATACCTTTTGTTTTTTTAAATGTCTGATTAGCTCATTGTGTTTTGAACCAGCTCCTTTCCAGGATGGCCTGCCAGGCTGTTCAACTTCTAAATGATGTTTTGGTAAAAAGATATACTGACAAAACCACTAACCTACTAGTTTGCTTGTAAAGGTCTGTGATCTCTTAAAATTTCTCTCAACAGCCCCCTTGTGCAGCTCTTTCACGTGTATTAATGTAACACGCTCCTTTCTCTAAAGGAAAGCGTAAGGGCAGTCTGTGCTCACAACCTAGACTACTTCGTTTGTGGGGCAGGAACTGAACCGTGCCACAGGGCATAGGAAAACATGCAACTGTATGAATGCCACATTCGCTTACCTTTGCATCCTTGACTTTTATCAGTGGAAACCTTATGCCTTACCCTGTGCACAGGCATCCCTTAAATAGATGGTTCTACAAATTACCTAGGAAAAACCCAATATCCCTCCAAGCGTTGAATTCCTTTTGTTACTTGGGCACTGAGGTCTGCCTGCAGATGCAGCAGGACCAGGTACCAGGCTCTGCAGCACTCACAGCGTCCATAAGGAGAGGGATTTGTTCATGCACATACATGCTAGCACATGTCATTTGGAGTGATCAGTTGATACAGAAATGAAAACATCACCTAAGTATAACCAAGCAGGTCTTCATGAGAAGCGATTGTGGGAATTAAGTACGATGGAAAGAGGGATAACTATAAAATATTCTTGGCCGTGAATTATATGGCTACTGCAGGTGCTGGAAGACTGTGTCTTAGACACCTCGGAAAATCAGAACAGCATCTCAGGATGAAACAAAAATATGGCCTGCAATTTCAGCAGCCAGCTTAGGCAGCTCGTGTCTCAATCTGGCCACATTCCTAGAGACGGGAACATGCCATCTTCAGATGAATCTCAAATGAAGTATAAAAATCCACAGGAAACCGAGTACGGCAATTACATAAATGACTGAAAGAAAGCTATCGCCAGGAGAAATCATCACAGATGATGAAAACCTCTACTCCAAATCACTCAAAAGCAGCTCAGTTTTTGCAACACTAAACTTCATAGCTCTTGCAAACAACGCCTGAAAGGAATCGGAGTAGATCTGTTGGGGAGCCTTTGGGGAGGGTGACGTACATGTGGGAATTACCGGCATGTGTGGCCTGACGCCAGCCACGGTGGTGAACGACAGCAATCGGCACACAGAGAGCAAGAGTGGGTCTGACGTGGGGCCCAGGAAGCCTGGCTGTTGGCTGGGTTAGGATGGCACTGAGTGGAGCAATGAAGCAGCACCGGGCTAAATAGAGCACAGTAAATCCTCACGGCATCAGCTCCAAGCAATAAAACACTCTGCAGGCCAGGGCCAACGAACGCAGGAGCCACGGGAATAAAATATGCCATTATCTTCAAGAATTATGAAGGAAGCGCGAGATGCTGTTGCTTCAATTCTTCGGGATGGCTGGAAATCTCAGCTACAACTTTTTAGGGAGAAGTCTAAGATGTGGAGAGCCCTTCTTCAGATCTTCCTGGGACCAGCTCAGTTGTTTTCCCAGTTAACCTTGTAAAGGCGGAAGGAATACTCTGGTGGACAGACACACAGACTATGCCATGAAGAGCCACAAAGATCTCAAGTGGTTTCTTTGCAGCACAGGTCCCTGCCTGCCACAGCCCTGGGACCTGGCAGAACAGCAGCATTCCCTCTCCATGTGTGCATCTGTGGGACACTGGCTGCACCTCCACAGGCTTTTGGGAAAGACAGTGCAAGGAAGGGGCAACGCAAGAGTTGTTGCGACCCAAGCCTGCACACGTGGAGCAGAGCCCAGCCCAAATCTTATCTCCCATCTCAGCAACTTCCTGGCACCCCACATCAACTTGAAAATGGTCCTGGGCCAGCAAGAAAGATGCTGCTGCTCTGCTGCCTAGATTAGCAGAGGTGCTGATGAGCTCTGCCATGTTGTGTTTTAAGCTCAAAGAAAACCAACACATAGCAATCTCCATGCCAGTAGGGTCCCCAAACAGGCAGCTACAGGTCCCTGTAGCCCACAGAATTAGCATATTATTTGGTCTTTATTTCCTCTCACATTGCAATCTCTGCTGTACTCCCTTGGCGGGGAGCACTGCAGATGTGGCTCCTTCTCCATGTAGATGGAGCAACACCATACTAAGAGGCAAGACAAACCTAATAAACACCTAAAGGTGAACTCATCAATAGTTGCTGGGAGCCAGTTCTCATTTCCATTCATCTCAAAGGACTAATTCCCACAATTAAACTAGTGAGAGTTGAAGTGGTACAGCCTGTGGACTTGAGACAAGCGGATATGGTTAAAAAAATGTGAGGGAGAGATCCTGAAAGTGGGGGAAAAAAGAGAAATAAATTTTGCCTGTAAGCTAATAAAGAGCTGGGAGGTGGTAGGAGACACAGCTGCACCAGTCAGGACATTTAGTGGCTTAGTCTCTCAGCAATGAAACAGATTTTACTTTGGAACTGCTTAAGTGAAACTTTTCCCCATTCATTCATCAGAGTGTAAGAGAGCACGCGGGTTCATGGCCAGACCTTGGTGGAGAAAATATAATTTAATCTGAACAGCTATATCCCAGTCACCTCCCAACAAACCTCACTGCTGATCATCAGCGAGTATACGAATAATTTCAACAGCTGCTGGCATAACTGCGTGAGCAAAACCCACAAGGTAGAAAGGTTGTCATCTGCTAGTGCAAGAACTACACCACAGGCAGAGCACGGTGCTGGTAACTGGGTGTGCAAGATGCACTAGGACCGGTCATACCCCACACGTGTTTCTTCTCCAGCATTCATTCATTGCCCTGCAATGCCTACCACAGTTGGTATTTTGGCTTGAACAGGGAGAAACTGCACTCACGGGTTTCCTCTCCAGTATTAGCATGAACAGGTCAGGCTGGTGGCCTCCGCTCCCTCTTGGATTTCTTTATTTGCCAGGTGCACACAATACACAGCCTTTGGGAATGCCTTACTTTGCCCTGCAGGCTCCAACCTGGCAGCTGCCCTGCTTTTTCCCCTCAAGGAAAGCGTCGGCCTACTCAGTCTATAACTCAAATTTGAAATAGGGGGGAAAAAAAGCCACACCAAAAGCCTAGAGAATCTAAAAGACACTGCAGTGACTAGGATGAAGCTACAACAGAAATGGCACATTGCAGTCTGAAGAAAGCTCATGAGTTTTTTGATGTAAAACTCCTTTTGCGTGAAAGCCCACATATGTGTGGATGGGCACATCCCACAGAAAACGACCACCGAGATGCCGAAGCCTGCAGATGCAAGATCACCTGACTTCTGCAAATGGGAGGCCTCAGGGCAACTCTCATGTGATTACAGGTTTCCAAAGCAAAGTCAGTTCAAAGAACTTGCTTTCCCCTTCTCAGATTTGTCAGTGCTTCCCACCAGGCTCAAGCTGCAAGTCCTTAATTTTACCTCCAGGCCTTTTAAATTGTGGGCAGCTGCTACCTGCCATTGTAATCGACCTCTCTGAGTTTGCTCTTTGTAGCTGCTACAGAAATAGATGTTTTCTCCCAATATTCAATTTTTTTGAAGCAAATTGCTTCCTTTCAGCCATTCTTAGCTGTACTCAGCAACTTTAAATTTGTCAGAGAGCTCTGAATTTCCCATCCAGGCAGATGCGTGTGTGCTCACACTCAGTTGTTGCTTGGAAAATGGTCCACCAAGGAAGAACAATGTATCCAGAGGTACCAGAGTCCATTGGAGAGCTTTGAGGATGGCAGCAGACAGTTCAATGCTACCAACAGAAGATGGATGATCTTAAAGTGATGCATTTAAGTACACAGATGCTTGCAGCTCTGAGCATATGGACAGTGTCTTTTCCCTTCCAACACCTGGCTACTTTAGCTTTGGTCTTGAATGTCCAACATCAGGAACAACACTAAAGAAAGACAGCATCCTTTTTTTTTACCTTCTCCTCCAGACATCCCACATATGTTTGGGTTTCACCATTTTACTAAACAAATTCCATCTGAAATAGTCCTGGTTTTACTTGGTTCCTACCTATGAAAACAATTCAGGAGAGGGCACGATGGGGACCCCAGTGACAAGAGTCCTGGTGTTTATTCCCAAGCTGCCACATCCTCTCCAGCATGACCTTCACAAAGCTGCTTAATCTCCCTCAGCCTCGTGGTTAAAAAGGGAATAAATGATTCTGCTCTCTCACGAGAGTGCTATGAGAATCCTTGCAAGTCTGGTTTGTCCAGCACTTCACTGTTTTTGGGTGCAAAAGGCGCAAAAGTAAGGCAAATGCTTATGATAAGCAAGTATCCTGGAAGTAGCTGTTTCACCTCTTAAACAAAACAATGGTCAAGGACAGTAGTGAGAACTAGGGAAAAACAATCAAGAGCCCACAGACAAGGAAGAGCAGATGCATTGGGGCAATTAAAAGACAGCTATTAAAGCCAGTCCGCTTCTCCCATGAATCTCCTTTACGATGGAGAGACTCCCCACAGAGGAAGACATCCCACACCCAGTATATCCTTGCATTTAAGCTCCTCACAACATGCAAAGCTAAATTGCAGGCTATGCAAGGTTGAAAACATCAGCTAGCCACCATGCTATTCACCCTATTTGCTTTGTTTTGTGAGGTTATTCCACTGAAGCCTGGGGTTGTACACACTCACTTTTCTCCCTAGGAATAAGTTTAACTTGAAACTAGTCCTTTGATTTCCTCTGTTTTTAGACTATACTGCTCTAGTGAGGATTTTTCTCAGGCTGAAGGGAAGTTTTTACTAGACGCTGTTTTTCAGAATCTGGTGGTTGTTTTTTTGTTTTGGTTTTTTTTTTGGTTGTTTGTTTTTAAATAAGGAATGGGAGAACAGAGATTTCCACCAAAGCTAAGACTACAGTGTCAGTGGGACCTGTCTTTACAAATCTTGGTGGGCAGCCCATGGCATGTTCAGGTCAGGCACCAAGAGCAAGGAGGTCACAAGTGGGCAAGGATGTGCAATGTCCATGGATGGCATGTGCTGAAGTCTACGCCAAAACCACTTTGCTGCTTCTAATACCTGACCTTGCTAGACCACATCTCACTCAGTAGCATCTTGCCTGCTGCAGTCATGCCTGCAACTACAATAAAAAAAAAATACATCAAAGAGCAATACAGAATTGTGGACAATCCACGAGCCCATCAAACTTGCCTTTGGCCTGCTTACAGCAACATTTGAAGTGAAAGTGCAGTACAAACTATGTAAGAGGGACTTGTGGTTGGCTTAGCATCCAGAAATGTCTCAGGGAAAACTGAGATCAAGATTTCCTCCAAAGTCTCCAGCCACTGTGGTTGCACCAGCAGCAGTCTCCTCTGCTCTTAGCAACTTACTCATAAAGTCACTGATGGGTTCTCTGCATTTTGCCACTATTCAGCATCTAGTTCTCCATTTCCCCCTTTTCAGGCACCCAGAGTACTGCAACCATTAATGCCCACAGTCCAAAACATGCACATTTCAGAAACCAGAACCATCTTTGGAAGGGAGAGTGGAGAGAAGAGGCAGGGAGATTAGACAGGGAGGAAAGGAAGGAAGAAGGGAAAAAAACCCAGGTAAAAATCAAAACTGCTAAAGGACAAACGCAGCCTCCCCATTCTAGGTCTAGCGCATGCCCAGGCTGCAGGATGGGGCTGGGATAAACTGTCACCTCAAGAAAGAAAAAAATGAAAGTCACAACAGTTTGGGCACTACTAATAAATTCTGGCTGCTGTCTCAGCAACAAATAAAAGTCCCAGCCCTGACTTCAACAGTGAGCAATATCTTCTAAAACAAACACAAGCAACCTGCTGTATTTAAATATTCCCGTACAGATTTATTTTGCTTTGCAAATTTACACTGAAAAAAGTTAAATGTGTGGAAGCTTGATCTGTGTTTTCTGTTGCAGCAGCCAGTTTCTCACTCCCCTGGTGAGATTAGACTCTCTGCTCGGTGTGGCGTGCATACTTTTTTGCAGCATCCATCCACCTGTTTTTTTTTGATGGGGCGAAGTTAGCTGGCTTCCAGCACAGATCAGCCCTGCACTCACATGGCCCTGGGCAGCAGCATTCGGGGTGCTGAGGTGTACCCAGCACTCATACTCCAGCAGCACACTAACATCAGCAGAGAGCACAGCTCTTCTATACTAGCACTTACGTCCACTGTGAGTTGCAAGTAAGAGACTGATATTAAACCTTCTTTAGTGCAATCACTATAATGGAGACTGTTCATGCCCTACCAGTGATGGTTCAGCCAACATTTGAGTCTCAGTAACATGCAAGAGCTCACTGCAACACTGACAGGTGTAATCACGGAGGGAAGTATGACAGCAAGGAAAAAGATGCTCATGAGAGGAGCCCAAAGGTATCGCGGGATGTCCCCATGACAGAGCTGATCCCATCCCCATGCATTTCATATTTGCTCAGTCTTCTACGCATGTTCCTTACAAAGCAGCAACTGCCTCCTTGCCAATTCTTAAATACCCAGCCTTAAAAATACCTGGCAATCAGTGTGTCCAGCAGGCCCAAGCAGCAGAAAATAGGTTGAAAAGCCACCATAAAAGCCACCAAAGCCAACTGCTTCCCCATACTAGCCAGGTACTGGCCTGCCTTACCCTGGCCAGGGATTTGGCTCGGTAGGATGCACAGCTGCAGTGATTTCTGCAGCCAAGGGGAAGCAGCCACTGGTGAGCACACAGCAGCTTGGAGCCGAAAAGGTCAGGCAGGACAGGGCCAGGGATAGCCCCAGAGTGAGTGTCAGCCAGCCTAATTTTGTGTGTCAACTCTGAAAATTAGATAAACAATGACAAACCAGGCTTTTTAAATGAACTTGTCTCATCTTGTTCTCTTGATAAAGGGTACATTTCTCAAGTTGCAGTGTCCCACCAGACAGGTTAACTCTTTCAAAGGGGAACGCCTCACAGAGGGTGATGTAAACGATTTAAATATCTGACATGAAATTAAAAGGGCAGTGCCCCCCTGAACACACAACCCTTGTAATTCGAACTCATTGCTCACAAACCATCAATCATTTAGCCCAGTCAATTAAATTGCCATTATTCAAGGGTAAAAGTTCTGTAATTTTACCTACCCTTAAAATTCAGCAATTTGCTTTCATGGCCTTCTCCTCCAGCCTGAGAAATCTTCTTTTCTGATATTAACCCACCCAGAGCTTATTGCAACAGACTTTACACCACATCCTCAGCAGGAGTGCAGACACACAGGCCTTTTCCAGCACCAGGTGCCCACATGCAGCTCTGCTCTGGATCTGCTCACCAGTGTTGCTGGTAGGAGCGAGGGTGAACTGTCCAGGGAAGATGAAAGTCCCTGTGGGACACAGCCCTAATACAGGACCTGTGCATCACCCACAGCCCCAAATCTGGACTCCCTGAATCCTTTCAGCAATTTAGTCTAATGCATATGTAACAGTTTACACTGCCTCTCGTATGCAAGTTCAGGGAAGATCAAAGCTTCACAAGTCTCGCCCATAAAGAGGTTCCTCTGCCACTGACTATAAAATGCTTCTGTCTGGATAGCACCAAGGAGGTTTAGACCAACACCGAGGCTCCTAAACACTCTGCCAAAGGAAAGGCAGACAATAAATAACACCCCTTAAGCAATGCTTCTGTGATTTCAGAGGACTCTCCAGGCACAAAACAAGAGAGTGTTTATTGTGAGACTGGTTTAAAAGGTCCATGAAATAGGTGGCTACAAACCTTAGCCAGGATGGCAACAAAGTACATTATCAACGTGAAATACCGGTCAGTCACAAACTTCCTTCTGAATCTGCAAAATTGACAGGGTGGTGTTTCCTGGGGCAGAGAACATGAAGGGGATGGGGAGGACAGGGACTGGAACCTTAGTCCCAAAGGGTGCTCAGTGATACTGCTTTTTTTTGACAATGCATCCAGATCTAACCCACAATGTCATCTCCTTATATTTTTTTTAGTGGGGCAGTGCGAGGTTAATTGGGGAGGGCAGCATGACCTACTCTGAGCTCTCCTGGAGTATATGCCAGGGTCAGTACTTGCTCATTGCATTGCCCTGGTAGGAATTGCCCAGGGGCACCTGAGCCAGCACAGAGAGCTGCACTGCTGCAGGAGGACACCAAGGTTAAGGGGAGGAACCTGGGAACAACAATCCCGCATCCCCTTGATCTATGGGGTGGCTGTGGCCTGGGCAACAGATTGCACAAGGAGATGAGCAGTGCCGTGGCTTTCCTGCCCGTGCCGCAGCCAGGCTGGAAAGGCTGTGCTTAGTGCCAGGATCACAGCCAGGTACCCCCAATGGCACCAGCTCGGTATCTCCTACTGCTTTGGCAACAGCAAAAGCAGCACTAAGTTCCTGGGGTGCTGCCTGCCCAACCTCCGTCTTTTCTCCTCCGTGGCAAGAAAAGCCGAGCCCTGACTTTCAATCCTGCACGGCCAAGGCCAGTGCCAGCTGTGCCATCGAAGCACCCTGTGCCGTCCTGCTCACGCGGTCCGAGGCAGCACTGCCGCTGCTCCAACACTGCGGGCAGGAGAACCAGCAGAGCCAGCACCAGCTATGGCTGCTGCCGCAAACACTTGGGGGCTGCCTGTCAACATTGTGAAAGCCCATCTTCCCTGCAGCCAGGAGCGAGCTGCAAAGACAGACGTTAATGTAAACCATATGAATACAGAGGAGGAAGGAGGGACACCATTTGAGGAACCAAGGTCTTATGTTAACGACTACATGACACCCAAACGTAACCACAAGACCTAGCAAATTAGAAATGACAATAAAAGCCCTCATGCTTACTCAAGGTACGTTAGGAAAAAAGCAGCATCGCAGTTGGTTGCAACAGTGCCGTCCTTTTAATGCTCTCTTTTACAGGAATCCTCCCAGACTGTGCAGTTAAAGGACTGTGCTCCATTTATTACAAAGAAGCACAGACAAATTATGCATTTCATTTAAAAATTTGAATTCAGCATAACAAAAACCATAATAAAAAGATCCCAACTGTTGCAGACACAGACTATCAAGACAATGGCAGTGCCCTTAGACAGCATTTCAAATACAGTTTATTAGTGTGTGATATGAAAAGGGTATTTTTATTGCATGATATAATGCAATGGGACCTTGGGCGCTCTGCAGAAGGACCTTGCACTCAGAAGTGTAATGAACCCATAGTCCAAAAAACATTATACTGTACATTAACCTATCATTAATGGCACATTAGGGCTAGGGGCATTGCACGCTTGCTGGTCAGGGCTCCATCAGGACAGTATGGAGGAAACCACAGTCTTCACAGGCTTAAAACAAATAGAGAAAATAAATATTACTGATGGCTACAGGCTGCTTTAAGGGAAGCTCACTCTCCGCTTAACATGCAATTTTGATGCCATTTTTTAAAGGGGGGAGGGAAAAGACAATGCAGCAGTTTATTAGGCAATATTAGAAATGGCATATCACTGCTTTGCAGCATTGAATGTCTCCGTGGTGCATCAGATACATCAACACAGAGCTTTTCCTGCACAAAATATGGCACCTCTGAACACTGGGGCACCTTTTAAGAATAAAATGAAAGTTGGAAACCCGCTCCCCTTCCCTGCCATCCCCTAATCCCCAAGGACACTGGTAAGGCTTCCCTGGCAGTAGGAGACCTAGGAAGAGCATCTTCTGACCAAGCTCTGCACAGCCCCATTGCTGCCTGCAAGACACCCGTCTGTTTGCATCTGCACCCATTTCCACCCCACACCATCACATTTGAGAGCCATTCAGCAGAACTCCAGCCTGTGTCTGCAGTAACTCAGTGTAAAACGTGACCACATCACAACACTTCTTGTGCTCCTCAATCAGCTGGGATGCCCCATGCCTTCCTCCACTGCAAGTGCCCTCTTTGTTTAAAGGCAAGCTTGATCAGATGGCCACAGCGCAAATGTTAAATCAGAAGAGTCTGGCTGGCAGCTCATCCCTAGCTGGCTGAAGGAACACAAGCCCTGCAATTCTGGAAAAGAAGAGCTTGGCTGTAAAACAGTGCACCACAGTTATCACCCCAGCTAGTTCTCCCATTGCTACTGATGTGTCTATGCTATTTACAGCTCTTGTAATTAACTGAGGGCACATACTTGAGGAAAAATTCTTGCCCGTTCACATGTTTAATGGGAACACAAACTGGACCTCCAAAAGGACAAGTCCAATTCTCAGCTCTGGAGCTGTACTGTTTTCCTGGGATGCCTGGAAACATGAAGTGCTGAGTAACTCAAACTACCCTGGACTGACACTGTGTCCCCCTCTAGTGACCTCAGCACATCTAAGATTTCAACACTCTACCACTGCCTCCAGTAGTGGAGGATTTTACATCTAGAGCTCCTGCCTCCAAGGACAAGACAAACTAAATGCTGTTCTAATTATCTGTGCTAGCTATCCACAAGGCCGATTTCTGCTCCCACAGCCAGGAATAGCAGCAAGGAATCCTCAGGCCAATACTCTATTGCTGACTCCCAAAACATTGTTAATTCACAGGCACAGAAGGTGTCAGAGTCCTCTTCAGGGGCTGCTCCATGCAGCAGGCTTCTCTCCATCGCTCGCTTCTAAGGCTTGAGTGGGCTAAAAAATTCTGAAGGCTTCAGACACTTGCATTTATCCATGGAGATGCAGAATATGTACATGGGTGAAAAGAGCTTGCAGGACACTATTTAAGTGTGATCTGGCTCTTGCATCTCTTGTTTTACTTTTGCAATTTTACGATGTGTTTTGACCACAGGAGGTAACCCTCTAAAAAAAAAAAAAAAAAAAAAAAAAAAGGTGAGTGCCTGAAGTGCTTGAAAGACCAGGGACTGGGAGGTTTAGCATGTGTGTCTAGAAAGTATGACCCCAGTGTCCCAAAGCACCAGCAAGGTCAACCCTTGCTTTGAGAGACAATCTCCTCCAGAAATGAAGCCTCCTTGTCTCTTCCATGCAGCACCTGCAGTGATGGGACTGCATATGTCAAATCATATCAAGTTTAGCCACAAAGTACCAGCTTTTCCTATGTACTTGCATGGCTGCATTTGATCTGGGACCAAGTGTTTACTGGCCCAGTTCTTTCTCCCAGTTCCTATCCTCAGAATAGCGACTATTCAGGGCACTGACTGCCTCTCGCTGTGCTTGGTAAGGAATTCAGCATCCCTGAGAGCCTGTTCTCGTCTGGCTGCTAGAGTGAAATCTCCCATAGCAGGGGCCAAAGACACAGCGCTTCAATAGGTCTGCAGGAGCCTGCAAAGTTGCAGGTGGCACAGGCAGGCTGAGGGCACAGGGACTCCCAAGAGTCAGAAGACAAAGGCACCCAGAAGGTAGTGTTTTCACAGAACTTCCCACCCCCATGAGGACATCACCTACAGCTTCTGCCAGCTCAGAGAGCAGAAAGGACCTATTTGCCTAGAGAACGGTGGGGGTAGCGAAGAGGCCCAGAAAGCTGCATCGATCGGTGGCGTTTTCTGGGCAGAGATGAAGCAAGGACAAGAACACATCCATAAGCAAAATCAAGTATCATTAGTCTCCTTGAAGTTTCTGCTCTCTTTCCTCATTTCTTATTCTGTGCAGTTAACAGCACAGCCCCAGCCTGCTAAACAGTTCCATGCAGAGTGTCGGGATGTGGTGAGTTTTGTTTGTTGCATGGCCTCCCTAACATACACTGTAATTAAAATGTTGATTACTAAACAGTTTAAATATATGACAGACAATGCAGTTAAAGCCTACAGTTAGGTCAATATGTGATTTAGATTTGCCATTTAAAAACTCTCATTTAAATTTTGCATACATTAATCACTACCATACTTCAATGTTCTGATATCCACCTGACTACACTATTAAAATAAAACTTGCTGCCCCAGGGAAATCCTACTTATTCTTAATTGTTTCGAGGCTTTGATGGGCTTTTAATCTAAGATTAATTTATGCAATTTTAAATAACTCTTCTTATGATTAATAAGCTTGAAAATTAAAAGGAGTCTAAAGCAATTATAATGAGCATTTGGTCATAACCTCATTAGGAGGAGTGAAGGATACAGCTCTGGAATTCTTACAAGACTACAATTTAAGGTTACTTTCAGAGGAGTCAAACATAGTTCTTGAAATTGCAAAGGCAGATTAGCCTAGGTCAGTGTTAGAACTATGGCTATCTAGATTAGCACATTAATGATTTTATCCCTCTGATGATATTTAAGACAGTGACAAGATGACACAAAATGTATCAAACAAAGATAAATGGATAACACTACTAAGCGGTGAAGTCTTGGAGCTGTATTTCTTGTTTATCCCCTTTTTTTTTGAGGATTCCTTTGCTTTTTTCCTTGTATTATTTATCTATTTGTAGATTAACTTTTACTAATGCACTGTTACTTGTTATATGATAAAGTTAATTGCAAGTGATTTTCAGCTGGTTTAGTAGTTTTGTTGAGGCACCAAAATTCTGCTGAAATTTACAGAATTTGTCTTTAAATATTGGCAGTCCCCAAGTGTAACGGATGGACCAAGAGGAAGAACAGCTTAACTTAAACCTGAAAACCTTAACCTGAAGAGGAACTGTCCACACATCACACCTGAATTTCCATTTTTAAACAGCAATACGGATCCTTCCATTATGATTAAAATCCTTTTTTCAACCTTCTTCTGAAGCTTTGGACATTGGCCATAGCCAAACAATGTGCTAGTGGCTCTAAAAACAGTCCTCAGAGACCTCTTGTGCACTTGACTGATGTGTCCAGGCTGGCAACTCATCACTGGACTCAGGGTCAAGAGGGAATTTTTTTTCAGGTCAGATTAGCAGAACCTAGTGCAGCTCCTCTGACTTCTATAGCGTGGACTTGACTTCAAATAACTCAAACCCCTCCTATTGCAGGACCGCAGGGTGTGCACGGGTGCACATGTGGATGGGCCTGATTTTTGCTGTTCTCTTTCTGTGGCATATACTAGTCTTAAATTTACTAAACCGTTTTGGTTTTGGCTGTAGCACAGAGGAGTCTATTTGCCCATCTGCAGATCATTCTTTCCACAGCAGTTTTGCTTTTGATATTTGCTGTTAAACCGATAACTGTGCTTGGCATGCCTCTTGGTGCTTAGCTAACAAAATGAGCTAACTCACAGCAAAGGTATTTTTTTGTGATGACTCTTAAAAAAAACTAAGGCAACCGAAATATAATTGGAGTGTGCTTTTGCAAGTGCCGCTGAGGTTAAGAAGAGCTGTAGAAGAGGAATAGAGAGAGTGGCCCAAGGCTGATAGAGTATGTCAACATTAGCAAGCTGTCGACAACAGAAGCAGATCCGCGGAGTGAAACGGTTGTTGCAGTGTTTCAGGGATGGAAGAGGTTTTACTTTTGACCAGCTCTGGTCTGGTCTGGTCTGTGGACACAGTGCCCATTAGTAGCTGGAGCTCATTAGGTGTGTGCCTGGAGCACATCTTCTGGTTTGGTTTCATTTGATATTGATTGAATTCATGAGCTTCAAGACCTGTCTGTGATGAGAATGAAAGACTGGTAGCTCTGAAAGAGCTGGAGATTCACACCAAAAAGGCACACCTGATCTGAACTCTAATGTTAATGTAGATGCACCTGCAGAAGTGTCTTCAGCTCATGTATCACTGCAAGCACAGGAACAGTCTCGCTGTTCACCAAACAGAGCTAGTCAGACATTAAAAGTTGCTATAATATTTCCTTCAAACAGGGACTAAGCATTCCCCTAGACTGGGAAAGAAGGGTAGAAAAAACGACTGTTGTCTCCAAGGTTTGAGAAACTGGTTTCTACTGACAGGGAAAAAAGAAAGAAAATCACTAAGCTGGAGTAAACAGAAAGAACCTCCTAAATGTTTTTCACCCAAACCTTGGAGTAAAAAAATGCTGTGTGCATATACATGTCTGCACACATATACATTCTAATAACAGCAACAAACAAACTGAAAAAAAAACCCAGAAAATGATCTGGCTGGAAGCAAAAAGGGAGAATGAAACAGCCCGCACTTTGCTAGCAATTCCATGATGAAGTTTCTGCAAATGATCAAGTTGTTTTTAAAAGTACCCTGTACGATCATATTGCATTACATGCCTACACACCGTCTGCATCTAGTGCAAAATAACATCCCCATGTTTGCCAGGTTTAGTAAAGAGACTAAATAAAGCAAGTAGTAAATGATCAAACACGAACATACTGTCAAATCACCCCGTCTCAGGACCTGAAAAAGCACAGGTATGAAACTATGTCCGAATAAACATGCAGAGCCCTGCTGAAAACACAGAGAAGAAAGCAAAATATATCACCACTAGTTGGCTTGGGAAAAAAAAAATTCCTTTGAATCTCTCACAAGGTCACTGAACAAACGACCGAGGCCACGAAAACCATTTCCATTCTCAGACTTGTATTTTAATGCCACCGTTCCCTACCGGGAGCCTTTCCCCGGTGGAAACCCTGGCTCTCTCCAGCCGTGCAGGCAGACGCCAGTGGAGCCGTCCCGATTTACACCAGCTGAGTGTTTACCCCAGCATCACCCATTAAATCTAGCAGGCAGATGCACATTTATGGGACAATGAACTTTTCCACGGCTGCAGCTCGTCGTGCTTTGCTATTACGGCCTTAATAAACCTGCGCATTCCCGTGCTGCGGCAGCTGCCTTGGGTGGGAGCGCGAACAGCCGGCTCCGGAGGAGAGGCCGCAGCTTAAAAAAAAAAAATCATGTTTAATTTAAAAATTAGAAACTGGAGCAGGCTGTGAGCACAGAGGTTGATTGAAACAAAATTTAAATTCCTGTCAAGCCCATTTAAACACAGGGGCCCTTCATAGACAATTAGCTGCTCCCTGTGAATGCTGAATAAACTCGGGCCTGGTCACTGTTAGAAGAGAGCAGGCCTACTGTGAGGAGCTGGAAAAAAATTAACTAAAATCAGGCTGTATGAAATATTTAGCCTCCCAGTTTATCACAGGGGTTTGGAAGTGTAAACAAGACAAAAATCGATTCCTCGGTGCCCTCCAATCAATCCCCCAAAATGGTTAGGGCATCTGTTTCTGCTAAATTTTGTTTACTCTGGCAGATTTGCCTTAATTGCAGTTGTTTATCTCCCATTGTCCCCGGGGCCCTAATCTCCCGATTACTAATACTTAACACTCATTTCACATCTAAAGCTACTTCTAATCCTCAACAGGTTTCTGGGGCTCTTAAAATTATTGAAACGAGGGAGACGGAGATGCAACCTCTTTGTGAAAGGCACATTTTCTTATCTACTACCAGCTGGGTCCAATCATCACCAGGGATGGCTGCAACAAAGGTGCTAAAAGGCTCTTTCACAGGCACTGCTGCTCCGCTGGGGATTCAGCGGATAAAAAAGAGCTTTGATGGAAAAAAAAAAAATCCAACAACCCCCC
>JANZLQ010000002.1:22623376-22646617 GCA_026212715.1 Elanus axillaris | reverse complement strand
AAAAAAAAAAAAACCCACCACCCCCCCCCCCCCCAAACAAGAGGGCTATAACAGTCCAGTCAAATAAAGTTACTGTCATAATCAAATGCTGTCAATCACAATGAAAATCCAATTAAAAATCTTTCAGTGCAGCCCTCTTAAGTAGAAAAATGTCCCCCTATTTATATGCGTTTTTGTCAACCGCACAAATTAGAAAGTAGTATTAATTGATTTTTTACTACTTTAGGCCCTGATCCTCCAGCTGAATTTCTGCCGATGCAAGAATCAACCGGCACAAATCTGATTAAAGGATTTGAGGCATAATGCACACAGGTCACTAAGAAGCCATATCTCTATCTCCTGCTTTATACTCCGCTTATTCATAGGCAATTATTACACTTATTTAATACTGCAGGAGCGTCTTGAGGTGCTAATTGGAGTAGACCCACAAGTAGCTGGTACTACACAAATGCCAGCAATTTTAATCAATGCAGTATGTTTGAATATATTTAAAATTCCCATTTCATTATACAAATAAATATCGTACATAGATTTCAACAGTTGCCTGTTAGAACAAATTCCTTCATGAATTTGGAATGAACAGGAAGGAAAATATTCTGGGAATTAAAGATACGGCTTTTATTTTGGAACAGTTAACAGAATTTTTTTTTTTAAATAAATATGTAGGGAAGACAGCTGACATAAAAATATCAACAAGACAAATGCACAACTTCTCTATGTATTACAACTGAAAGATTTGCAATTCTACTATCAAAATGAGCAAGATGTAAATATTTGTCTCTGTGCCTGGAGAACTACAGAACACCCAGAAGTGCCAAATGAAACATTTGCTCAAATTAAACTGCAAAGCCCAGGAGACTCAAGTAACCAAAAATATTAACTGTATCACTCTAAGCTGTTTGCAATTTGTTTTTGTCCAATTTCCTTAGATTTTCAATACTTCTTTGAGCCAACTCAAGTTACTTCTTTTCGCATTTCACTGGAAAGTGCTAGTGTATTGTACAGCTTCAGGGCATGTTAGAAAGTCTGATCTTCACATTTTCTGTAAAAAGTCAGTGGTCATATGAGCAACGGGATTGCAGAAGACAGTGAATGAATATAACACCTTAAAACTCTAATGCTCACAAGTTAACCTTGTCACAATCTTAGTCTTCTGTAATTGCTGGATTTAGTGACACTGATAGAATGTATTTCTCCATTTTGATAGCTGATTTCTCAAGTGACAAAGAGGAACAAATCATACCCCTAAGGACAGAGATGGCTTTTTTTTTTTTTTATTTAAAGACAGAGGGAAAGAGAGAGAGGGAAAGATCCATAACCCACCTTTCCCCATTTCAGCTGAGTGGGCAATAGGTTGAACAATGCAGCCACCTGAAAGAATACTTTTTTTTTTTCTCCAACTCTTGACCTACCCTGAGCAAGGAAGATGATGACACACAGTAACAAGAGCATCCTGAGCCCCAGTGTGAAATCCTAGCATCAATGAAGTCAATATGAATTCTGACATTGCCTCCAGTGTATCCAGGATTTGATCTAGAACTCCTTGTCCACTGTATGTCTGAACTGATAGATTGAAGATATACACTTTAATATTAGTCATATATATTTAATGGTGGGACTCCATGATCTTAAAGGTCTCTTACAACCTGAACGATTCTATGATTCTGTATTTACAACAGCTAAAATACTTGTCTCTGTACTTCTTTTCTTGGGAAACAAGGGCAGCGTCCTTTCCTTCACATCTGCCATGTGTTTTGGTGTCTGTCAGAATTTCTCCTTGTCATGGGGTGAATGACTGGGATCATTGTGACAGAGGAGAGTCTAAATGTTTGCAAACAAAGCTATCCATCACAGGTTCAAGCACGGACAATTTTACGCTGGACAAATCACCACTGATAGGAGATCCTGTAGTGGCTCAGGAAAAAAACCCCTAATGCTTGTAAGTAGCCAAAGAGGGAAAATTCTTGGATCACTGCGATCCAGCAATGATGCATAAACATCTAGATAGGTGCAGACAGAAAACATTTATCTGTAAAGCTGTTTTCACAAGATTTACAGGATGTGCTTGTGAAAAGCAAAGTGCAGACGGCCCTCTGGTCTTTCCCAAAAGTTAGCACCACCAAAAAACCCAACCTGTACAGTCATCTCTGCTACTCAAGTCAATGGTGCCATTGCTATAATGCAAAAGTCAAATTAACTGCTGGGGGAAATCCCTTTTATTGACAAACATAAGTGGCAGTATTTCATTGGCTTTATTCTGAAGGTTTATATGAAAATCCAGGTAGGATTACGCTCATCCTCCATTTTTTTGTTTAAACCATAAAAGTGTTTCCTAAGAGCTACAAACAATGGTTTAACACAACGAGCTGCAAACAAGTTTAGCTCCACCTGGTAAGAAGTGCTACTGTCCAGACCCTCTAGAATATAGCTACTTAAAATATTATTTATATATATAAAAATATAAATATAATAAATATATTAAAAAAATTAAAGGCTTTGCATTTTTAATTTCCTATGCTTGTTGGAGATCGGGGAACAGCCATCCAGAAACCATTTTTGAGAGTCTGTAATATCTTGACACATATCTTAACACATTTAAATATACAAACAAACGGTCTACCTGAAAAAATGCCCATTGTAACTAATGAGATCAGTGTGCCCGGTCTAAACGCCATTCCTGAAATGGAGAGAAGGATTGCTAAATGCATAGGAATGGGAAATTTCAAAACTGCACTAGGCATTAAAATAAAAAAAAAAAACAAAGAACAACGTGTTTTCCAGCAGGTCAGTGGTTTTGACACAGATAATGTATAATTTATCATATAGTCTTCTAAATTAATAAAACACCAACATAAAAAGCATCAGTAATTTAAACTTGAAGGAAAAAAGCTAGTAGTTGTGTTTAAAATTGGGAGACTTGAACAAAAATTGTTAGATCTCTGCAAAAGTAATCAAGTGCAAAAGGTGACTGTATCCTTGGCCAAAAGCACTGCCTCTCCCTGCCCAATACTTTCCTTGAGAAATCCAAGCAGCATCCTAAAAACTGCACTTTTATGCATCCTTGGGAAAGCATAACGGAATAACTGCTACGTGCTTGACATTTGGTATTTCAAATACAATTTCTTTAAGTAAATCGCTTCCATTTAAATAGCCTTATGTAGCATAGTAGAGTTCAATGCTGTATTAACAAAAAACTCAACAAGAGACTTCAACAATTCTGCTGGTTTTCTGAGAAGCGCATACAATCTGCAAAATAAAAAGGCCAAGCTTCCAGCTAAAGAAGAGATTTTAAACAATTACCGAAGCAGGATAGTGATATCATAAAGGCAATTTCTGCGCTAGCTTGTTTTCTGAAACTCTCTTTGCCTCT
Source organism: Elanus axillaris (assembly GCA_026212715.1). Classification (NCBI taxonomy): domain Eukaryota; kingdom Metazoa; phylum Chordata; class Aves; order Accipitriformes; family Accipitridae; genus Elanus; species Elanus axillaris. The sequence goes on along the minus strand of JANZLQ010000002.1, from coordinate 22,643,247 downwards.
GAACAGCTAGAACAGATAATAACTATTAGTAAATCAAACTCCTGCAATATCCAGCTGTGTCTCACACATTTACATACAGATAGAATGGGTATATGTTTTTAATATGTATGCGATACGTACTTTTACCACAGCTGAAGTGCATGCTACAAAGGAGGAGGAGAATGGGAATGGAATCAGCATGAGATAATAAAGTGGCCTAGATAAAGTATTAGCCAGCGATTGATCTCAAACAGGGGATGTTGCTTCTCTCTGACCTGATTACTTACTATGCATAGATTCCATTAAATAGAGCTTAGAATGGAAAGCTTCTGAAAAATACCGTAAATACAGTCAGATCTACAGCTTCCTGAGCCAAACCAGCCTGTGGATGCCTACCCATACACTCAGCACGAGTAGGAGTATAAACCTTACCCGTACCGCCACATCACAATTGCCAAATATACATGCATATCTGCATGTTCCTGGGAGCCAGGCTTACGATGCCAGAAAACTCCATGTTTTGGATGAAAACAGGGAGTTCATGGGGGGAAAAAAAAATATCTTTATACAGAAGAATTGTTGAGATTCAGAGGAATATACTAAGATATTGTGCGGTCTTCCCTGGTGCTGAAACAGAAGTATGTTCAATTTAATTGACTGTACGCCCTTCCCTTCTTAAGAGGGAACAAACTGGAGACAAAAGAGCAAACACTGTAAGCACAAGGTTCAGAATAATCACTGTTGAATTATAAAGATTGTTCCTTTCCTTGGATGGACAATTTTCTCACTGCTTGCTGAAATTACTTTTTTTTTCACTCCTGTGGAACAAATCTGTCAATTTGAAATACTTTGAAACAATTAAATCATTGATTATGTATACAGAGAGCAACTGATGTATCTTGTTTTGTGGATGGGTATACGGAAGAAAAGGCATAGTGAAGGAGGCTAAATACAGGAACCCGATTCATGCCAGCTGTTATGGAAATTCAGTGTTCGCTTGCACAAGAATATCTATGGTACTAGAAAGCCTGACTTTATATAGGAATTTCATACAGCCTTGGCTTTGGCCCTATTTTCTGACAAAATGTGCATAGTGACTTCTATAAAAAAGGGCTTCCTAACATGATTGACAGGGTAAATCCATCCCTTGATGTAACCCCGTGACTTCACTGGAGTTGCCAATCTGGCACTCCAGGTATTGTTAGTCAGCTCTTAAAGTGCATTTAACAATTCACCGATTATCAGGAGAGTAGGAAAAGATTGATGTTCTGCTCCCTTCATTTTGCTTTCAGTCTTTAATTATACTAAATTGGTTACAAAATAGTGACTTCCAGTACGGTTAATGTCCATAGGGGAGAAAGCCTGCACTCCACTGTTTTGTCTGAAGCTAACAATGATTATGCATTACACCTTTCATCCCTGCTAGTACATATCTTCTAAATAAAAAAACCCAAACCAAACCCTATGAACAAGGTGAAATCCTCTCATTTAACTCAACAGTAAGCTGAGCTTGACAAGTCCAGGATTTCACTGGTAGTATCTGTATCACTCTCCCCACTCCGATAGTTAACAGGGAGATATCCGTCAATTACAACAGAGATTTCAGAAACAGATGACGTGGAATTAGGCTATTGTGGTGAGCAATTCTACAATTCAGAGGACATGTAACAGCTTCTGTTCTGGCCCTGTTTTCCAACAAAGTATGGTAATTTACATACACATATGTATATGCATGTACAGATATGCTGTGTGTATACAGACATATTATGCTAATGTATATATGCATATGAGTTTTACAAATAAAGTGCTCCTTGACAAGACTGGGTAAGTGCAAGAATGTAAAGGGCTTGACTGGCGAGCAACCACTGAGCTAATAGTGAGTGTTACAGAAAAGCACAGAGTGCTCTGAGCCCATCAGGCTGGGGGAGGGAATTTAGGGCAGCTTATGAGGGTCAGCCACATTGCAGGCAAAGACTGGGTCACTTCTTGATTTCAGCAGCTGTCTACCTCATGCTTTAGTACTTGTTGTTACAAGTTCATTTATAACTGAATAGAAAGTAGCATGAGGGGAAAAATGCATTAAACAAAAGATTTTGTTTAAAAAGTAGGAAGGCTTTTTTTTTTTTCCTGCGCTGCTATAATTTTAAAATTATTTTACAAAATACCTCCTTAAAAGGAGACTAGCACACTCCAGGGCATGTAGTTGTAAAGATAAATCTGTGCACTTCCCTGGTACTGCAGGCACTCACCCTTTGGCCTCATTTTTATGACTCTACACCCTGGAGTGGTGTTATTGCTTACAAACATACATATATACTTATGGGGGTATGTGCAATCTGCAGATGTTTTATTTATAAGTGGCAGGCCTATTGCATCACTGAAACATGCATTTACAAACAGATATAGGTTTTATGAAACCCTATTCCGTTGTTTTAATAGCTAAGCTATCCAGCCATAGCATAATAGTGCACAAGGTAAATGTGTCTACATCTCTAGAACCTGTTCCAAGTTTTCTCAGATGTGACTAACTGCAAGAATTTTCCAACCATCAAAAGTTAATAAAAAAGACAAAATAAGGCAGTGTAAGCCTTTCGTATGAAACACAACACCAGGAAGTGGAGGGGCTCTGACAAACTTTAAGGCCTCATTTTACCAAGGTATTTAAGCAGGTGCCTAACTTCAAATGTAGACCTATTGAAGTTAATATCCTTAAAATTAGATTCACAGTTAAATACTTTACTAACCAGGATCTAAATTGAGACTAGTCTGGATTGTGAGATACCTGCCCCAGGGCATCTTCAGAGATTAGCCTTTAACTAGAAAATAGCTGCAATAGAAATACTTGTTTATTCTATTTGCAGTTCACAGCATGTAAGCAAGAAACAAGATGATGCAAACGTCCTTACCTTGTTAAAATCTTTTAAAATTATTCCTAGATATTTAACGCACAGAAAATAAATGACGATGATTTTAAGGAAGCCTCTAAGTTACAGGAAACACAGCATATAAAGAAAAGCAATGAAAGTAAAAATCAAAGATATTTGATGCGAGTCAGAAGGGACTACAACTCTTATCTACAATATAAGTTACTGTAAATATTTGTAATAATTGTTTGAGATAGTATTTTTCTAGCTGCTTAAAACCAGTCAAAACGGCACTCTGCACTAAATGCACAGACACAAGGGACCAGCTTGAGAGCAGGTACCCTATTATTGTCTTACTGAAAAAATGAGCTCAGATTCCAACACTGAGAGCCCTTCTATGGATAGACCAAAGCTACATATTAACTCAATCTTCTGTAGCCAATCTAATTATATTTTACATGAACATAAGTGAAAACAGTGGCTCCTGAATTTCATTAAAAATACACTATTTTGACCATATTCTCTGTTTTCAATCTTCAGTATTTGAAAGATTAAGACTGGCAAATGACGACAAAGAGAGACCTACATTAAGCTGTAATCCCTGGACATACAAACTGAAAAAACTGTGTATTAAGCATCAAAATGGTTTTGATTGAAACCTGATACTAGCTGTGAAAGTTCTGTATTAATTCCCCAAATTACGAGTGAAGCTTTGGCCACGATGAAGGTAACAGCAAAATACCCATCAACTTCAGTGGACTTGTAATTCCACCTTTAGTTTATGTGCTCTCTGTAAATATGTAATTGCTGCACAAGCCAGAAAGAGTTTAGATTTAAATTTGTACATACTGAAAAATGTAGAAAAAAAATGGGTAGACTTCTATATACGTGAATAAAAAGTATTCACAGACACATACGGAGGGGCTCTGAAGTTTCACTTACCATTAAATCTTCAGGTGCTGGCCTTTCCTTTGGTTGCTTTTTCATGCTGTGTGTCATGAAACAAAATGTTCATATATAAGCAACTGCTTATTTATTCTACCTGCTTAAATACTGAAAATACCCTCTTTTAACACAGAGTGAAGAATTTAAATGTTTTTCTTAACTGTATAATGCGCCAATGGAAGACAAGGTTCCTAACAGTCACCAAAATGTTAACGGATTTCTTACTTCCCTCCCATTCCTTCCCTTATAGGATGTAGTGGTCTACACTGTTTGTAACCACGGAAGTGTGTAAATATAGAGATCACTGAAAACCAGTCAGCTCAGAAGGCACACCAAGTTGATTCTCATTTTGCTAGGGATTATAACATAGCTCAACATAAAGTATTATACAAACAGGTGGGAAATTTAACTCTAACACTAAACAGCTTCAGGAGAATGCACAATACCCTGGGGTTTCTACCTTAATTTTTTCACATTTATTTCCATTACACTGCAGGGTGATAGTTCATTACACAGCATTAACCTGTTTATAAGATCATGTTTCTCATCCAAATAGTCCTAGTTTTCTGTGCAACAGGTGCAATTAGCTATTGAAGGCTGTGCTTAGCTGCATGAAGGAACACAATAACATGGCACAGAGGTGACCATCAGGAGCTGCCTACTGACTAATTGGATTACATCCAAACAGCCAGCATTTATGGCGTAATTGGCATAAAGTCATAAAGTCTGATATGCCGTTCACTTGACACCTCTAATACTTATAAGGAATCGATTGCTTAAATAGTATATAGTTTCTTCTTAGTTGCTTTTTTTAAACACTAGTGCCTCCCACTAAAAAATACAGCCAATATAACACTGTATCTAAAATACTAGATGATCTGTGCTGTAAACTGGAGGTATTAACGACACAATTTTCCTTCCCTACAAATAACTACAAGCATCAAATAATACAGGCATTAGCAAGTAATGCAAGCTGTCTGACGAGTAGGTTGGTAGCAGTTCTAATCTGACAGTCCAAAGTAGCTGCATCCCCAGGGAAAACAAGGCTATTAGCCACCATCAGTTATGCTTCAGTTTGACATCTGTGAAAATTTTAACACAGGTTTTCCCTCCCTCTGCCTCAATGAGAATTTTTTTAAAACAGTCTGTCATCAATTTTTTTGCAAGGATAAAAAGCGTAGACCTCCACACGCATCAGCTAGTTGCGCTGCAGAATCCTCCAAATAGTGCTGCTCTTTGTAAACTGAAACTATTCAAAACAGAGGCCTGTGTTACACAAACTTTAATTATTTAGTTACTTTAATTAACTGATAATCAGACGGCTTTTTGTGCCTGTATTATTTGTTACACACTATCTCAGTCCTGAGAGGTACCTTCTCCTACATTATGTATTCAAAATTCAATTTTATTAGGCGATTTTTGCTGCAGTGGCCCTGGCATACATTACAGAACCTGAAAGCGCTGTGAAGCCCGACCTATGGATCTGCGTGGGGCCGAGGACTTCGAGGAGGATGCATCCCTGAAGCAGGATTCCCTCTTGGCCACGCGGCTGCAGCTTGCAGTAGCACACACTGAGATGGCTCCATCTGATTTAGCACAGCTGAGCATCCAGCTCTGGAAGTGCATGTTCACAGAAGGGATGCCTCTCCGTCAAAAACATTGTATTTTTAGAGAATTCAAGCTTATTTCTTCTGCCATACATAAATGGCTGACCCTGCTGGTTTTTTTGGTTGGTTTTTTTTTGGAGGGGTGGGGGGGATGCGACAGTTAAAAAAAAAAAAAGAGATTTTTCCCTTCACTTTGTTTCTTTAGAATAGCTTACCCTCAAGATTTCTACTCTCCAGTCACTCAAGAACTGTACTTTTTAGCCTACAAATTGCTCCCCTCCCCAGTTCTCCTTTTAAATTAAAAGGTTTTCAATGAACTCTTCAGTTTTAAGGAAAGAAAATATACCCAGTGGTGTGTTTTAAAATACAACCCTCAGTAAAAATTACTTACTGAAAAGCCAATGAATTAATCAAGGCTGCTTGCCTTTTTAAACATTGAGACAATTTTGTAAGTAATACTTTAAAAAGCCCTGAACAATGATATTATACACGAGTCAGTGTGGCCTATTTACCCCCAGATGAATTCTTGGGAGTCTCAGTGCACAAGACTGCACCCACATTCAGGGCAGGTTTATTAAAACAGGAAAAACCCTTGTAAGTACTTTTACGACCCTTTGTGTAAATAACGTTTACATAATTTAAACAGTTTGCTTAGCTTTGCTGCCCCATCTGCCCAAGGCCCCCAAGTCCCTCTTCTCTCAGAAAGGATGCAAGGAAAGCCATAAGGTCTCACAGAGCTGCAGAGTTAATGGCATGTATCATTTACATTGAGGGCATGGCATGTTTGCAAACTGAGCTTACCATTGAGTGATGAAGTGTACAAATGGCTCAGAGAACTCCCCGGCTGGAAGGACGGGCGATTCCTGGGATTGGATTGAAACAAGAAGCAGAGTCAGAAGGAGAGAAGATAATTTTTTTTTATAAGGAGAGTAATGTAACAGCAACAACAAAACAAAGGGGAAAAAAAGGAAAAAAAAGCAAGGAAACGACAAAGCCCCCTTTTCACACAGAGAATTTCGAGGGAGAAAGGTACAAATTCTTCTGAGAATGTGTTATAAAGCACTGAATTTCAACTAATGAGTATTACACAATGGGTAAAAACATGTGGAAAGACACTGAGGGGAGGTGAAAAAAGGACAATGATAGCCACAGGGTAAAAAGGAAGGTAGGGAAAGTGTAAATGAGAAATTAATGATTATTTAAGTAACACACAAATGGTCTTGTAATTAACAAAGAGCTGTGAAATTATTCTTGTGTTGACCTTTGTTTCTTTCACTGCATTTGCTATTTATTTACACTCATGTTTATTTACACTTATTCATTTTAGAGGCTGTCCTCATATGTTGTCTCTTCTAGATTTAAAAGATGAAAGAATTTATAAGAGGAAAAAATGCAGGATTTACCAGTCTAGTGGTAGAAAATAACCACCCAATATTTATGAAAGAAAAAAAATAAAATAAAAAATTAAGAGCACAAGAAAAAAAAAATACAAACCGGGAACAAAAAACATCACCATTTGCAAAGAAGGGCTTTACGAATTTAGGAGTTTTTCCAAGAATGACAGAGAGCTCCACTGTGTTTATAGTGTAACAGCTCAGGATGTAATGAAATTACACTGCAGAGTACTTTAACAGTGTCATCTCATTAGACCTACAGTTGGAACAAGAGAGCCACATAAAACAGGCAGCTGCAAATGACTCCATTCTCATCTATTCTCATTTGCTATTAAAAATACCTTTCGGCGGCTTTTTTCCTCCCTGACATCCCTACACAAAGTACCCTGCAAAGTATGATACATGCACCTATTTAAATTAACAAAGGAATGACTTATTTTAATCTCACTGTGCTTTGGAGTGCTTTGGCCATTTGGATGAGCAATATATCATTACATACAACCTTCCAGCGCTGCAGGCAAGAAACTCAGAGCGTGCAGCATTTGGTGGGAGCCAAACAATTTCTCTAGCACACAACTGTGTCAAATGCATGCATGTATTCATTATTGAGAATGCGAGGAAATAGCTTTGATGTAGTGGAAAAAAGAAGATGATAAAAGCACCTCTGCAATGTGTGTGCCATTATCAATGGTGGCAGATAGACACAACTGCAGAGCCTCCTATGTGATTAGTAAATATACATATAATTGCTGTGGCCAATTATCAGAAAAATGAGATCGGTAATTACAAGACAGAAAATTAACTAGAACTCTTATTAAGGCTTTGTTTCCAATTCCAACAATTGGAAACTGCTGGAAAATACAATTAAATCAAAAGTAACTGAAGAGTAAAAGGAGAAGCCAAAATTGCTTTACAATTTTCAAAGACTTCTATTAAATACAAGCAGCGTTTGATATAACATGCCCAAATTCTCTTTGAACTTAGACCGGGTGAGGGAGAGGTTATTCTTTCTAAACTTATAAATGACATCAATATAGGAAGGTTTCCACTGGAGAGTGGAAGGAACACAAAGAAATAAGCAGTGCAATTAAACTTTCTCCACTTCAAAGAACCGCGCATGAAAATTACTCGTATTAATACAGAAAATGCAGAGCAAAATGTCAGGCTTGCTTATACAGCATGGAGCCCAGCAGGTTTTACCTGTCCCCAACATTTTCTCTTGTCCTGCAGAGCCTTTCTGGGCTTGCACCTTAAGGGACAAAAACTGCTTTCCCAGGTGGGACAGACTCAAAGCAGAACAGGTAGGAAATGAACTTACCATCACCATCTTCCAGTATTAAAAGGGTGGCTACAAAGAAGATGGAGACTCCCTTTTTACAAGGAGTCACACGGAAAAGATGAGGGGTAATAGGTACAAATTACTTCTGGGTAGATTCCGACTGGACACAAGAGGAAAATTTTTCCCAGTGAGAACAATCAGCCAGTGGAACAATCTCCCCAGGGAAGTGGATTCCCCAACATTGGACACTTTTAAGATTTGGCTAGACAGCATGCTGGGCCATCTTGCCTAGACCGTGCTTTTGCCAAGAAAGGCTGGACCAGATGACCCTTGCGGTCCCTTCCAACCTGGTATTCTAGAATTCTGTGAAATACCCTGCGTACATATTACAGACCATTTTGAAAATTACAGGGTGAAGCTATCAGATCCCATTCCCAGGGAACTGGCTCTGCCCAACAATCTACCCCGCTGTTTATTCTAAGTAAAATGCAAGTGAGGAGCTTGTTACAAACATCCCCATAATGGGGCTGCCAGCTCGGATCAGTCCATGCCGGGGAACAGAATAGACATACGGCACTTCACACTAATTTGGTAGGTGATAATTTCTGCAATCACAAAGATATGACGGACCCATAATAGAGTGAAACTTCATTATGAGAGGGGAGGAGAAGCTGATGAACCACTCTGAAGCCACCAGCATTTCCCTATGGCTATCCCAAGCTAAGCTGGCATCAGGGTTCACACAGGCAAGGGAAGAAGTTGCTCCAGTATCAGCATTATCTATCACCTTGACCATCCTGCTCCTGTACTGCAGCACAGCCAAGACACAAGGTGCTCCTGCACAAGCATGCAAGAAAATGTCACCTGGATAAAAGTAAATGTTTTTGGGGTTTTTTTTTGGCACATTTTTCTGTACGATGCAGGTATTTCAACCTCATCCAGGCCTACTCTCTTCTGCTGTAGACCTGTCAGTCATGGCCATGTGTTGGTTGGTTTGCTCTCAGGGGCTCAGGAAGAGATTGTGTGGGGGTAGGTGGGTGGAGATGAACACCAACTGGATCTCAGTATGAAAACTAGATGCTTTAATGCAGTCTTCCCAAGGAGTTTAGAGTGGATGCCCACAAATTTATTGGCTATTTGCCTGACAAATTGAAAGCCTTTTGGGAGAGTGCATTAATCTCAAGGAAATACTTGCTGGCGAGTGTGTTTCAGGGCAAAAAGGTCAGTGCAGACAAAAAGCTGAATCTCACTCCTGTACCTATGAGCCGATTGTTGCTTTGCGGAGAAGTAAGATAAAGGAGGAGGTGGCAGATTTGGGGTTTAGCTGAATCAGGGAAGTATAGTCCCTCAACTGCTTCCAAAGGTGAACACTGAAAAGCTGCCTCAAATGCTGCATTTTACATTAGAAAGAGAAAACATGCATTCAGTATCTGCCCAGTGAAACCAACGACCAAAATATTTCAATCTCTGATATTGCTCTATGCAAGACCATTAGAGTAGTAGAAAGGTGAGAGTATTTTGTTAGAGCTATTTTTAATGAAGGAAAGTGCTGCTGTTGCTACCTCTGTAACTTGAGCATTCACAAAGTTGTTGTATCAGGTATAAAACAAAAATTTCCAAACCTACACAAAGTAAATACATCCTATGTTGTATCCTAAAGTTCCCTGGACCTTGGCTGATGCTCAAAGAGATGGGAATATGAGGAAATAAAGCAAAGCTACACATGTCTCTATCAAGACTATGCCGTCTGTGTGATGCAATATAGTCACATTGATGTAACCATAGGGAACAGTCCAGCTGCACTCCGATGGCCTGCCGTATTTTACCCACCTGCAAAATGAAATCATACTATAGAGGCAAAAAAAGTAGAAAACCTAGATTTTAAAGGAGTGGGTAACAGCTATACTCATTTTAAACTGGGAAATGGTTCTTTCATCTTTGTAAATGCCATACCTTTTAACCAATATCATGAAGACCTATATATTGGGGATGCTGCTAAAATGGCAGTGAAGACACAAACGGTTGTAAGGGTCAAGGTACCACTGGCCTCTTATATACCCAGACAGCTTATTCCCAAGACTGGCTATTTCCCTAAGCATCCAAGCAACACTTCCGTAACTGGGATCTGCTGCAGGAGAAGACAAGATCAGGCTCTGATTTCTCAAAACCAGCCAAACTGTGCACACACAGTGAGAACGGGGAAGGGCAATAGGAAAAAAGTTTGAGTGATGCCTTTGCCTTGTGAATAATGAGCAGTTCAAGAAGGTCAACCCATTACAACTGAAACCGTTTAATTATTAATTATGCACAATCTATGAGCAAAAGGACAAGTTCAGAATGTTTAATGTGTGGTAACTCCGACTGGACCCTCTCTTGGCATTTTGTTATTAGCACTTGTCAGCAAGGTGCTCAGGCATAAAGAAAAAAGCACAGCAGCAGAAAATCTGAGCTAGCAGGAGGAGGGAGGGCTTTAAACTTCAAACACCGCTCCTAATATTTAATTTATAGAGTGCCAAGGCTCTGGTATAAACCTTATTGACTTCCATGGAATTAGGGGAAGTCACATTATCTAAACGAAGACCTGAGAATGAGAATACTGTGAAAATCCCTCCAAAAGCCCTCTCTTTTGAAGGGAGTGATAACACTACTATCTGTATCTTCTTTTTTTTTCCCCGAGGTCTGAACAAAGGAAGAGCGAACCACCTAACAGTATGTCCAGAGGTCAACCAAACCCTTGCACTGATGCAGTAAGAGCTTGAATTACAGGTCTGAGTGTTACCCTCCCATACTTCTCAAAACCTATTATTCAAAATATCTCCTGATCTGTTTGCTCTCACTAAGCAGAGCAGTAGCAGAGGTGCTAGCTGAGGCTCAGGAAATAAATAGTGACCAGCAAACCCACAAACAAACATGTGTAAAGCACCTTTCCCCTCTTTTCTGTCCAGTTTGGAGATTTGCCTGGACAAACTCAAGAGGCAAATTCAACAGATACAGCTCTGAGTTCCTTATTTTCTTTGGAAACACTCTTATGTCAATGAAATTTGGGAGTAGTTCTTGACTGGTAATATACACCAAAAGCATCCCATGCTTTACACACCTTCAGAGGTCTTACCCCAACAGACAGTTTCTTGAGAGTGAATATTTTTTCAAAGCAACTGGAAGACTGAGATTTATCACATCCTTTCTGAAGAAAGAGAAAGCCCACAATCTCCCTATAACAGGAAAATAAGCAAATACAGCTTTCCACGTAAAACCTTCAAGAAGGTGATGGCAAAGTCCCCAACTATGTGTTGAGATCAAACCTGTATTCCTCCTACCTCCTTCTTCGGTGGCCAGCCTGATGGATAGTCACGGTGCAGAACAACGGCAGCCTGTCATCAACACGCCCCCAGAAGAAAGCCAGGCTGCAGAGCCATGCAGGTTCGAAGACAAGCTCAGCTATACTTTGTGGGCAACAGAGGTTGGTATTCCCCGTGGATCCCCACGCTCAGTACAAATAGGTTTTACTCCCTCTTCTCATCTGCTAACTCCTCTCTGTGAAGGGTTAAATTTTCCCATTCCCCACAGCTACTGCTATTTTGCAATACTCTCTCCTCAGTGTGAACGCCTGTGCAGAAGGAAATGCCATGGTCCTATGGCTCTATGGCCACAAGAGGGAAGTTAGCAGAACCCAGCAAACCAAACTTCAGTTCCTCTCTCCTCTGGGTTTCCCCAGCACTCCCTGTCTTTGAAATTATCATCTCCTCTGGGCAGTTACTCCTATTCTGCAACTTGTCCATTGATGCTGAAATGGCAGTATTTATTAAATAACGTGTGTGCTTTACAAAGCGTTTCTGGCTTATCACTTCAGCCTAAAAAAATCTCTAGGATTAAAGAATTTTTATGCACCCCAGCTTCTCTTGTACTAAAGCTTTCAAAGAATACACATATTTTTATACAGTCGTTGCATTTTACTTTGTGGCAAAATAGTGATTTTTTTCAGACAAACTTAAGTTTTAGATGCACCAGAAATGCTGCCAGGTGCAATTACATGTAACAAATGCACTGCAGTTACTGAGCTGTTTCAACAAGACCAGCAAATTACGGTATTGTACATGTTCAGATTTACTCCTACAAGGACAACTTTCTTTCGCAACATTCCTAAAAAAAAAACAAAGTAAAAAATCCATTTCTGACTTTCTAGCCAATCTACTTCAAAAGCCTTGCACAAACCTAATGGCAGGTGATTTCCTACCAGTAACAAGTTTGCAGAAGACAGCGATGTCTGGAGGTGGCTCAGAGGCCCAGACTTGAAAGCATTTCTGGATTGTCCCTGTTATACTCCCACCCCCAGCAGGAAGGTGAAAGATGATTACATCTCTGCACCAGGTCGCTTCTTGCTCTTTTCTTAGTAGCAGATGCCAAACGTGACAAATTATACGTGGGGGCATTTTGGTGTGAAGTTTCGTCTGCTGGGATTGGAGTGTCAGCAGTAAACTCATTTATTTCCAGATCTCTAGCTGGACGGGAAGCAAGGTCGAAAGGCCAGCGTTTTATCCACCAAAACACTCAGCCTACCTTTAACATCTCAAATCACGTGAGAACCAGCTATTCTCTCAGCAGCGCTACCTGCTCCCCAAGTTGCTGAAAGTACCACGTATGCGTAACCTACATTCGCACCGAAGGCACACAGACATTTCTGGTTAAATAAGTCAGCGGATACTTGGGGCTATTCGGTTGCCGCGTTTGCAGCATTAGCTACTGTGGGACAGTTTTCAGAGCCCAGAAGAGGGAAGGAAAGAAGCGAAGAGTGTAATTAACATCAGGAATAATCTAGAGTGTATGGCGTGACATTTTCTACCTCTTGCCAGGCTTTGTACTCGTTAGTGTGGCTCTCTAAAGGGCCTTGCAGATAAGCATACAGGTAGCTGGAAAAACAGGTTAATCCTTTAACCGTAACTGTAATTGCTTTCTCTCTAAAACAAACATAAGAATTTTTTCCTCTCATTGCTGGTCTCTTGTCGATCATAAGCTAGCAGAGCACAGCAGTGTTTTGGGTAGATACACACACATACGCACATTTCAAATAGCTAAGGCACAGCAGCATGAAACATAGCCTCTACCTGTTCACACCAAAGGGACTCAATTGAAAAACTAAACCCATTTATTGTTCCCTTTTTCCTCTGTACACTCCCAATGCATTTTTATTGCTTTTTCATAAAACACTGCTGCAAATAATCAAGCATGACCATTGACATCCACAAGATTGAGTTTTAGGAACCATTAAATGAGCTTGCCCTCTTGGGAAGGTTCTTGCTCAGGTTGGTCTAAAGGTAATTATTCAGCAATTCCTACCTGTGGTTTTACCTTGTTCCTATACAAGTCTCTGAATCTCATACACTAGTAAGGTCACAGTTTCTGTCTCAATAAAAGCATACCCTCAACCAACTTATCCACAGGACAAATTATGGTGGGTTTGTGTACACATGCGCACACACATGTGTACTTCATAACACTAGCTTCTCTTACAAGGAAATCTTCGGAACTCCAGAAATTTTCAGGGTTAAATATAGCTGTTCATACATTTAAATCAATACCTGAGAATCTAAAGTGAAATTGCTAAAGAAAAAATAAAGCCCGGTTTCATTCTAAGCCTTTGGAGTTTTTTACTTTATTTATTTATTCAATTTATATATCTTTTATTTATTTACATTTACAGAAATAGTAGTATGTAGCATTGATGCATAAGGTTAAGAAATTCAGCACTTGAGAGGCAACAGTTTTCATTGTGTTATTTGATCAAGCTGAACATCCTGTGAATTTTTAAGGCTATGCCACAGCAATAAATAGATGGATATATTTAACCAGGTAAAAAAAAGAAGGGAATAGAAACAACTACATAGGATACATATATTAAGTGCAAGTTATTTTTTCCATGGGAAAATTTGAAAATTTATTGATGCTGAAATGCTTCATAGCTCAGCATTAACATTACACTAGCATTAACTGATGCTGCTAAATGTTTCTAGAGTACGAATTTAAAAAGAAAAAGAAAAAAAAGAGGTGTTTGATTTGTGGAGTTTGTAAAGTCCTTGAGCTAGATTAAACTGCAGTCTTGTGAGACTGAGTATCTCTGTGGGGGCACTTAACAGAAATGCTCAAGAAACTCATGGAAAGCTTCTCACTACTTACTCATGAAGCTATCGGGGTAAGGATTCATGAGTACAACTAATTAATTTTTCTTTTAAATTTCTCCCTGACTCATCAAAATAGGAGTTTTTTTCAATGCTGCCTCCTATTTGTAAAAATAGGATTTGTTCTTGAAAGTCTTCACTCCTCAAGCTTCTAATGTAATTGCAATAATACAGTAAATTAACTAAAACTGATGGACAAAAATCAAGTTCTTTTTCTCCCTAATTCAATACAGTTTAAAAAAAAAAAGCCAAACCCAACATCTAAGTCAATGTTACACTGAGATAAACTATGGAAACTTTGAAACCAAAATTAATTTATTTCAGGTTACGAAGAAGAAAGTGTTAGAAACTAGAGCTGATGCTTAACTACAGCGCTTGTGACCACAACTGCTCCAGTACAGCAAAACCCAGTTTACAGCAACCACCCAAGGGGCTGGCAATAATTGCTTTCCTAGAAGGGATACTCTAACTAAATAAAGGTCAAACAAAATAGCCCTGGAGAGCTAAAGGAAAATTTAAAGGAGTTGCTTAAGTCAGGAGGACTGCCTGCTGGAGGCATTCCACAGTGCAAGTTTTGTCTCTCCAACCTTCTCCAGATGCAGAGCTGAGAACTCTAAAGGCAAAAACCACACGACTGAATGGATGGGAAGCTGACATGCTGAAAAACAAAGAGCTGTCGGGTTTGGCCTTTTGGGATCTTCATATACAAGCTGCAATCATCTAGGTGTTTTACTAAATGCTGATCTGACTAGCAATGAGGAAAAATGACATTTTTGGAAGGTTTTAGAAATACTGCATCTGGAAAACAGCTGAGGAAGTAACTAAACAGTGATTTCCTATGTAATACATTTTGACATCAAGATAACAGGGAAATAAGTAACTACAGGTTGGAAGAATCTTGAAAACAATGCCACTTCTCAACTGACTGGCAGGAATGCAAAAATACGCTATGATCAGAGCTCTGATTTTCCTGACAACCTAACCCCATGTTTTGCTGCAGTCACAGAACCCAGTAACCCATTGTTCACCAAACTGAAAATTCAGAACACCCTCATTTACCTTTTAAATGGAGAATTTTCTAGTGTATTAAAAGGAAAATGCATAGTTATAATCAAGGCTATGGTTCTCATAATCTCTGCTTGGAAATGGAATTTGATTTATTGAGTGACTCTTGCAGACATCAGCAAAGAGAACACTTAACTGGACTGTATAGGTTGTCTGGGAGGTTGCTGGAGATTTGGAAGCTGAGCAGGGAACAGTAAAGACTTTTTTGTCAGCTAAAAAAAATAAAAATCATGAGAGGCATTCTGAGACCATCAGCAGCAAGAAAGGTTAAAAAGCATACTGATTTTACTGCAATCTTTAGGTTTCTGAGTCAACCTACTAACTGAAATTGGGTGGCCTGCATTTCTTCAATGCATCATTTCTGGGGTCTGCAACATTAATGGTATTATTCTGGGGGTCTGTTGTTTGTATTTCTAAATTATCATCTGGAACAGATTCTGATAACAAAAACTTTTTTTTTTTCTAAAATGCACCCAGTGCTTTTGAAGCATAATCCCGTTGCTGAGTAGATTGCATTGCGAATTCTTTGGCTGCATGATCACGAAACGTAGGGCCACATCTAGGACATCTTCCAAGCCAGGCAATGGCTCCTGCTTCCAGCAGGACTTCATTCTCCTTCATGTTGGAGTGTTTCTGGAAAGACTGCATGCACAGCAAGTGAAGCGTGTCCTTCTCAATAGGGATTCATCTGCACTGCTCAGCGCTTTCCATATAACATTTCGGTGAGTTGGAGACAAACTAAGTTGAGTGCTAGAATATTAAATTACTCTCCACTCTCAAATAACAGCAGACTGCCTTTATTGCTGGCTGTGTTGCAGGATGAACTACATTAACAACTAGTCTATCCTCATCTTTGGACCAGAAGCAGGAGTCTTATCATGGTGGGAGATGCTGCTACCATTAGGACTGTTGCTTAAATGAGCGTATCTTATTTATAGCGAAATCTGATCCAACTACAAGTTACCACATGTTAAAAAATAAAGGTCCTGGCAGGCATGTATCCTATTCACACAATGCTCCTCACTAATTTTGACATTAAAAAAATAGTCCCACAACCGGTGCCATTAAAAGCCCAATAACATAATTTAACAACAACAACAAAATGTCAGGCATAGTTTACTGTGATTTGAGAAGAACAGTGCCTGACATTTTTTTGTTACAATTATCCTGCTTCTCAAATCACTTATTTATTCTGCAGAATTTCTGCAAGTAAATTTAAGTCCCAGAAAATGAACACACGGACTTTTTAAACTGCCAAAGTGACCTTCTATGTCTCATATATTTCACTAAGAATTTAAAAACACCTCCAAAAATCTCACTACTGCAGGACATCTAAAAACTCCCATGGGCTGTTTTTATTCCATAGTGCACCACTTTAGAGAGTTTGAGAAAAGTCCACGATACCTACGTGATACAGAAGCAACCTCTTAACTAGTCTAGCCATCAATAACTCCTATGAACTAATGATTATGAATTAACAGAACATAAACTTTTGGATTCCTGCTGTGTTTTGGTGGAATGTGGAACAGTTCTACAAAACCCAATGACTACCAATATAATAAGCAACCATTATGAAGAGTCAAGGTCTCCATTTCACCATTTTAAAATCTTCTAGGTTCTCCTGTATCAGGCTCTGGAGTTTTTAGCCAGCTCCAGGGGGAAAGACTGGGGTAAGCACGCTGCCGGCAAAGACCTAATTTCAAGAAACGCTCTCTTCCACAGCACTGTTTAATCACAATTTTAGGAGCCAAAAGTCCAAACCATTGTCTGTCACACAAAAAGACACACTAAGGGACTCGAGGAAAAAAGACCCAGAGTTTTCAACTACAACAACATCAGCAAATTATTACTATGGCATGAAGCTACATGGGGACCGAATATCCTTGAGGCAGCTCTATCCCACCCTTGCAGATCTGTTCCTCTCATATCCTATGACACTATGGCTCATCCAGAAGCTTTGCCATTATGGGAGCACTGCTGTGCCCTATCTGTCTGTAGGAAGAGACGAGCCACCGATCGTCACTCCTTGCTGCTCTGATCGTCATTAAGGTAGGTGGGGAATTCTGCACCAGCATCTGGGGGTTCCTATGGGGACAGGCTGTACAGCAGAGCTGCAGGGGAGAGGCTTGGCTCCCACCTCCTGTGAGTTTTAGGACCTCCTTACAGCCAAGGGGAAAATTTCACCCAAAATAATCAGTCTTACAACACTAAGCATTTCTAATCCTTAATATTCATGGTAGCAACAACAGCTGTACAGTACCAGAGAGTAAAGAGACTTTCCCTCTCAAAAGGTCCTTGCGTAGAAGGAAGAGTGTGTATTAGCCAAATAAGCAGGTCCCTCTGTTATTCCCCAGGAGGCACATCTTACGGAAGACAAAGTGAGGAGGAAAAAAAACATACTCACAAGTTAAACACATTTTGCTTTGAGGTCTTTGTACACAGGACAGGGCTGGGGCTGGCAGGAGGATCTGTTAAAGTCAATGCTACCCATCAGCTAGAACAGAATAAGCCTTAATATAAATGTCCTCCAAGACACCATCATGCCAAGAATTTGCACTTCCAGGTGTGGCAGCCACTATCTAAATGCTATATATCTTATTAAATGACCCCCTAACAATACACAGATACTGAGCAAATAACACTACAGAACCAATCCATTCTCCTCTTCCCCCCAGGCTCAAAATGTTATGGCATGCAACTTCCATTTAGACATTGAGTGTGTTGCAAAACAAAGTGAGCTGCACTTAAAGAACTTTCAGCTGAGCTATGCTCTGTAACCTGAAGTCTTAACGTGCCCACGAGCACAGTATGCTCTGAACCACCACCTCAGGAGAATGATGGCTCCATGGCATACTGCAGAACATAAAATGAGTTAAAACAAGTAAATAACAAAACGCTAACATTAAAGCTATCTCAGCACTCCGATGTTTAAAGTCTGTACAGAGTTCCTTGGTTAAAGTTTTTGTAAGAAGACTGGAGCAATTCTGATCTTGAGGAAAAGATGTGAAAGCTGCAAGAAGGTCTACCATAATCTGCAGCTTTTTAGGGCTGTGTTTTAGAACAGTGAGCTTAGATTTAGGCACTGGTACCAGCCTATTTAAAGGTAATTTGTCAAGCAGTAGCAAAACACAAGTATAAATACAAGCATCTTTAACTTAACTTCTTTAGGATAGAGATGGCCTTTTGCTGCTGGTATATACAGCATAGGTGCTATGGAATTTCCACACCCCGCCCAAAGATGTACGTAACAGGAGTAACAATGGATGAAAAAGACGAAAGAAACAGAATTGCCTAAAAACCTCCCAAAGAACCAGACCACCATAAAGAGCCAGGTAGAAAAGCCAGCACTGCTGGAGGACTGGGAGAACTTCTTTCCTTTACACAAAGGATACTTGTTCATTTTAACTGCATCCTTCAAGGCCCAAATGTCACTTTTTAAAAGAAGTTCAGCTAAGCCACTAAGTCATTCTCTAATAAAAGGACAAAAGTGTTCAACACAGGTAAGAGCAGTGGGTTTAGCAGTTCATACAAGTAGCAGTTAACAGATGGAGATACAACCAAGATAAGAGTACTTGGGCATCACACTGGCTGTGAGCTTACCTCAAGCTAAAAAAACATGTTACACAGAACAGGTTGGAAGTAGCTGAATGGTCTAAATGGACATGTCAACACCCAATGACTCCAACCTGACGAGCCAACAATGATGTTCTGCTAGAGGTTGAGTCAAGTCTTTAAAAAGTTTTTTTTTTCTTGTTCAAACTTCCCAATTATCATCATCATCATCTTACTAAACATTACAAACAAAGCAAAACTGACAGCAGGCTGCTCTTAGCTATTGCCTCACTGTCAAGAGTTGGGACCCCTGCTTACACCTCAGTTTGGGAAGGGAGACAGGAGCTGCAAAGAATTGTTTCAATCGAGAAATGTGACATTAGCCACTGCAATCCAGTCTGCTGTTCACAGCTGGATCGCCTGCATCTCAGCTTTTTATTTTGTCCTTCTGATTAAATAAAAATGATTAGACAACATTCAGATGCTTTCCTGTTCACACTTTGGTTTTCTCTCCTTGTCAAAACACCCTTTTTGCCTAAGCTGCATGAAATATGCCCACTATAAAGTCTGCTCCCACTTGAATGTCTCTGTTCCAACTCATCTGGCAAACGCAGAGGATCAACTCACATGACGAGGTTGAGGCTTTAGGGCCTAAATAGCTAAAAGCACTAGCCTTTGAGATGAGCAAGTCTTTGAAAGACTCAATATTAAGAGTAGAAAAACAGCAGAAAGTGGGACGAGGCCACTTCATGTTCGACAGCTCCAAGCTGCACAAGGCAACTTGTGCTCTGAGGATGTTGGGCATTGTGCTTCATTAGGAAACAAAATATAAGCTTTCCACTCCATTAGGAATGACTTTAGGAGTGAAAGCACATAAGACGACGACTCACCTCATCAACAATGCACTGCAATAACTGGAGAGGCTGCAATGGAAAGAAGAGAGGAAAAAGTATTAGCCTATATGCAATATCTTTACAGTGGAGTGGAAAGAAAAAATCATTAATGCAATAAAA
>JANZLQ010000002.1:22618376-22620876 GCA_026212715.1 Elanus axillaris | reverse complement strand
ATGTTACAGTCATATTTTTCAAGTTCTCAACAGCAATGAACTTAGCTGTATTTATATTAGGCATATTTTTCACTGTTGAAACTATGTTGTTTACCTTTTCCAAGATCACATTATTGGGCAGCCTCTGCAACTATAAACCAAACCTAACTGAGGACAACTTTACAGTCAGTGCTTCTCCTTTTGCACACAGTTCATGAAAAAGTGAAGCATCCAGTTTTATAGCACATTAAGAACAGTTTTAAAAGTACTCAACATAAAATGTTTTATTTTCCTGTTCACCCACAGTCCTTTTTTTCTTCCCCTAACCGTCTGGTTTTCATGCACTACTGGGAGACAAGAAGTTTAGGAGGCGGGTTTGTCTCAAGGGATCCAAGAGCAGTGGCCGCAGCTCAAAAGTCTGAGCATGTGGCATGTTGCTACCCCGTGTGATGCTCAGAAAACTCGGGGATCAGGAAGGAGACTGGCACTGTCAGGTTTTTATGCTTTCCATGAGGAGTTTCAAATAGTGAAATGGTAGCAGTGACACAACGGAAAACCCTGCTTGAAAGGAAGACAGTGGATTTTAAGAGTATCGAGGAATGCTTTGATGCACTCAGCAAAACATCAATCTCGTCTCAGAAAAATCACTTTAAGCCTTTCACCACCAACACACTCCCTCAGCCATGCCAGAAGAACGTGTGTAAGCCCCTGACCTGCTCATCGCTGGAAAACCCAGTTGGTCAGAAGGTTTTGTAAGCTTTTCATATGCAACCATAATTGTGCGAATTTGCAGAATTAGATCAGCTATATGACATTTTTGAATCTGTATTGTATCTGCTGTGCTTTTTTCTGTACTTACTGCACGTGACAGTTTATAATTTGAAGCAGCAGGGCAAATGATAAATAAATCTATCACATTAACAGTCTGTTTCTTAGGTCATGAAGTATCAGTGGTATCTGGATAAACTACTCCATAAAAGCACATTCTCCAAACGGCACTTTTTTTAAGGTTGGTTAAAAATGCAAAAGTTTGCCTCCTGCTTCATCTACTATTTAATGAATGCCTCTGGTTATGAAAAGCAACTTTTGACAGACCATCAGGTTATATTTCTGTCTCCATGGAGATACTTTGGACGGGAAGTGGCTGAGAAGACCTCTACCATCCCTTTCACATTATATTCACAAGCACAATCAACGAAACTCAAATGAATCCACCCCGGGTAACTTAGAGGAGTCACTAGCTATAGCTTTAATTTTCGCTTTTACTCTCTGGAATTAGGACTTGCCCTGGAGCTCTTGTTTGAGAGATTTGCAGGTGACCCAGGGTTAGATCTGCCCATATCAGTTAACAAATTTTCTCTTTACATATATACTGCTTTTCAAGCTAGTGATATTTTTTTTAATACAAAAATACATATACCGACAAATCATACAGTTATGATTATTAAGGGAGGCTTCACAGCAGAACATTTTTTTTTCCTAATCCAGGAAACTGTGGATTTTAAAAGTACATATAACTTATTTTTAAGCTTTACAAATGAGGCTTAAAGTTTTATTGCACAGCTGAAACTACAAACATTGCCTCCTATTGACAAATGACCAATGCACACTTGCTTTGTTTCTGCCCCGATATAAATGGAAGAGGAATATGTAAGTGTACTGCATTTCCGTGTGGTCTTCACCACCATGGGTTTTACTCTTCCTCCGGAATGAATGCATGGTCTTCAGACATACTTTACAAAGTCTGGCAAAACTGAATGGTTGTACTTCTGAAAGAAGTCAAAGCACTAAAGACTGATTCCCCCTAACTTGTTCCTGACATTCTGAACATCCCCCCCATCCCAATCTGTGGATTTTGCAAATGGCAAACCTCAATCACTGTCACAAACCAGAGGACAAAAAAAGAATAAAAGTAATTTCAAGATAATAAAAAAAGACAATTCACAACAAGCTTAATATTAAATATATTCTTACAATTATATTATGCTGGTTTTCCCAGAGGTCTACAAACAAATTTATATAAAGAGATTATTTCATCCACCATTGAACTGCAGCCACTTCTCACAGAAATCTGTTTACCAGAATTTAGTAACACAATTCAACAAAGCAGGCATGAAAAACTACACACTGTTGAAATTATGGAGGGAGTGTGAGAAGCCAACAATAACTACTACACTGGAGTAGGACCAGGATGCTCATGATAACACATTACTCAGTCAGCAGGAATGTGGGACAAGCAACTCTTAGGAAAGACAGTATATTTAGCAAACTGCTGCTTAAGACCTTGTTTCAAGCATCCCAAAAAGTGCAATAAGTAGAACAAAGGGTGGTCAGCCAGAAACCGAATAAAGGAACAGGGTTGGAATCTAACCAGTTCTTGCTTAATGTCACCCATGTTTATCAAGTTCAGTGAAAAGACCACTGTGGAAATAGAAAGGAATACCAGGAGAACCTAGAGGACCCTATGGAAAAGGAGAACCGATCACAACTGAGCAGGAATAATGTCATGATGCTACCAACC
>JANZLQ010000002.1:22589151-22618276 GCA_026212715.1 Elanus axillaris | reverse complement strand
GAGCAGGAATAATGTCATGTTGCTACCAACCCCCCCCCCCCCCCCCCCAACCCCAAAAGGAGAGACGCCACAGTGGGATGCCGAGGGAGGAGTACAGTCTGAAGAGACACAAGGTCATCCCTTCTCCATGTAGCACTGCAGTGCTGTGCCTGAGCCTGTGCCCCCCCGTCATGGAGCTGTGGGCCAGCTGGAGAAAGTTCGAATTAAAACCACAAGAACAGCCAGAAATCTAGAAAAGAGAGACTGAAAGAACGGGCATCTTCAGACTAAAGGCAGAGTGAGGATGACATGACAACAACCCTCCTGCACCTCTCCTCCGTGTTTGTTACACACACAACTACCACTGTACCCTGCAGTGAGGAAAACCTTTCTAATAATAAAGCAGAGGAATAAATCTTCTAAGGAAACAAAAGAGCCTCTAATACCAGAAGCGTTGAAGAGCAGCAGATGAATATCCGTCAGGATTGTCCCTCCTCATAAGCACACCACTGCAAGTCCATTCCAGCATGACAAGAATCAGGTAAAGATGTCAGTTGCCAAAACCTGTCACTGGAAGGCATCTAGAAAAATCCTGAGCTTTCTCCGACAAGTTGCAAAATCAATTGTGACTGCTACAGATGACACAATTCTAGGGACATCTGAAAGGAGATAACCTAAAGCAACAAAAACTTGGGTATATGAGTGGAGTTTTGTAACTAAGCTGAGGTGCTGAGTGGGTGGAGGTACCACACTATGCAATGAGCATCCTCTCCTACATCAGTTCGACTGCCCACCGCAGGTACCATTGCACTCTCTCACAATTTAAACCTATGGTTCCACAGCGCTGGCAGAAGAACAGCTGCCGTGGAAAGGAAGCCCTTGCCTAGACCTCAAAATCATTGACTTATTCTGGCCTTTGGGGCTCCTCACTACATTGAGCAACCATCGCTCAGCCCAGGAGGACAAGATGGATGTGCGTGCTGTGTGCTCCTACAAGTCACGCTGGAAACACAGCCCTCAGCCCCTGCCACTGCCAGTCCATGAACTCAGGGAAGAGCAAACTTTGGGACCATCTCCAAAAGTGCCTCACAATGTCACAGACCCGTGAGGAGCAGGTATCCTCACTCCTCAAACAGGCCAAGAGCCACAATTCTTTTCCAAGCTCTTACAGGCGCACCCTTGGTAAGGAAACGGGCAAAATGGAGCAGGGATCCCCTGTACCCTTGTCCCGTCACCTCCAGTTCCCAGGCGACTTGGGAGGAACCATGCCTCCTCCTCATCCCAGCCAAGAGAGCCTGTTCAGAGAGCAGATGATGTAAGTTTTCAGTAAATCCAGTATTTGCTGACAGTTTGCAAATGGCCACCTAAACCAATGAACCAAACAAATCAATCCTCCTACTGCTAGCTTTCTTCCTAGGGAGAACCGATCTCCCAGGTTTAAGTTTTCACTCAGGCAAGTCATTCAAAGGCATCAACTGTGGCAACTGTAACGGGGAGGGACCTTTCCTTCCAAGCACCACAGGAACATCTCCCATTCCACAGAAGCACCAACTCATGCAGGAGATATTTATATATTTGCAAAAATCTCCCTGAAGAGATTTCAGTATTTCCTCCTGCATGTGTTCCCCCCTGTCCCCCCAAATAAGTAGCTCTCACGGCAACAAACATTATTTCATTTCAGGATCTCGCTCAACTTCCACAGTCACAAAGGTCTTGGCACAGTCAGTCCTGTGCTGTGAAGGTAAGATAATAACTGCACGGAGCAACAAAAGGGCTCGTTGCATTAAGCCATTTTCTTATTCAACATGGGTTGTGAAGGGTGACAATGCCATAACTAACTGGAATACACAAACTTACATCCTGACCCCAAAGACGCACCCATGGGTGATTATCTGTAGTAGTTCATTTTCCCATCTGTAGAAGTAAACTGAACTTTTCACAGGTTTGGAGCTGAAGTCAGCACGACCAGGTACGAGGTTTTTACACAAGACAGGAACAGAACACATCCTGGAATGCCGGTCACAAAACACAGCCTAACCTCTGGTCCCTCGGAGTGCCTGAAATTATTAGGGTTAGAGGGCAAAAAAGCCCAACGAAAATATCAGTCTTTCAAGATCGTAAGCTAATAATCCATTCTTAAAACCTATTCAAACCATATTAAAACATACTATAAAATCAGGATTTACTAGTTACCTGCATTTCCAAGCTTGGCCATATTATTCAACCACAATTTTACATTAAAAAAAAACCCCAAAACAGACAGGAAGATTAAAACAAAAGCACATAAATTTGTCTTTATAGTTCAGCTTCCTATCCTTTTTTTCCCCCCTAAAATCTCTCCATTTTCAAAAAAAGAAAACAACTCTGGAAAAACTAAAACTAAATTCAAATTTTACAGCAAGTTTCTAATACACAAATTAAAATTAAGTTCAAACTTATTTCCGGCTGAGGAGAAAAAAAAATAAAGCAGAATGTGTCTGAAGTTATCTCATGAATGATATATGTAGCGAAATCTATGTTAAGAAATTGGTAAGAGCTTAAAATAATAGCAAATGACTTAAAATATTGTCAGTGATTTCTGGAATATATTATAAAAGCAAAAATATTTGCACAAATTTATCATATTTAAGATATTATACAATAATTTAATTCACTATTTTTGCATTAGCATTCAAACAGTGTTTAATGTCTTTTAAATGGTTAGATATAATGATATATGTGGAAGAAAAACATTTCTTTCTTTCTTACTTGCTGTAACCAACCCTTAATTTATTCTCACAAAATAAATGAATGCTTAAAGGATATTTCTGTCAATTGAAAAAACAACAGTAAAATGGCTACTTTACATGCCAAGTTAAACTAAATATTTTTTTCCTTGACAACCTGCTTACATTTAAATGAAACCAGGCCAAATTTGGTCAATAGTATGGATTACATATAACAAAAAGAATCTTAGACCATGTTAATACAGGGATCAGAAAGCAGCAGCTTCATTTAAGTACCATGTACTTATTTAGCAAACTAAGATACAGCAAATAAATTAATTTGTTTTAAATGGAAGTGCTTGCACAGTAGCTTTTTGACCTATAATTAAATCTTACTTGCAGAAATCACAGCGAGGGTAGAATTTGCTGATGAAAGGATAAAACCAAAATCTTGAAAAAAAACCCCAGCTTTGGTATCACAAATTAAAAAAAAAAAAAAAAAATTTGCAAAACCTTTTCCTGCTGAAAAAAAGAGCCGTGTCCCAAAGCTGGTGTAAGTCTGCATTGTCCCCTGATCTCCCTGGAGCAGCAGAACTGATTTGCTCCAGCTGAGGATCTGGCCCAGCATACGCAGCATATTCTGCATCATCTCTCCGATGCTTTTTATATGCTGGGGTTTGGTGAAAGTACAAACCTTTCCCTAACAGGAGGAGCAAAAAGCTGTTTTCTTTCACTGAGGGTTTTTTTTTTTTCCCCTGTATATTTTCTTATAAAGCAAACCAATGGCAAGTCTACAGTGAGTGCTTTCTTGGGCTATAAAATTTCCTATTATCCACTTATGTTTTCTTTGCAGTGGGATTTAAGAATGCCTCTTCCTTGAGATGAGTAATATGTCATCATTTTGTTGAACTAACAGGCCTGACAGTCTTGTCTCTCAGAGTTAGAGACACCAGCGCTCTGTGCTTGTGTTGCTGGTAAAATGAAGGTGAAAAAGCTGGGAGCATAAAAAAAATGGAGAAAATCTAACTGTAACTAAATTCTTTACTAATTAATTCCCATTATTATTGTGCTGCAAAAATAAACTCTTCATATTAAAAAAAACCCAACCCTTAAATTAAGGTCTCTCTTACTTTCACTACATTTTAAAATAACTTATTTGATTCCTTGGATTATCTATTTTAACAAATACCATCTTCTGTGTTCATCATTTCTCCTGTCTTTTTGATCTTTTTTTCTACTTATCATGTTCTTTATTTGCAACAGATTTTTAACAGATAATCTTGATCGTTATAACAATATCTTGCTTGCATTTCATTCAAATAATTCTTAAAAACAGCTTAAAAAGCCGTTTGGAATAACATCAAGCTCTCCATCAATCAAATGAAAAAATTCCGCTGGCGGTTGTATAAACATCAGATCAACTCTGATGTCTTCAAGGATTTCAGAGTGAACCATAAAAAACTCCATTAACTTCTGACAAAGAATGCAAATTAATCACAACATGGGGTGAAATGAAATTAAAGGCTCTTTTCTAATCAATGACAAGGCAGGATGAAATATTTGTTACTCTCCGCGTTCAGGCTGCCGGGATGCTCGCGCTTTTCCCGCACATCCCAAATGCAAGGTGTGAGCACAGATTCACCCAGGGTACCTCTTTAGCCCTCCCCATCCCTACAGCTATCTGCTTACAAGTCGCCCAGATTCACAAAACACACTAATCATCTGAATCTCAGGTGCATCCAATTTGTTATTCACACTCTCCCGGTGCCAGTGAAAAGCCTGGCGTAGACAGATGCACCAGGAACCTTAAATGACAGTTTTGGCCTCCGGAAGTGCGATCGCTACAGCAAAATCTAGTACAGCCTCCAGGTGAAATGTCTGGAGCTCCATATGGAGCAGGGAAAATTAACAACAAGATGAAAATCGCTGTAGCAGCGGGGAGTCTGAATTTTAAAAAAAAAAGAAAGAAAAAAATAGAAAAAAAAATTTAAAGATGAGGAAAAAGAAGTAATAAATTAATGGGGTGTGAAAACATTCAAAGCTTTACAATACCAGGGGCAGTATGTGCTCAGATTTGGGGGGGCAGGGAGGGAGCGGTGGGATGGGAGGGTGCAGAACGGGGGACAGGGTTGGTTGGTGGTTTTTTTTTTTAAACTTCAGGTCATTTTCATGTAATTTATTACGGGAGGCCTGGAATTGCATGCAAAAGAAGGAAAACATTTCTCTAAATGCAAAAGTATCTTAAATACAGTCATCATAATCTGCACTTTCCTATAACTGATTAAATCCTCGGCAGCTCAGTACTGCCTATTTCTTTGGAATATTTCCCTAATGGATGTGGCATCCTTTTAACATCATGCTTTGTATAAAGTTTGACTACAAGCCGAGACTATTTAGTGGGCAATTCTTTTCATTTCTCCTAAATTGCATTATCATTAAACAAGTCATTGCCCCCATCATGTTTTTATACAATATACTGAATTTGAATCTACGTGATTAACTGTATATCTCAGTTTGTTCAGCCACTGCACATCTTTGGGGTTCCAACTTTAATTAAATATACTGTTAGGTACCATGGCCTTTTGGATTTTTTTTTTTTTACAGTTCTTTCTGCACAGACACATAAAATCAAAATCACATAAATTGAGGTTAAACTTTTAAAAGAAAATTGAAACTTATTTTCCCTATCTGCCTTGTTCAGATACTGAAAAAGCTGGACGGATATGGACTAGCAGCTGGGTTGGGTGAAAAGTGTTTCCTTTCTTTTTTAAATGTTTACATAGGAAAGAACTTTATTCAAAAGAGTATTTTGTTTGTGTGTGAGCGCATGCACCATTCCCGTTAATTTTAACAGAATTATGCAAACACATCAGGAGAAGAATATACCCTTAAGTGCTTATGTTTGTATCTACAGAAAATCCTATGAGCGCCATACCCTACTACTTCCAAAAGGACTTTTATATTCCAGTAAGCAAGCAATAACACACTGCAACACCATGCCTGGAAAACGAACAACAAAACCATGAAAACCATAAAAGGTTTAGAAATTTACTACGTTCTAAGGATTAGAGTTTCCTGTGCAAAGTTTTTGTAGTGGAAAAGTCTGTTCTGATCAGTACTATTTGTTATTTCCTTGTTCAGACTGCTACCTTTGGCAGTTAGCTACAGATTATGAAGTTAGGTGCATATCAAGACCAAAAAAAATTTACAGTAACTCTAAACATACTCATATGCAACTTTACTTACATGAGTAGTTGCTCGCACGCTTAAGTGCTTTCAAGGTAAGACTTCATTGTGAACATAAGATTATATAATGATAGTGTGACGAATAAGTGTTAGCAAAATAAATACTTATAAAAGATGTGGAAAATGAGAAGTGCTAGGTTCTATCATTAAAATATTCTACTAAAGGCCAGAAAAAAACCCGCAAAATCATCCTTTAGTCTTACTGGCATCTTGCAGGAGTCCTGAATTTCCACACTGCAATGATTCCCCCTATATATCTTATTCATTTAAACTGAATTTACACACACCATTTGTCTGTGTCTTAAAAATAGAGAAAAAAGAAAAAAAAATTTTTTTCCAGCTACAGTTGGAGACAAGCATTCATTTGCAGGAAATTTCAGGGGTTCTAAAACATGTACCCATACTTTCCATTTTGAGGGAGAAGTAACTCCAAGTTATTTAGGGACAAATTCTGCAAACACACATATGATTAGCTTCATTCATTTGAATAAGTCCACTGAAGTGAGGAGGATTTACTCAAATTAGTGACTGCAGAATCAAGCTCTCACGTACGGAGATAGATATTTAGACATTAAAAAAACACCCCTACTAATTATCCCCCCAATCAAAGTAAGTTTCTAAAGGTTCTTGTGACCAGCTATGTAAGCACATGTCTAAAATACATATTCTTCACATAAAAATCCTTATGAAAAGCAGTTTCTTGAAAAGCTTAATAGCTACATTTTAAAGTTTCACCTCCTCAACTGTTTTACATTAAAAAATATATACAATTTCATGGACTACTGACTTGCCAAATATTCTTTTACAAACCCGATCCGCTTTTTTAATTAGAATAGCAAAAAGGATCTTAAACTAGCAATCATGTTTTGCTCCCTATTCAGAAAACAAATTTTTGTCTAGAATCATACATAATGTATGCGCTCTAACTTCTTTCCCCAAGCTCCAACACTCCTGTGAACAGAGGGTTATCTGAAATTGTATCCCACGTCACTTCGATTTAGTGTTAAAATACACCATCTACGATGAACGTCAAGACACTCAATGAGCACAAGTGAGTATGCCAATGTATGGAGGACACTTAACACAAGAGCTTCTTTTTCAATCCCCTCTTCAAAGGAGAGGGGTACATTTTAAAATATGGATAAAAACCACAAAGTACGTTCTGCTAACCAGCTACAGCTCTCTCAGTCAGTAAACATTTTCCATAGGAGATGAGAAAGTGAAAAATCAGTATATTTCTACATAAGCAAAACCCTTGCAAGTCTATAAAAGTGTCAGGAGAATTTCCTTAAAACAGCTTATAAAAATGGGAGAGAGAATGAGTCCCAGCCTATTATTCAATAACCATGTTTGTGAGGCATCTGCATAATCTAACCATGCATAAATTAGTATGTGTATTACAACAGTTATTTGCATAATAATAGCAAGTTAATAGATGCTTAAAGAGCACAGACCAACACCACCTTTAAATCAGACATGCCTGCAGGCACCCTGATCTGTATAGACCAAGATGCAGAAAACAGTGTTCATAAAACATACGAAAACATAAAAACCACGTTCAAATAATTCATTTTAGTCCCTGGACACTTCACTTTTTCCCCTCTCCCAGGAAAGAATAATTTGAGGAACTACAGAATAGTTTGTTACTATGAATTCAAACATCCATCTTGCAATAAGAATTTAAAGTAATCATCAAAGCTATTTCTGGATTGGTTGTTTTGTTCAGAGCCTCATGTTTTTTCAAGCATACAAACAAAGTAAAATACTACATCGTAATGCAGGGCTCAGCATTGGCCTAACCATTGCCATTGAAGATGGAAATAGTTTTACTACCAACTTCAATGAAACCAAGTTAGGTCAGTGGAAAGTTAGAAAATGCCAGTATCTAAATAAAATACTAATATTAGGTCCTCTTAAAAGGGAGAATGCAGAACTCCCTTAAGTATTCCATTCACATTATATTTTTGATTTGAGGACATTTTAGACCATTGTACCATTACTCAAAATTGGAATTAAAAATTAAAATATAAAAAAGGAGTAGATACACCTTCCTGCTTCAAAAGCACTGTTGTACATACTGGATTATTTTTTGATCTCATAACAAAACAATCATTAACATCATCATAATTTTCATTGTCTCCAGGGAAAGAAAATCTAGAGTTTGGAGAAGAGAAAAAGAGAAAAAAAAAATCAATAGAGACTTCTAAATGACTCCTTCAAGATACCACTTTTCAATTTAACAGGACAGATTTATTTGTATGTGGCTCAAATGTTCACAATTGCTCTCTGCACCTTCATACATAGGAATGAATGTCACAGTGGCAAACAGCAGTAATGAACAATCTTACCTGAGGATATGGAAACCTCCCAAGAGCAAGCTGGGAAAGGAAATAATATTTGTCTAGTTATATAGATTTGCATGGAGGGCACATTTTCTTAAAGAGAGAAAAGTACTCAACTCTTACTATTGTATAAATTGGAAAATGTCAGCAAAAGTAATTCTAAAAACACACAGAGAGCTGTATTTAGAATGGAGTCATTCACAACAATTACCCCTTGTTCTAAGTTTCTGAGCAATTCTGTATTTCTCAAGCTCTTTTGTCTGTACCACTCAGTAATACTGTTTGATGCCCAAGTTCCTGAGGACTCTTTAAATTAAATCAGTTCAGCCTCAATAGCGAGGCCAACGACACTGACCTTTACTGATAATTATCTGCAATGAACAGGTATTATAGAGCATGCACTGAACTCCCAAAGTCCTTCCTTAACTGGCTCAGACTAAAATCTGGGTTATATAGCTGAGGTTTGCTTCCTTATTGGTGTCAAACCCAGCTAGGAACCTGTGAGCAGGATTTGGAGAGAGATCATGGCACCCACAAAAAGACACTTCATCTTTTATTCAGATCTACTTTCAATCGCACAAGATATCAACTGGATTTGTTCCCCACGCTGTTTTGTAAGTCAATTGATGCATTACTAGAGTATTTGCTAGTACCAGTATTAGACCCAACAACAGCACTATTGTTGCCATAATGCCATAGCTAATAAATATTCCATGATAAATTCTTTGTACCAGACTTTAGGTTTTCCCATTTGCTATCTGAACCTTGGAAAAGATTTCGGCAAAATACAACTAGTTTAAGTTTTTTTTGTCTGCTCTTCAGTGAAGGACAAGGGTTTTCAGAGTTGACACAGACTCCTCCAAAAGGGCATTCAGAGCAGTTGTGTTCTGACCTGCTTTCTGGATAAGCCCACCTCTCTCCACATCTTACAGAGGAGCCATAGCCAGATGAGCTCCCCTACACTCTGGTTAAGCTTCGTGAATCTTGCCCTTACCAACCTTCAAAAGGAGGTCTACCAAAAAGGCTATGGATGCCCTACTATCATTGATTTGTCTGCATGATAAACTAGGTACATTCACATCAGACTGAATAACGGCATTAATGCTGAAGGTCTAAGCCATAGTGTCACGTACTGCAAAGGCTAAGTCACACATCACTGCTGCGCAAAAGCTCTTTCACAGCACCCGTATTGCCCCCGATATTTGAGCTCAGTGCCATGGTTACTTGACCTAGCCAGATTGCAGATGAGGCAGCTGTGCTAAGCTATGATGAAATTTCAGCCTGGCTGGCAGCACAAAACTATCCTAAGTATGAACAATAAGGCATAGCCAGAGCTGTAGCAAGGTGGGGAACTGATGGGGCACAGACCAGTAAACGTACTCGAGCCCCACCAGTTCAGGAAAAAGGTAATGAGAAGGTGGTGAGAAGAAGCTGACAGCATGACTAGAAGCAACCAGAAAACAGCAGAGGCGGTGCCCTTTCTGCAGCGCCAGCTGCTGCCCAAACCTAGTATGGTACTAGCCATTTGGCTGTGAGCCTTAGCAAATACAGTAAACTTCTTCCAGATCCTCAGAGGAAAGACATTACAAAAGCAGAGTAGGTTTTGAAGCATTTGTGTAAGAGAAGCATGCAAGAGAAACCCAAAGAGGTGAAACAATTCTTTTGGTGACTACTCTTAAAAGAAGCTTTCACAATATCGAGATAGTATTTATCCTGAAAAATCTACAGACATATCAAGTGGGTTCTAAAGGGACTACTCAGTTTGTACAGTATCTCTTAACGCTTACTTACTGCACAGACACATCACAGTTACAGGAACTGTGTATCTACATTTCCATGCATCACTGAAAAATCAACCCAAACTCTCCTGAATATCTCATCAGTGGGAGTTTGCATAGTCACTGAGGGTGAGCCATTATGGTCTGCTATATCAGTATGGTGTTGAACAAGGAGCCCTGCTAGCAATAACACATGCAGTTTTTCTGAGGCGTTTCTATTGTGCCACTTTTCTCTCTGAATGTTGTGATCTGCTTTAGACTTCCATTTGGGGATCGCTGT
Source organism: Elanus axillaris (assembly GCA_026212715.1). Taxonomy (NCBI): domain Eukaryota; kingdom Metazoa; phylum Chordata; class Aves; order Accipitriformes; family Accipitridae; genus Elanus; species Elanus axillaris. The sequence continues at coordinate 22,607,946 of JANZLQ010000002.1, read as the reverse complement.
GTTTGCTGGTTTTTAGGATCAACAGTTACAGAATATAGAAGAAATCAGGCTTACAAGAGACATTGGAACAGGGAACAACATTAAGGTGACATGTCAAGTAAGATCTCTTCAGGTTCTCCAAAGTGATCCCATTTAAGCTAGCTTCCTCCTTTGGGTTTCTTCTGTGCTTTGTCTTCCAGGTTTGCCTTTAAGACTCAACTCTTTGGGGAGAAGTCTACCTTTCAGTTTTGTTTCTGGTGCAGTGCTGAGCGCATGCTCCGCTTTGCAGCAAATTCACCCCTGTAACAAACCAACCTGAGCCAAGCAGGCTTGATCACCATCCTTTCTACCACTTGTGTCTGGTTCACAGCTTCCCCCAGCTCAGAGCTGTGTCACTCCAGTCACTCTCTGATGGCAGGCTTTGAAATACAATGCTAAACAGTTAAGCAAAGACCCTATGTTTTTGTCATGCTAAGTCTTAAGGATCAGCAGCTGCTAAAACATACCCTTTTTCATCTTCTCTTCTTTTGGGAGAACCATCCTCAACTTCCAAGAACTGCTCGAGATCCTATGAAGCACTGCTGCTGTGATAGGTTTATTTCTAGGCATTTATAGGCTATAAATGTCAAACACTTTTCCGTGAACAGAAGTAGAAAAAATCCCGATTTTTCCAATGACTCCTGACTTAAGATAGGCCATTACAACAGCTACAGACTTCTAGAAATGTAATAGTTATCCCACTGTAGAACAAGAAGATAATTATGGCTATATGCACAGGGCATCATTCTGCAGATCTTACATAAGCAGAAAAATGGCCACTGCCTCAATGATGACTTAAAAACTAAGCATTTCCACTCTCACTGATGACTCCTCTCCCTGACCACCACACACCTCAGCACGGGCTCCAAAGGTAGCAGAGTAATTGGGGAAAGAGCGGTTTTCTGCCAGACATAAGTACAGGGTGTATAAATGAGTCTGAAGAACCCAAAATGCATCAGGAACATGTTCTTAGGGGATTCTTAAAAAAGAAACACGTTTCTCAGGGAAGCTGCTCCTTGACCGAGAACTGCAAAGCAATACAGCCACGGACAGATCATGTGCCAGTTCTGTATCCCCCTGAACTATCGCTCGATTCATCTCGTCAGAGTTGTTTCCTCCCTGCAAGATTGTCAAGGTATTATAAATTAAGAAACTTACCAAAGAGTATGTAATCTTCCCTGAAATAGCCTGCAGATATGTCACTGTACTAAATGTGTTTCAGATTTAATGAAGCTTTAATGTCCTTTTTAATTTTGCCTGTTTCTATATCACCAGGGGTCGAGCAAGGCAATCAGCACTCAAGAGGGTGGTTTGGTTTAAAACTAGGAAAAACTCATTTGCTTATGAGTTGCACTGTATTTTCTTAATTAAATTTACTAAGTAAAATGGTTTAAGTTCAGCCAACCAATGACCTCTGTATGTAGATTTAGATTTATAAATAGTGTCACAGTTAAAGTAAAGAAAAAAATCCACAAAAAACAAACAGATTAGAGCTCCACTAAAGGGACTTTCATAATCTCTGTCATCTGTCTCAAGGAAGTCATATAAACATATGCAGCACAAGGACCAGTGCAGGATACAAAAAAATGTAAACTAACAAACTAACACACTGTCAAAAGGCCCAGTAAATTGCAATCCCAGCATGGTATGGAAATATAAATGAGAATTCAGACCATGTCAGCAAGAATTATGTCAGAATAACACTTTCCTACACCATTTCACTTTAGAGCAACTCCATGTCTGTGTAGGGTTTTCTTCTGGAGGGTGGAGTTGGGGGTGTGGGGGATTTTTTTTTAAACCACTACTTTCTTTGACATAGAAGTAGCCCATCAGAGCACTTAAAATGCTCACCTTATGGTGTCCAGTGAGGTTGTGTCCTGAAAAATGATGTGCACTTCCAAGCGTGAGTACCTGGTAGAAGCTTTCCCCCAGACTTGGACAGAGGTGCAGATGGACGTATGGGGTGTACCACAAGATTTTAAACCAGTACTTGATAAATTGAGAAATAATCCCAGATTATTAAATAACAGGCAGAGGTACAGTGTGCACATATGCTGATTTTTTAGCAAACTATATCTAAAAACACATAAGAGAAAGCCAAAAGAACATGAGGCAGGCAGTTTTGGTAGAGGCAGGTGCCTAAACCCTCTGTACTGAGCAGCCACAAGAAGGGCTGGAGAGCAAATCTAACCTGTTCTCAAATACATACACTTAATGTGCAGGTAAGTGGACAAAAAATTAAAATGACTTGTTGAAATAATGTAATTAACGATTTTGAAACTGAAACTGGAAATCCAGAAATCCTCACTAACAAACCACTTTCTCTACATCACTCTTTCCTTGCCTGCCTTTATATTGCTAATAAGAATTACAATAGCAACCTGGTCTGTATCCTGTTCAGAAAGTGACTGAGGGAAGGAAGTTCAAAACATATTTTTAGGACACTCAGGCAATAAAGTCCTCTACTTAGATTATTGTCTATGTTTTGCAAGTTGTTTTTTAATTTACAGTTATACTGAAAAGCATGGGATGTTTTTATTCTTAATTTAGACACATTCCATGTTTCTCAGCATAACTGCAAATTGAAAATAAGCACTTACAATATCGCTAGTGATCTAGCTGAAGGAGGACTTTATAGTCTGAAATGTTCTAAAATTTGTTCTTAATTACCTTGTGCACATTTTACACAATTAAATTTCCATCTAAGGATTTTGCATTTAGATTGTGCACTGCAGTTAAACCCTCATTTTATGGAAAAGCAGCCGCCACTTTGGAACATTCAGACACAGGAAACTTTAAAAATCAGACTTAACTACTGGATAACATAAAATTCCCTAGGTGAAATTTCATTCGGAGACCAATTTATACATTCCTAGATAGATGGCTTAAAACCACCTGAAACTCTGCAGGGTATGGACCTTAATAAATATTAAATACCTCAAAAACTACTCTAAGATTTTTGCTTTCCTTCTAATATCAATTTCGCTGTCCTCTTATTGCACAGTTAAAAAAAAAGAATCTAAAAGGATATAACAGCAATTTACCAGCGTTAAAGTGCTTCTGAGGTTAAACTGACAACAAAGAAGAACAGAAACACAAAGCATCTTGAAGTAGGGTTTCAATTAAATGTGCAGGATTTAGTAATGCAGGACGAAAAAAGAGTTACAAATTAATTTAATCTTCTGCCTATAGTTTGCAGCTGCACTCCAAAGTGTCTGGGGCTTAAGAACAAAGCCTTGAAAGGCCTCAGAGTGAGGAAAGCTTCAATTTTTAATGTATAACGCCATTAGCTGATAACTTGTGGAATCTGCGACCCCTGCGGAGGGGCATAAGCGCGGGTAACAGAGACTGATGAAGTGACATATTTGTTCATGTCTAGGACTGTGAGGAAGAAGGTTATTACTAATACCGTCAGGCCCAACAGATATATGCCCTAATAACCTTTGGGACATTCCTTGGCTTGACTAGATGAGTTCGAGATCTCTCTACATAAAACATATTAAAAATCAAAGCCTAATTCACCTTAATTAAAGATAATTAGTTTCACTTTGACTTCTTTTAAATATGAACTATAGTAAATGCACTGCAAACTAAAGACTGCAGACAATCATGATTAAATTGCACATTTCTTTCTTGCCACAAATCCCTTACATTACCAGGCTTTTACCGCCACGTCTTCAAAGGTGTTACTCAGAATAGCAGTGCCTTTTCTAAAGGGAAAAAGGTGGGACGCGGGCCTTTCAGGGTCAATCTATGGAAATTGTCAGGTGCAAAAATTTACACAAGTGGTCCATAAAGATTAATGAGACTACTTGTTTGAGCAGAGAGGCTTCCTGCTTATTTGTTTGCTGAATTTAGATTCAATACCTTAAAGGAAAAAAAAGAAGTCAAATTTGGTTGTGCTGGAGGAAATGCAGCTCAACTTCAGCTGTTCTCCATTGGCTTGACAGAGCTCACCTGCCGTTACAAACCAATTAAATAACATGGAAAGGCAGGCTTGACTGACAAACATTTCTAAATTTTTGACTTTTTAAGTAGAAACAGCTATACTACACAGTATAAGAATAGGGAATATTAATCTATACTACACAATCCTATATATTACAAATATACCACAGCTGATGTTATTCCTTAATTGTCCAGTCATCTATCTACTCAGGTAGAGAACTGTATTATTTATTTCACGGCCGCACAGACTGCCCACAGTGGCCTAAGAGCAATTGCCGAGAAACATGATACATTGAGGTCTCAACCTGTGCAAACTGTACCTAAACTTACACCTTATTGCGGCTTAGTTCACAATCTTCACCTAATATAGGGTTACATCCCAGTGCAGCAAGCGGATAAATCATCTTGGAATATTACTCTGGCTAAGTTTAGCTGTGAGTGGAGCATATGTGCTTCCGAGTCACTGAAGCAAAGGCCCATAAAATACACTAATTACTGGAAGTTATGGTCACTGAGTGATTGATAGCGCTCTGCGAGGCAACTTCCCCATTTTCAGCTATTCTGACGGGCCTCCCCCACCACACAGCAATTATTAATTCATGACCCAACCCTCAGGCACTGGTACTTTTACTTCCAATTCCGCTACCACAAAGATCGTGATGTAGCTGGACGTTGTCTTCGTCCTGGTGGCCACCGAAGATGGCAGACGAGGAAAGAGAGCTAACGGCCACTGCTTGGAGTCATCGCTCAAAATAGCTCAAGGGTGGTAGTGGGAATCTAGGCCAGCTTTTTCCTAAGAACAAGTTTCTGAAACACATCATTCTGTACAGAATGACTAAAACTACATAAATATTCTACGATGAGGACAATTCAAGTTACTGAGCAAACTTCTGCCTGTGTTACAGCCACACTCAATGCTGAGCAAAGCCTGCAAGGATTTGTCCATGCAAGTCACAAACATCACACTACATACAGTCCTTAAGAATACAGAGTAACAGGATGAGGCTCACTGCAAAAAAAGCACTTTTTATTTTCTTGTTTTCCTTAATCCTAAATGAAAGATGTCTGTTACGAAATAATCACACCTACGCAATTATCAGTGGTCCAAGCTGCGAGACCCAAGGGCTCAAGGCATGAGTCTGCTCCCAGCCATACTTCACGAAACCAGAAAAAAGCCAGAAATGAAACATTTTCTCCATAAAGTTGGTTGCCTTTCAAGAAGGGTCTGGCCAAGGGCTGGGGTCACAGAAACCAGCGCTGCTCATGGCCTTGCTGTTGGCATAGAGAAGATGTCAACCCACAGAGATGGTAATCCAGCATTTTCAGAAACACTTGGTTTAAGTTTTCTCTAATATTAATATTATTTAGAGTGATTTGCAGTGACAAAATAAACACCTATCACATCCAAGCATTGCTGGTTATTAGATGGCTGGGCACAGAAGTGAGGCTTAGTGGTTTTATTAATTTAGAGAAGGCTGGGATTCAATAAGGAAAAAAAAGGTGGTGGTGGGGGAAGTACTTTAAGACAGATAATACTGTATCTATTGAAATGTGCCCAGACCCATGTAATGCATTAAGAACTTCTTCAATTTTCAGTGTAGGAACAAGGAAATCATGCTCTTCATGTGTTTGCTTAAGGATGACCTCATGCCTTCTCCTACGAGCCATTCTCAGTGGCTCCACCAGCACCAGCGGCATCACTATGGCAAGGTGTTTCCCAGTCTCTCCAGTTTAAACAAGCAGAATAAAATTCTGCTCATTCCAAGCACACAAAATGCAAGGACAAGCCCAGTAAGACCTGTCACTTGACTGGAGATGCCTCACTTCAGCCAAGTATTTTGTTACCATATCAAGACTCCTGCTCTGCATGGAGATTATACACAAATTCTCATTTCCCTTTTAAGCTTGACCCTCGCCATCTTCTAATGGGCAATTTTAATTGATATTTTTCCTGTCTCTATTCAGTGTACCTGTTGACACTGTAGGTCACTGTGTGGTCCATGTCTGCTTCCAGCAGTCACACATTCACAGTTGCCCCATCATGACTGTACCCCTTTTTACCAAATCTTCACTGAGTCTCCAGTGCCACTACAGAAACTTATGCTGTACCTACCACCAAGCTCTGGGTCTCAGATTCCATACCCCCCCCATCTGTCTACCTGCTATTGTTTAGATAAGGGTGTAAAACTGATGAAAGACCAACCATAACTTCCACACATAAGTGAAATCCTGCAGAAGATGAAATCGTGGTCTGCAGAACTTCCTGCAGATCAGCTCACAATCTTGGTCTTGAACCATTACCACTTCAAAGCTGATGATATATGACTGATCACATATTTTAGACTCCCTGGAAATTTGTCTGAAACCTCCTCTCCTTGACCAGATTACATACACGTGAGTCTTTACGTTAGTTTTATGCAGTTAAACATCTTAAGATGATTCTCCTAAAGCATTTCAATCTTTAAAGCAGAGCTTCTTCCACTTGTAGCACCCTCTTCAAACATGTTTCTCCACTTTACCTTCGTTGTCTGAGTGAGCTCTTCTTACAACTCCATCTGTGCTCCCAGGTCGAGTGTGCTGAACACTCTAAGACTCCATAATGCTGACACTGCACGCAATCGGTGTTAAACCCACTCAGAAGATATGTATGGGCGCCTGACATACATGATGCAAGGCATGTTTGTGGTATATATACTGGTGTTCCTGTCTATGGGAATGCACGCAAATATTGGAAAATCTGTCACACGACTGCTTGAAATATTGCTTAAAACAGCATCTTAACACAAATGTCACAAACAACTAGTGACCCTTGAAAACTCTTGCAAATATAGAGATAACAGAGAACTCCAGTGACTGAAGACTCAAAATTCTAATTTTGGGATTTTTAAGAACTTCTAACATTAGAACTAATAGACAAACTCCTTTTCCCTGAAGGAGAGAGCATTGATAATCTTTGCAAGGTAAGTTAATTTTAAAAGGAGACCTGAAACACAGGAAAGTAGCTGCTGTTCTCAGCAGAGGACAGTGGAAAGTAGAGATTAGGATGTGATACAAAAGGAGGTGCAAAAAGGTATCATTAGCCAAGCACATGAGCTCACATTCTACTTCCAAAACTTACTCGGTTTGTGGCATAAGCAAATAACTTTCACTTCCTGCATTACAACAAAACAATACCAATTCTATCTGTAGATAAAATGAGCCCTGGATCTTCTGCCAAAGATCTGCAAGCCTATACTTTGCCTCAATGAACAACTCGGATCACAACTCTCTTCCATTCCCTTCCCAAAACTCCCTCCTCCTCACCTACCATCTCCTTGTGATATGTCGGAGACTCTGGTCCTTGGTCTTTGGAGAGCACCAGCACTCCTCAGAGGGCAGCTTTGAGGTGGTAAAATCCGGGGGAAAAGCAGGAAGCAACCCTCTGTGGAAGCACAGGAGGACCTGAGAACACACCAGTCCTACAGGGTCCCACCAAAGCTCTTCTCACCCACCTTCTTGTCTCTTACAGCAGTCTCTTATCCCAGGAGAAGCAGCTCAGCTGAAGGCAAATCTACTCCTCAAACATGTCCACAAAAAGGCACCACTGGGCAAGAATGCTGCCTATCAAAACCCAACAAGATGTATTTTATCCCAGTTTGGATGCTTTAAAGTTCGCTTTTAGGATAACAGACATGCAAGGTAGGATTAGAGTCATACTGGAGAGTAACAAGAAATATTAGGCAATCTTATTTATCCTCCTGTGCAGGGCACAGCTCTTGGAGGGAGACTGAATCACTTACAGAGCACACACAGCACTCTGACTCAGCCCAGTCAGTCTGGAATGTATTTTATGACTGAAAACCAGCTTTTATAAATGAAAATGCTGACACAGTCTTCAGTGTAGTGACAGCAGTGTCAGTGGTTTAAATTGAACTTGCTTTGTCAACCCAAGAGCACTTAAATAAAACATCTAAAAACCTCCTGAAAACAAACTATTTGTGATGAAACACTTTTAAAATCTAATCCACTTCAGAAAATCCTGAAGAAAGAAAGAAATGCAAACTCAAAAAAAAAAAAGAAAGAATAATAGTAGAAAAGCTAGCAGCACTTTTAAAAATTTTTTTTAATTATTTTTATTTATTTTTTATTTTTGGCAAAGGGAAGACTTAATACCCTCAGACACCTCTTACTTCAAAAGGAACAAGAACACTCACCATCTCTCAAAACTTAGCTGGTACCACACCTAATACTTTTCACGCTCTGCTAGCAAGTTTTTTTGGGCAGTTTTCTTAACTTTCAAATGTAACAGTTCAGTTTCTCATCACACATAGCTTTGCAGCAAAGAAATTCAAGACATTTTAAAGGCTCAGAAGAATATTAAAGAAAATGAGAAGATTTGCTCAGCTGCTGGTTTAAATTATCATACATCAGAACAGCCCTTGCTAACTTGGCTCCACATACCTTTTTTTTTTCAATTAATGTGCTATAACTGTGCTAGTGCAGAGTTGTAGGGATTGGAGTATTACACTACTAAATGGAGAGCATTTTAAAATCCTACAGCAAATGATAACTTCCCTTTTTAACAGTTCCATCAGCAAGAGCCACTACCAATCCCCATGTCGATGCAGTGTTACTTTAATGACAGTGACCTTGTGTGGCTCTTTGAGCATCTTCACCTTTTTTAAGACATTTTTCTAAGCCACTGTCCTTGCTTTCATCATTTAACACATCACTCAAACCACTTCAATAAAACAGCGATCATGTTGAAGAGAGGTCTCAGAGGACCAGATGACATACCAATTAACAGACACACAGAACCAAATTGTTTTTTCTACATTTGGTTCAGAGGACAGTCGTGGAAAGTGAGAAAGGGAAAATAAAAGTTGAGAAGGTTTAAAAGAGGAGCAAATGCAAATTAAAGGAGTTTTCTTAATATTGGGCAATATAATGCAAACTTCATCCTTCAAATCAAATTCATGACCAGACAGGTTACCTACTAAAAATCCTAAACTAAACTCCAAATATCTTGGTCTACACAGTAAATCATCGGATTGCTGCTGCACATCAAAATACACTTTTTTTATTCAGCAAAGGAACTAGTAAATTCTTGCTCTATAGGACTTCAGCATTTATATCACTCTATTCCACTGTGAATCAGGAAGAACAGCACAGTCAAGTCTTAATGTAATACAATCTCATTTTAGCCCTTTGTTGGCTAGATTAACATAGAGAGTGCGTGAGTACATTCTGTATCTCTCCCAAAATTGTGAGGGCTCTCCAGCATCACAAACCATTAAAATTTGCAGTAAAACAAATTAAGAGAACTGCATCCCCTGTGACATGTTAAAGTATGTCATTACTGTAATTCAGAGTTAGCTTCAGTCAGACTCTGGAAAAGATTTACAAGCTCTGAATGCAATGATTCAGCATTAGGTATTTTCATTTTGGTTAAAACTGATTTGGCAAGGAATTTATTGTTTGAAAACATAACAACAGTCTTAGTTAATTTGCAGGCTACAAAATGTGAAATTTGCCTAGACACAGAGGGCCAGCACCAAGACTACTTAACTTCTGTCTAATCTTCTGCTAAAAACATCAGCCGCACTTCACCAGAAGGTATATTCAGCTTCACCTTAATGATACTGTATTATACCAGAAGAGGAGGGAAGGGCACCTATATTTTTCAGTTAATCATATCACGCCTTTGTCAGGCTGTGCAAGAAAGATGATGCAAGTCATCAATGTCTTGAATGAACTGTTCTTCTAGGAAGAAACAACTGCTCCAAGCTGGGAGTTCTTTCATAGGATGGTCCTTGAGCTGAAGAAGTCTCCTGAGAGATTCTTGCTCGAGCTCTCAAGGCTACCAGGGTTTCCGACTGTAGCTCATTTGTTTGTGGCCAGCCCAGGCCAGCATCAAAAAGGCTACGTGAACACAGCCTTCTGTCACCACCAGCCCAGAGCTGCCTGTCCCTCCTCCCAGACCAGACCAAGACAGATCTGATTTTACTGGTCAAGGCACAATCCTAACATAGGTATTTCTACTCAGCTTAAACACTCTAGGTTATCTTTCCTATAAACAATCACCCATTTTTATAAAGTCATTTGCATTCATATTTGATGAACCCTAAGCTGAAAAAAATAACCTTCTTCCTGAATCAAAACTGACCTTGTTCTGACTAAACCTGCAGAAAGCATGGGTTCTGCTGAATGACTGCATTTATGACCACATTCTCTTTGAACTGCTTTATTTTGATCAGACTTTCTCCTGCTTGAAACTAGGTTTGTGAGACATCTTTCTAAAAGCCCTTGTGAACGCCTGAACTCAAACATTTTATTTAATCACACAAGGAGAGACTCATACAAATGCAAATCATAGTGCAAATATTTCAGCAAAGATTTTGCAAGGCCATTAACCACCTCAAACCTTGAATCTGCATAATGTAATTTTAACCGTAATAATAGCCCACCCTGTCCTGGCCTGTGAAGATGCAATACAGAAATATGGTCATCTTCAATCCCAGAGGTGTGGAAAGGATGCAGAGGCATCCATGTACCAGGCCCTACTTCATACTCTCATATGGAGTTTTATTAGAGGGTTTAAGACTGGTAAATGGTTTGTACAGAGGCTCTTTGTATCTAACCAAATTGAACACAGTAAGAACAAACCCATTCTAAATACAGCCAAGAAACTTAGCAATAGTTAAAAGCATGCATATATAAAAGAGTATACAAAGACTACGTTAAAATATTTTGCCATTAGATTTCATTTGATTCTTGCACTGTGCACATGAAAATGAGAGATATTTGCATACCTCCATGAAGGAAATCCCTAGACTCCAAACATCCGAATGAATTCCATACTGTTCTCCTGAAATACGCTCAGGCTGCAAAGAGACAGAAAGAAACACCTTCTTGAGCCCAGCAAACAAACATATGTACTTATGCCACAAAAGCTAGCCCAGGGCAAACAAATCAACTGAGAAAATGCAAAGAAGCTTAAGCTCGCTCACCAGCTAACCTGGCAGAGAGCAAATCCACTCTTCAAACATGACTTATTTATTTTTGCCTCTTCTTTAAGAGCGAAGGACTCGGTTATGCTCAGACTTGTAGCCATGCACTGCTATGCACCTTGTAAAGTTGGCCACGGCATTTGTGTTCGGGCTGTCTTAGCCAACAAAAAAAGCCAATGGCTTGCACATGCACAGCAAACGCCTCAAGTTGTGAGGGTCCAATGGTGTAGGCATCTACTCCTAAGCCCAGGCATGGCAGCAAGGTACACCAGGAAAACAGAATCCTAATGTTGACTGAAGGGGTTGGGGAGTAACTATGGTTTAAAAAGCAAAGTTACTGAAGCCAAAAGAATCAATGAAGTCACATGCCAGCAATTTTATTTTATATACTTTTTAATTTCATGTTTGACCTATAGAAAAAAAGACTTCGCTCAAAACTATTAATAGCAAGTTTAATGCCTCATGAAATAGAATGCTGTAAAATATAACTGCTAGTTTTTACTTGAAAGCTACAATTTAAGCATTTCCAAGGTCAAGTACAGCATGAAATGTAACAATAAAAGGCTCCATGAGACTTCTCTCCCCACTGTGCTGCTAATGCACCTGTCTAGCCCAACCACCTACAAAGCACTGGCTGTATTTTTAGTCTTTAATAATCCAGAGACCTTTTTTAGAAAACAAACTCCCAAATTAGTGCCAGTCCAATGTGTTTTCGGATGTTTACTCTGCACTGCTAATCCCAGGTCAAGAGCTTTTATCGCAGCATGAACGTTAAGTAAAAAACACAGTGCTGCCTGCGTTATCTTTAAGGATAGCCTTCCACAACTGCTGTAACCTAAAAAGCCACCCCAGAATGTAACTGGAACAAAATCTTTTTGACTGAACCTCATTTATTTTGTGCTGAACAGCGATCCAAAAATTTCATTTATTTATTTATTTTAAAGTTCATTAAGGCAAGCCTTCATTAAGTATAGCAAGCCTACATCAGCATATCTGAGAAATGTTTGCAACAGCATCATTCAATAGGGGTACGATTTTTAAGCATCCTTTTATACTGATAAAGATCCTCCTAAAGATGCAGATATGCAGCCAAAAATGTACACCAACAGATACATCTGCCTTTATAACATAACTTGGTATTGGCTATCCCAGCCAAGCATGTTTTGTTACCGGCAGACAGCGCACCTGTGGCAAGATGGTAATACTCGCAGATCTTTTTAGTGCAGATGAGACCTTGGCCTTTCCTGAGCTGCCAAATCAGATACATAATTCACATTGAACACTATTAAATTGTTTATTCTTCTGTTATAACAGCTCAAGTTTTAAACAGGAACTTATGTTTAGAACCTCTGTATTCACGGAAGACAGTGGCAAGTAAATCATTTGCACATTTAAACAAAAAGTCTAATCAGGTGAACTTAGGAGTATGGAAAGAAGATGAAAATAAGAACAACACATGCATAAGTGTGCAACACAGAGATCATCATAAGGATAGACAGCTCAAAAATATTTTCTCTTAAAGATTGCTACAACTGGTTACTTTTTTATACAGAAAATAATTTTGGATTAAAGTGGTGATAAAATGATTTTACAGAAAACGTATTTTTGTTGGAAATCTTAATGTCTCAATCAAAAAGCTTTTTTGCTTATTTATTTAATAAAAAATCTCAATTTTTTAATGGTTTCAAATTCATTCACAGTCTGCCAAGTAGGCAAACCAAAGCTTATAACCTTCATTATTTTTTGATGACTAGACTATAAATTTGATGATGACAAATGACTCATTCAGCAAGTAAAACAATTTTAACACAAGAAATCAGATCAACTATGTTTAAGCTAAAACTTCTCTTTTTCAATTAATAGATGAATGTATCACATTCATCCATGGACAGTAAGAAAATAAAAGTAATTTATTTAATGTACACCTGGGAAAGAGAACAGTAATCTTGATTTGTACACTAAAAGCATAATACAATTTAATTCTCAGATCTGCTTAAGACCACTCTAAGAGTAACAGCTGAGTTGGAAAAGTTGATTAATCTGAAGCTGTTTGTCTGAATTGCTATATTGCAGTTCTTTTAGAAAACGAAGGCACAGAAATCAGCAGGCTTACTAACGAAATGTAGCAATACATTAAGAGCAGATTTTTTCTCTCTTTTTTTTATAAGCATTTTTCTGCACATACTATTCTGATGACACAGGATAGCCCAAGTCTTTCTAGGATGGTGGCATGAGTGTTTCAGAAGCCAGATAATGAGTACACCTTGACTAGGAAAGCACTTAGCAAATAAATGGACACCCTGGTCTGCTTTCTTCTTACAAGAAAGTAAGAAAAAATACCTAAGCGCGATTAAAGGTCACAGATTTCTCTCTCCTCTTTTCTGAAGTTTGAAAAATACAAGTATCAACCACTTTGTACTGTTTACACTTCTTTTTTTAAACAAGCCAAACACTTATTTTTTCCTCAATATTGTGACAGAATTAGTTTGCTAAGAGAATTTTAATGCCCAAAATGAAAGTCAACAGTTAATATAGCACTCTAAACTGAAGCATTTAAGTCTTCACATCTGTTAAAAGGAGAACTAAAATTAATCAAATTGATCTAATGAAAAATAGGTGCTAACTTTTGTAGTTCACTGCTTTGCTAAACTGCAGGCTGGAAGCAGCAGTTCCCAAACTGTGGATGCTATCAGACTGTCAGTGGTCTGCAAAGAGTCGCTGGCTATCAGTGGAAAACTCTTTTTTGAATGTCGAACTGGCTCCCTTCTTTGTTCCCAGTTGTTACAATGCAGTAAAGGCAACTAAAACCACATGAAAGAAACCCTTTTCCAGTATTACTCTTCCCTATGAGCAAGAAGTGCAGTTGTCACAGAGCTGGTACGAGAGCACAGATAGGAAGGCAGTGGGTCTGCGAGACAGTAAGAGGGAGTTGTTCCATGGCACACACCATTAAGACATAACTTATGCTGGGGATAGGAAGAGATGAAGTTTTGAGAATTGATTTACAATATATCCTGCATTATACAGAACAAGACTGTGAACAAATACTTCTATTTAAATGCTATTCCTGCATAAATCCACTTACCGCCATATAAGCATTTGTTCCAACATACGTCTTGGCTATAGAATTCACCAGCTATCAGACAAAACAGTCTGTTAGAACAATATAAAGATAATGTGGAAATAAAATGGGCAATTATTCCTCATTTAACCTACAATCATCATTCCTATAAATCAACTAAAAATTATGTAAAAGGGAACAAATTTATCTGCAAAGGCATTAAAAATGATTAAATCTCTCTTTTGTTCGGAATGAGAGTTCCAATTTAAACAAGCACTGCATTACAGTTTATGGCAGATAACCTTAAACAATTCTGTTAAACAGGATGCTTATCGCTTTAGTACCCCAAACTAGTCTGATATAAAAAGTCAATTTGAAGTAGGATTGAACGCATTCATTTTTCAGTCAGCTGGCTCAAGATGTGAATAAAGCCACATTCATCACTTGAATGCAACGAGCACTAAATACGCTGGAGGGACAACAGACTCTGACAACTTATAATACAAGGCTGACCTTCTCTTTGGTCCTCATGTTTGGCTGAGAGTAAAGGTGCTGAAATTCAAATCAACATCACAGCAAGCTCATGGGTCACTATCAGAGAAGTTCTCCAGGGAGGCCCAAAATGGAAATTAATTAAAATTTGTGCTGCACATTGTAAAAGCCCACCACTATTGTTACTCCCAATATTAATTTTTATTGTGGGCCAGTTGGGCTCCCCAGACACGTCTCTCGTTCTGCCCTCCCTTTTGTCTGGCCAAAACGCTTTCATATCAAAGCTGCATATCAATGAAGTTTGCTATTCGTAAGTAGTAATTACAATATCAGCAGTTTTTACTGTCATTAAACAATGAACAATCATATTCAGATGAAGAAAAGTCACCCAGAGATTATAAATGAATAGGGCTGTCCCAGCAGAGGGGAGCTTGCTGTGGGGCTGTTTGTCTGGCAGCCAGGTGATTTTGACATTAGAAGGAGAGCGGGCAGATATCTAAAGGGGGAATTACCTGAGTGCTAACCCCAAAGTCACAGAGCTTCACCTGGCCTCGCGTGTTCACCAACATATTAGACGGCTTCACATCTGTTGAGGGAACAAAACTGGATTTAATCTGTATTATCCTAGATACGCATCATATATACAGATCGTTAGGAATACTGGCATGATGGATTTTAATAGGAAATACTTCAAAGGTATATTCCAAACGCAACCTCTGGTTTGTAACAGTCAGTAGCACAGACAAGACTGTACCTCTCAAATACTAGTAAACCCTGTTATTAAATCATAGAATCATTTAGGTTGGAAAAGAACCTTAAGATCAGAGTCCAAATCTGCAGGTGACACCCATCTGGGAGGGATAGCAAGTGGACTGAAGGATAGGACCTAGATCTTGACAAACTGGAAAATCAGACTGAAAAAATAAGATGAAATTCAACAGGGACAAATGGAAGCACTACATTCAGATGGGGATTAATCAACTGCATAAATATAGGATTAAAGAACTGCCTGGAGTGTAGGCTGCAGCAGGTCTGCAAAAAAAGGATCTGCAGATTATGGCATGAATGGGGAAATGACAAAGAGGGAACAAACTCTGTCACTGGACAATTTAGGAACAAACGGTGAAGCCTGTTTTCATATCAAGGGATAGCCAGGCTGACCTTTTAAGGTTCATCCCAGCCCTGCGACTTTGTATTCTAACACTGCAATTAACCCAGCCTCCCTCTTCTCTTACAGCCCTCACGTAATTCCATATAGTGACAAGAGCAGAATTTAATAAAAAAATTACAAAGTATCCCATACAAACACCTGTATATAGGAACACATGCAAAACAGAGGCATATTTGAGGCTCCTTCTGCTACAAGAACATATACACAGTGCAGCTTCGCTCGTGTACACCATTACTCGAAGGTACTGGCTTCCACCTCCACAGCTTCCACTGCATAAACCAGCTCTCATCTCACGTTTTCAGAACTTTTACACGTTAACTGCCAGCAACACCTAAAACCGATTACTAAACCCAGTCCAGCAAATAAAACATCAATGTACATTGTAAAGCCAGATTGTTAGTGGTGCAAAGATCTTAACGCTGACCCCGTCTGGTGTCAAAAGAAGCTGGTATGCTTCTGCTGCATACTGTAAAATCGACATGTGAATAAACTGCTGAACATCCAGCCTGACTGTAGTGCAGGAAACATTGAGCATCTTTTCTGTTCCAGGGATGCCAGTCAGAAAGCATAATGCGCACATTATGGCCTGGCTTAAACTTGGGAAGATTAGAGCACAGTGGCTTTGTCTAATCGCTGCTTTCTTCTGTCAAAATGGATTAAAAGCAATAGCTTGTATCTTTGCCTTCTTTAAAAGTGAACACTAGTTGGGTGCAGATGGATGAAACCCAACTAGAAAAGAACCTAATTTTGTTTATCATTAAGTTTGCCTTTGTTTAGCAGATGTTTTCTGGTACCACAGTAGCTTGCTTAATTTGTGTCTGTAATGTAGAAATGTATAACCTCACTTAACAAGCTGATTAAATGCTTTCCTATATTTGAGCTAAAAATCCAGTTTAAAAAGGGGAGCATTCAATAGTACATTATATAGCCTAAGTGGGTCTGTACGTTTTAAGTTGGGCATCAATACTGCTGATATATTTCGCAATTTATCCCCAAAGCCAAAAGAAAAATTAGTCATAAATGCCTCCAATGTCACAGCATCAACAGACTCAGTTTGTGTATCCTGATCTCCATTTATCTTTAGGAATTCAACCTGTGTGCTCCATTTTTGATGGATTTTTACCTATTCCCCTGCCTCCGGTGATGAGACAACACCACCACTACAGAGCGATCCATGCAGTCGCAAAACCTCCCATACACTTCCTAACAACATTTTAGGAATACGTTTTCTAACTAAAACTTCAGGGAGACTCAAATATTTGCTTTGTGGCAACCTGCTAAGCAGCACACCCCTCTCTGGTGTCGAGTGACTTTGCTAAACCTAACAAGACATGCCGAGTACATCAGCAGGCTCTATCCTGAATCCCGAGAAGAACAGTAAGTTGCACAGTAATCCTGTTTAACCTTCTTTCTAAAAATATGGCAGCCAATAGAGCTACCTCATTACTAGGCTTGCGCTGAATTGTAATGAACTAAACAGCAGGTGCAATTACACACACAGAAAATACGGACATTCTGTACCACGAATCCAGCAGTTGACAGCACTAACACTTTTAAAAGAAAACTGCAGTATAACAAGAGGCTCTTGCTTCTAATTGTACAGGATGTAACAAAACTAATTAATGACAAAATGGATGAGAGAAATATTTTGGTGCAGTATGGTTGAAAATAGGTTTGTGGGATCAGGACAAGATCATCAGCATTGTTTTTTAACAAAGCAAAAATCCTTTCACTCTGAATGAAGGGTCTGGGAAAGCAGAAGGAAGCTCTGAGCGTGAAACACTACGACTTCATAGAAAGTGATGATGATGCAACATGCAAGCAGCCAAATTTTCTTTCTATAAGGACTCAAACACATATATGCCATGAGTTCAGAGAAAGCAGCAGGATGGTCTCCAAGTGCAGCCCACGAGTCCCCGTTCCCTTAACACAACTCACCAGAGGAAACCACCACGCC
The DNA here is from genome assembly GCA_026212715.1 of Elanus axillaris. Lineage (NCBI taxonomy): Eukaryota > Metazoa > Chordata > Aves > Accipitriformes > Accipitridae > Elanus > Elanus axillaris. Next base: position 22,590,310 of record JANZLQ010000002.1, on the reverse strand, counting down.
GCGTTTGTCCCCCGTCCCACCAAGGAAGAGCCAAGGCTCCATGCAGCCACCACCTTGTGTCATGGGGATCTGCAGACCCCATCTCCCCCTCCCTGCTACCATGTGGAATGTGACAGTAGATCGATATAATTAAAAAAAAATTCTGACATTCATTAAGCATGGCTTGATCCTGAAGTCCTTCCAAAAACAGAACTTAAAAAAAAAAATAATTCCTAAAAAACAGTAATTGGCAATCAGTCCATAAAGGAAGGGAAGCCTGTGCAGGTTGGGGACTCTACTGAGCAAGCTGCAGCCAAACAAGCATTGCTAAAAACAAATACTATCTGTCCTTACAGCAGAATTTAAACAGCACTGCACACGGACGATTTAAACAGATATTTGCTATGAATTCCAAGGGTTGCATTGGTTTCCTCAAGAAAAGAGGAAGTGACAATCCTAGACAAAAATGTCACTTCACAAAACATCTCATGTTGCAAGTGGGGAGAAAAATCAGCCAATCAGTAAATTAGCCTTTTTGTTTCATAAACCACTTCAGTTAATGGGTTAAACATTTTTAGGTTTTGGAAAACAAATGTGCATAAATAATGTTCTGCACCATCTGCTTGTGATTAATATTACTGTTTAGAAGTGAAAGAATTTAAACAAGAGCCAAAAGGGGTCATTATGCTCCCATTACCAGTGCTTGCTTAATACAAATTATTTCTATGAAGCATCATTATAGAGGATGAACAAGTCCTCTTTATGATGTATCTAAGTCATTTCACCTCTCTGCAAATAAATCGGACTTCCAAGCTCTTACTTACCACTAAACAGAACGAACTGTCAGAGGTTCAGTTTTTTGAACACCAAACCTTTCAGTCATCTTGTTTTATTGAAAAACAGATTAATGATTGTGAAGAGACCCCCCCCCCCGATTTTTAAAAGCTATTTCTTGACTTTTTCTGTCTTTTAAAAATATAAACCCACACTACGCCAGTGTTGTGGTTTAACCCCAGCCAGCAGCTAAGCACCACACAGCCGCTCACTTGCTCCCCCCGCCCCAGTGGGATGGGGGAAAGAATCGGGAAAAGAAGTAAAACTCATGGGTTGAGATAAGAACAGTTTAATAGAACAGAAAAGAAGAACCTAATAATGATAATGATAACACTAATAAAATGAC
>JANZLQ010000002.1:22560384-22589051 GCA_026212715.1 Elanus axillaris | reverse complement strand
GACTAAACATTACTTAGCAGCAACAACTGAAAACATCAGAGTGTTATCAACATTCCTCTCATACTGAACTCAAAACACAGCAGTGTACCAGGTACTAGGAGGACAATTAACTCTATCCCTGCTGAAATCAGGACAGCCAGGTTGAAGGGAGATAAGAGATACAAAAGCACAACTTTAGTTGCAGACAGCTCACAGAACTGCTAAAGTGAAGCTGCTGGAAGAATGAAATACTTTCTTGCCATAATGACCTCATCAGCATGCTTTTTACAGAGGTCAGGATTATTTTTTTCAAATAAGGGTAAGTGGTCAATGAATGTGCATGTATGTGTTTAGCTATACATATATATATGTAAGTATATATATGTATATGTACACATGCCCTAGTATTTTTGTTTGTGCTTCATTATATGTGGTGCTAACACTGATTATTTCTCACAAAGCTAAAAAGAGTGGTGGTGGTGGTAAGTCTGATACACTGCTCTGGACATCGTTGGTGAAACCCTCAGCAAACCACAGCTACTGCTGAGAAGATGGGAACACTCAACTGTCCATATTGCACTAGTGCCTGACCCTACCAACCAGCAATCCCCAGCTCTAGTAGCTTATACCAAAACAAAGAGGATTTGATTATCCTTCTATGGGAATATCCTAGGGAAAAAAAGAGATGGTTTAAGTGATACACAAATCTCTCTTCTGCCATAGACAGCCACGCAACCAACAGACAGTCCAGGAAGAACTCCAGATCATCAACTCTGCTCAACCTCACACATCACCAACCAGAAAACACTTCCAAAACTCTGACACAAATTTAAAACATAGTCAGAAACCAAGGTGCCCAAACCATGCAATACATACTGGCCCCCAGTACACAGACAATCATGCATACAAATACAGATCAGTACAATTAAACACAAGTGGGTAACATTTATTTCATACATTCTTTTAATAAAGAGGTGTGAACAGAGAAAAACATACCACATAAAATGCATACGGTCTATACTTATTCTTGAACTTAACAGATTTTGGTTTGTCTTTATACAAACTTTGACTTTGTACATGATTAGACTTGTTTAATTGCTAATTCTGTTTTAAATCTAAGTTAATTTCTCATTACCCTTCCATTCCTACTTCTTATCCTCTGGGGAAAAGAGCACACTTATCATTGGGACATTCTCACATCTTCCAAAGAAGTGGCGTAGGTGTTAATCTTATGTTTATGTTTGATGTGGGTGTGATGACTATGACTACAGCTTTGGGTTTATTAAAATGCATGGCTATCACCTCATTAGTTGCAAGGTTTGTTTTGAAGTTAAGCTGTAATATTTGCTGAAATGTCTGATCTGGAATAAAAGACTTGCTCATTGTTTGTTTCCTTCGCTTTAATCCATGCTCTAGTCACAAACTGTCAGGTGCTGCACTGCCTTACACAGCTTCTTCACGATGATTGCTTCTCCACCTTTGTTATCACCATGGTGGAAATACTTGACTTCTTAGCCCACGCAAGCTTCCTGCATGGTCTGCTTTACATGTGACAGCAAGGAAGTCAGGGTTAAATTTTCTTTCATTTACCTCTGCTGCATTAAAACCAGTAGACAGCTGAAGGAGATAACTTTGAGAAACAGGCATCCTCCTTGCATTGTATTACTCTGTACCCATTTTTAAGTACACACACATGTTCTGTATCTTAAAAATGGGTACAGAGTAATACTGAAAACCAATCTCTTGAGGAAACTCTGCTGGATGCTGGAATGCTAGTTATCCCCTCCATGGTGTTTTGCAGTGCTTTTCTCACCTTGGTCAGTCCAGCAACAGACCAAGGCCAGAAAATCTGAAGTATGATGAAAAATCAGTTTCTGTGCCTTTCTTTAGACCATAGCAAGGACCATACATAATTCATCAAAAACTCAGAGCAGCTCTTCAATCAAGGCAATGAAACCCATGCAGAAGGAGAGATTGTGTTTTACTGGCAAAGCAAAAATCAGAGCCAGGTTCTAAATTTACAGCAGCAGCAGAATAAAATGTTAGTTATAGTATTTATGCCTGACCACATTGCTCTCTCCAAATCACATTCAATAGGCAGCCAGAATCTTCAACGAAAAAGTTAAAAATGAAAAAATTTTCCAACCTGCTTTTTTCTTTCTGGGTGTTATAAAAGGGTGGCAAAGACTGTGTAGCCTATTCAGAGAAACACCCAGCCACAGATTTTCCAGCTACCTTTTCTTTTATATTTATTCTGACAATCACTGTGGCAGCTCTGGCATCTAAACTGTTCATCCTTTTGCTGCGAGTGGATAGTGCTGATAAATCTCTGCATCCGGTAACATTCAGGCTAGTAGGTGAAATGTTTAAACCATCACCAGAAATGAAGCCTCCTTGGTAACCTGTGTCTGCTCCAAGTTGGTCATGGACTCTGGGTTATTTTGTTCCTTTAATCCAGTGACAGTCTAGGGTCAAATACACCAGCAGCCTTAGCATTTCACTCGCCTTCTAATCGGGGGTAACAGAGCCAGGTCCTTACTTGATCTCTACTCACTCTTCTGGCCACAGCCCTCTTTCTCCCACCCAGGAGACAGCCTGTGCTCTCACGTCAGAGCCATCTCCCAGGAAGGAGATGCTGTGAGACCGAGGAGGAAGAATTGAGCCCGATGTCCTCTTGCACAGCTGCTTGCTGGCCGTTACACAAAGGAAGGCTCAATCTCCTCCTCCACTACAAACTCCACAAAAGCCTGAGGACAGTCTGAGCTTAAGCTGTAAGGAGGGGCAGGACCTCAATACATGCTGGTAATTAGTGTTTCCTATTAGCTTGTTCTCCCCACTCAGTGCACAGATTTCTGGATGACTCTCCAGAGGTGCTTGACTCTGCACTGATCACATCAGGACCCTGGGTGCCTAACCCAGGCATCGCTCATCACCTTGCCAGAGCCTAGCACCTACTTCTCAGATATTCCAAAACTAGGCACCCCAGAAGAAACGGTCCTACCTACTTGGCTTGCAACTTAAAATTTTCTACGTGTCTCTCTACTTTACACTTCTCTTTCAATCACAAATGATGTCGGTTACTGCACGCTCCAACTGTGCACACGGGCTGAGTGAGCAGATGGGTTAAATTAAACAGTATTGTTAGCAACATTAGGAACCAGAGCAGTTACTTTCAGACACTTTAGAAACATTATAAATGTAATGAGTTTCTCTCTCTTTTTTTTTTTTTGAAAGGGAGGATGGTGGTGTAGGGCGAAGGGCTTCTTTGTTCTTTAAACAGCATTTTCCACTGTCTCCAGAACTGACGTTGGTTTTGAAAGTACTAGTATATCTGAATTTACTTATCACAATAGACATACATTTTTGACAAAATGTAACAACATTAAAAAGAGAGAAATAAATGAGAAGTTTATAAAATACAGATTAGCTCCAGGAAGGAAAATGAACAGCAAAACCCCAAAATGGCTTATGTCAAAGCAGGTTTAATGTTTCTTTCATTATACATGAACATGTTAGAGGACAGCAGGCCACAATTTTAAATATCTGAGATTCTAGCAGTGCTTGTAGCTGTCACATGAGATTTCTGAAGTACGTAAGAAAATTCACTATCTATCTTCTATTTTCAACACTAGTCAAACATCTGATTTTCCTTGCTGATTTTTCCACTGGCCACCTGTTTGTAACCCTAAGCTTCTAAACCTCTATAAAATTCTTTTCCCTCTTTAGTCTTTTTCTTTGTAGGGGAGGAGGGAGAGCAATAAAAGAGAACAGCAGTAAAAAATATTTTATCAGAAAATCTGCAAGGCTAATGAGTAAGATTCATTCTGCATTATTCCACTGGAGTCAAACCAGATGCTAGTATGGCCTACTGTCTCTGTAGAAAGTGTTGTTAAAATAAAATAATATGATATTTCACTGGAAAACAAAACCAGCTGTTACTCACCTCTGTGTAAAATCTTTAGACTCCATAAATAGGTAAGGCCCTTCACAACCTGAATGTAAAGAAAAAGCAACAACACATATTAAAGATTCCTGGTAGGAGACACTACACATCTCAGCTGGTGCAAGTTGTTAAAGACACACATTCCAATGAAGAACAATGCCAGGACCACAAAAAGGGGAGACAAAGCATCCCTTCCAAAGGGCTGCAGAACCCAGATGAACTGCTGCTGCAAACCTGCTGCGGACTACATGGTGACAGGTTCTTTAAGAACACAAGAAAAACCTTCTTCCCAGGATCTGTAATTTGAAGTTAGTTGAGCTTATACGGAATTCCTTTAGGCATTTCAGTGTATTTTTAATTCATCAGTCTTTGCTGGGGTGTTAAAAATCATGAAAGACAAAGTGCATAATGATTTGTCTTTTTGCAACAAAAGAAACCCAGTGAAATTAAAGGCCAGAAAATAACAAAATCTCTAACAGCGTCTTCCACTTCATTCTCCCTTTCCCTTTTGTGCATCTGTACTTTTTCCTCCTTTACTTCCCAGTCTTTTACTTAATGTAAATGCTTAACATTTTTTCTTGAACTGTGTAAATTGTCTCATTCTCCATATTACTCATCCTGGACCAAACACAAATCTTACTGTATCCCATAGCCCCAGAAAATACAACTGGGACTCTAAGATAAGAACTGGGGCAGACTTTGGCCTGCTATTCCAGAATTTGCTCCTTCCACTACCTAAACTGTTAAAACCATACTCAAAAACCTGTTACTCCAGTACTGCCATGGAGTGTCGTATGTACGAGATGCATTTTAATGAAAATTTGTAGGATATGCATTTGTAGTATGAATGCTGGAGTATTTCCCAAAACAACAACCCATGACACTTCCTTACACAAAATACATACGTACAGCTCTTTCAGAACCACCAAGATCATCACTGGATCCAGCTGCCACTCTGTTTATTTTCTATATACAGTATGATAGTAACAGCTCTAATTTAAATAAGCTGTTCAGTCAACTCCCTAAGAGAGCAGTTGGGTGTTACAAGTTATCCTCTCTGCAGGCTTTGTTTCTGTAAAGTAATTAAGCCCCAATACTTCTTGCATTTTTAACATTGTAATTTTTCCCCTAGATTTACTACTTTTACAAGCCCAGAGAAATAACAAGATTCAACATACTTCTACTACTGCTTACTTTTTACCCAAACCATCCCTGCTGTCTCAGCCAGCTTTTTTAATAGAGGAAATCTTTTTTAGAAAGTTTCCATCTATGAGATGACATTTCATTCATTTTCCTGAGACACTCTCTTTGTGCATCTCCAGAACGATAAAGCATTTCTGACATTTGTGAAGTTGTATGAGTTTTCCAGACAAAACAATTACATTCTTTTCATTGTCCGAGTCGACGGAAATGAAATTACTTCTGTTACAGTGATCAAGCAGGAGTGCTAAAAATATTATCCAGTGTGAAAGCAGATAGCATATTAATTTTCAGCCTTCCTATTCGATTAGAAACTCTTTTAAAAAATTATTCTGTAACCAAAAAACAGTATCAGTAGAATCTGAATCTCTTGTAAAGCAAATAATAATTCTGGATCCCCAGTAAATCGCTCTAGGTAGCAATTCCTCAGTGTTAAACTCTCGCTCCATACCAAACTATCTCATGGCCTCAGATGGTAATTACCTGTAACAAAAGGCTTTAGTCAAATTCTGCATGCCCAGAGGTGTAGCCTTGTTCACATCAGCCTTTCAAAAAGCAAAACAGGGGAATTCTACTTGCACAGCATTTTGACATAAGAAGAAGAAGAAAAGTATTGCTGCAAAAGTAAATAAAGGGGGTGCAACATTTCCGGCTCCCTCCAATGGTGAAAGTGATTTTGAGCATAGTAAGCTTCTTTGATTATTAAAACATATATTTAGACTATTTTAAATCTTTAAAACCATTATAAAATAATTAAATTTATTTTAAAACTTGTATTCATAGAAAAAGGAAACATTTCCTATGAAAAAAAAAATCAAGAGCTGTAAGTTATTAAACATGTTTATTATGGAACATGTGCTGAATAAGCAGTTATATAAGACACGGTATTAAACAAACTCTTACATTCAGATTCTCTCAGCATCAGTATACAAAGGAATGAAGAGTTTTCACTTTATTCTGGGCTGCAAATATGCGCACAGGAGCCCCCCAGATGGACTAACCTGGTGTAAAGTACCGTTATTCACTTATCTTACATTTGCCTATTAGGGAAGGACTCTTAAGTATTAAATATTATTCTAAAATGGTGCTGGAAGAGAGTATTTTTTGATTGAACATCTAGCAGGAATTATTGGTATTCAGTAAAGTAGGTTTTACAACAATGACTTGACAAAGCCTTGACACAAAAAGTACTTCTACTTGCTGTCAATCACTCACTCTCTTGACAGTTCAAGTGCACATCCTTTCAGGGAGAACTTCAATCAACATTAGCACTCAAAATACAGTGCACAATGTCACTGCTTCAGAAATTGAAGTGAAAATAAATGTGTGAAGTGGCAAGCAAATGTAGAACAGATTTTACATCAGCAGACCCAAGTAAGTACACATCAGTATGAAAACAGGAATGACCACAACATCACTTTGGGGTTTCCAAGATACACTTTTCCTTTGGAAAAACACACTAGCCCTTCACACAAATAAAGAACACAAGGAAGAAAAGAGATTTCCCCTTCTCATTGACACTGTCTCATATATGCAACCAGGATGAATTTTATGATGAAGTCAGAGATCCCTCCAGCTTCGTGGGGACCCAAGTCTTGGCAGACTCTACCTCTCTTACCACTTTATCCTGCCCCTGAAGAAACAGTCCTTCTCCCCAAGCCCTGGAAAATGCTTTCCTCCTTAAGGATTTATTTTCACTGCCTTGCTTTATTTTCAGCATTCTGTCTTTCAGCCTCAAACCTCCCCTCCACCCTTTACTCCTCAAAAAAATAACCAGGAGAGCACTCGGCAATACATTCCTGCTATTTCAGCTTGAACACTGATTGTCCATCACAATTAACAGTGATCACTGCTTCAATGGGAAATGGATAACAAGAATGCAAAGGAATGCTAAGGTGTACAGACTACATATATGCCACACTGCTCTGGGATATGCAGTCTACTTCTCATCAGGTAAGTAGGGTTCACATCAGAAAACATACAGTGACCGTTGCTGTCATCAGAAAACATTTGATGGTCACAGCAGACAAAACTCTCCTCAGGTTCCTGCCAAATCATGAGAAAGTCTGGTTGGGTGAGGGGATCATACAAGAAAGCAAGTACCATTCATGCCCATTAAGCAGTACATCACAGGTACCTGGTAAGTATGATACCAATATTTCAAGGAAATGAGTAGCAATGCTGTCCTATCCTTTTGGCTACAGAAAGTCAGGGTTGTCAAGAAAGGGATGTCTCTCAAGTAGTTCAGCCCCAGCCTGTGGAGGTCAAAGAGCGCAAGGAAATGACCTTGAGTACAACTCAGTGTTTAATTGAGCAAGTGGAGCACAGGGGCAATGTGCTCCCTTTGCCATGTCGTGTGGAGCAGACACAGATCTTGTTCCAGATCAGTTGGAATTTCCTGCACCTTTTGTGCTTGTTGCTGTAAGTAGGACAATCGTTTTTAAGGGTTGTCAGTCCACCACTTTTCATGACAATTAAATTTGTATAACAAGAAAGGAAGCAAGAAAATCATCAAGTCAAGCAAAAGGAACACTGGTATGCTGCTAAATGTCTATATGTGCCTGCATGATTTTCCTCTGGAAATGGTTTCACTTAAAAATTTCTACAAATATAACAAAAGGGTATTCTAATTAACAGATGTGCAGGTCACACATATTATTAAGCAGCTTCAATAGACTAATGCATTGTACATGTCTCAGGAGAATAAAAGACAAATGACTGTGTACATGGTGCAAGGAAGGTAGAAAGAAAACATACAGACTGGAAAAAAAGAGACTATAGAAGCTCCAGATTTTGTCCCCAGAATCCATCCATGCAAGCCCCAGCTTTTGTTTGGCATTCTCCTTCTCATCAGCACACAAACAGAAATCCTCCAGGCTTTGGGTAATCTTCCCAAGCTGTTTTGGGTGGGGATTATGCTGTGTCTATGTACAGTACTTGGCAAAAAAGGTGCCCCAACCCACACAAAGGGCTGCTGGACTCTGAAATGGCAGACACCAAGATGCAGGGTAGCCATTTGTGAGGACTTAAAGGAGCCATTCCTTCTGCTACTGATAAATTCTAGAGAAAACAAAGGCTTTCACTGCCTCTTTCCAGTAAGTCTACTATGCCAACTGAGCAAAAAATCAGCACCAGAGCAGAGGAAGCTGCCAGTGCTGGTTCAGCCTCAGTGCACACCTTCTGTTATGGAGAAGCAGGAGAAACGGGTGAGTTCCTTTGTTCACCTCTTTACTGACACCCTGCACTGCAGTGGGCATAGTACAGGTTGCTAAAGCAGCAAATAAAGTAACTAGAAAAAGTTAACTATCAGCTCACCACCCATGTCAGGGAGACATGCTCACTAACTAAGAGATTTGTAAAGACTTGACCCTGCAGGTGAACAAAAAACCATATATATATATCAAGACATAAAAGACGGGGCTGAAGGACCACCATTATGGATAAGTGAAAAATTTGAAGCAAACATGCAGAATACGAAGCCAGGTGGTCTGGGGAGGATGGGGGGACAGGAAAACCAAAAGCAAGTAAGGAAATGATAAGGTAAGTTAGTGTGGATGTATTAAGTACACAACATGAAGTGAGATAAGGAAAAAGAGAAGGAATAAGCAGCTGAAGAAACGCTTGAAGGCCCATCCCAGTATTATTACACTATACACATGCTACTTAGTGTCAGGAATATAAGGACACTGTGAGCAACTTATCATTCATTGCTCCATTGGGAAAAAGAGATGAAACGTTTTTACTCTGAACTAAAGGTGAAAAGCATTCAAATTCTGTAAGAAACTGCCAGGCTATATAATGAGCAGATTTGAAGCTACTTAGAGGAAACAGCATCAGAGAAGGATGTTCATCACCCTGGGCAGGCCACACAAATTAAGAGAAAGTAGAGCTGTGAATTACAATGAACAGAGACTAAATAGCTGCTTGTGTTGGATTAAAGGATTTAAATTGTCAGCTTGATGTATAATGAATGTGAAAACCCAGCACTTAATTAAATGGCACATGATAGAATAACTTTGTTATGCTTTAAACTGCTTAAGTTATCAAAGTATTCCTTATATTTAGCAATTGTTTAGCAGTATCTCTCTCCCTTGTGAAATCCACTAAGACATTGGTCATTTACGCTGTGTTCAGCTGTGGCAAATTATGGAACCCCCCCCCCATCCCACCGTAATTTCAGTTTTCAACCATAGCTAGTGAAATTCTAGCAACAGTCACTAAATGCTGCTGAGACACAATGATGGGCTACCAGGTGCTCTAAGGATCCCACCGTCAACACCCTGCTACCAAACTGAGTAGACACTAGGGACTGATAGCTCTTCCTAGATCACAGACTATCTCCCTGCTCATCATCCCTAAAATGACTATTAGCTCTTCAACCGTGACTGCTCACGTGTGAAGGGTCCCAGCCCAGGGGTGAGAGAACAGCTTGTCCCCAGGCAGCCTTTGTCAGGCCTGCCTTGTGCCAAATAAAAAAACTTCAGCCTCCTCCTTATCTGCCTTAAGGAGTACATCTGCCACAGGGGAAGACAGCAAATGTGTTCGGCCGTTGCATTTTGATAACAGGAACTGACTTAATTTTACAACCTGGGAAGCAAATCTAATTGAGTTACTTTGTACAGAATAAAACCAGTTAGAATGGAAATTACACATGAGAATCAGCAGAAGCAACAAGGGATCACCATAAGGGCTAAGACAGGGCTTCTGAATCACTTTTTAAAGGAACCATATAGCACAAAAGGACTTAAAGGCTAAATAAAGGCGATTAAGAGGACTGCTCCACCCTATGCAGGCTAATAACAAAGAAATGTGACCACACAGTTCTGCAGCAAATCAATGATTTTTTGTTTTCCTTATCCTATTCAATTTATCACATCCTTTTACATTTCTTGAGCCTCTGGCAACTCACGTGTTGGTCATTCAAAAGGAAGACTTCCTTAACCGTGGTGTGCTTGTGCACGCAGAATGGTTAGGAAGAGCAGAAGATAGGAAGGATACTTTTACACAGACACAATGAGGACACGGATCCTGGAGATAGCTCAATATCCCAAAGGGCCATGTGCACACTCAAATCAGATGTGTTACATGCACAATCAAAAACCGAAAGACAAAAACAAAGAAGTACTTACAGCTACTGCTATTCTTCCGAGTACATGTTCTGGAATTTTTCTATAAACATCCAAAGAACCCCCTGCAGGGACAAACAAAATGTGCTTAGGTAATACAAAATGAAATACTGCCCTAGATTTGAAGTCACAAGGGTTTTCTAGGCCTTGGTTATTAATAAAAACACCATCAATGATATAACAATAACTGTGTCAGAAATAACTAACCTTAAAAATCTGCCAAACTCTGAATAAACACATTAAATAGGACTCGGGTCTCTTTTTACCCCCATTACTTATTTTTGCTTGCAGCATTAATGCTAAAACTCCTTTTAGAAAACCCCCCAGTCACAGGACAGCATATTGGAGAACTCAAAACCACCAGGCTTGGCATAACTTCACAGGAATCACAAAGTCATCCCAAAAAGCAATGCTGGACTTCAAAGTCCAAAGTGTCCTAACCCTTGTCCTCAAAACCTGGTGCTAACATTACATGGTGTCTGATACAATGCTTAGATACATGCTTAAAGCTGTTTCCTCCTGATGATCAAACCAGTGAAAGCTTGGTTGAGCGTTGCAGTCTGTGTCCACGCTGATGTCTGAAAATGAAAGATAAGGAGTTCCTGGGCAAGCAGGTAGGTTTTGCCAGTGAACTTCAGTACAGGACACAACTCGCTACCCATCTGGCACAACCCTGTCCAGCCAGCATCACACATTCACGGAGAAAGTGAGAAGCCCAGGTCCCTCTAATAGTCCTATAGACATTCCCAAGGGACTGGAAAGGATTATTTCCCTTATCTTCCACACAGGAGATTCATGATCTATGCAGTGTTCAAAATGTTCATGAGGTAAAATACAAATTCTTGGGCAAGAAAGTAAACTTAAAGTTGAGAATTAAAAACATTGAAGTAGAATGGGGAAAAAAAAAAAAAAGACCATATCACAGGCAGAGCATATTACACTTAGCTTGCAAGAGCGTGTTGTCTTATTCAGGGTTGGAGGTTCTCAGAAGTGCTCAGCACTGACCTAACTCTACTCTCACTGTAACATATGGATTTTACTGATGACATCACTGGGAAAAGAGTTAGGCCAATACTCAGCAGTTAAGAAAACTACACCTTGTACTTTGCTTATGGTTCAGTTTTTAAAAGTAAAAGCCATTCATTCTGAAATGCTGCAATGCAAAGAAGTCACAAGGTCCTTACTCCAGTCTTCAGCGTTAATTATACAAGAGTTCTTATTTATACTATACTTCTTATTCTAATGATTAGGGTTTTGTGGTGGTGGTTCTTGTTTTTCCTCCCCTCATTTCCCTCATCCTCTCTACTGTCAGAAATCACAGAATGGATACAGTATGTGTTTGTCTTCACTAACATTGCTCTGATTCCAGGTCATTGAAACAACTGTTCATTCATTAAGTTTAATCTTTCCACTTATATTGTCCACATTGCTTGTGGATTATAATGAACCTCAGTTTTAAAAGTAAATGCCAGTACTATCTAATAGAAATAAAAGGATGTAGTATCACAGATACCTACTGCTCATTACAAAAGCCAAACAGAAAGTAATCATATGGCAGGTGGTTCCTGTTAATGCTTATAACTTATCCCTGAATCTTGGACAAAAAAAGACCTATTTTTATACATCAAACTAAGTCTTGCTATTACAGATGGCACTAAAGATAGTGCTGTTTGAAAAATGAAGGAAAATATCCTTTTGCAAAGAATCAGGGAAATCTGCCATTCTTCTGTGGAGAAGTTCCATAGCAGACAACATTTCCAAATATATAATGTTAGCACCCAAATCTATGTATAGACATCTAGGTACAGTCTGATAACCTGCACCTCTTGCTGCTTTTAAGGGGAATTTAGCTGGCGTTCAGCAGTTTCAAGGAAAAGAGGCAACAACGTAAGTAAAAGGCAATAGTTAATTTCACCACTTTTATTTGCAAGAACATCATCTTTACTATAAATACAAAAGGACAAAGATCAGAAAGCATCATTTCACATCTCTGTTGCTCTTTAAGATCAACTGGCAGGTGGGAAGGTGATCCTGGTCAGTTCAACCTCAGTGTTTTGATATTTGCAGACTTGGAGTTACTTGGCTTTTTCCTGCTTGCAGATGCCAGGAAAGAACCAATATGGTACTATATGTGCACCTTTTCCCTATGTGCACCCGTAAGTTATGAGTATCCCAAAAGACGCAGCTCCACCTGTATCTAGGTAATTCATAAAGGAAATACCCATGTTTTGTAATAGGGTACAGGATACAACTGGGCAAACAGAGTCATGGGATATGGATTCAGGAAATATGACAAACTGGCCTAAGACAGTCAAAAGGGCTAAAAGTTTGTCAAGGTTAAAGCTGTTCATCTGCAGGATAAGAAAGTATTTCTCATCTTTACCTGCATCCTTACGCATCACAGTTAAAGGTTTGGAAAAAAAAAACAAAAACAAAAGGGCAAGGTCCCTTTATTTGCATTTTGTTCTTCCTTTAAATGATTGTTGTTGCTTTCTGCCAGAAGGAGTGCACAACATGAGGCAGACCAGAGGTCATCTCCAGTACAATTCCAAGTAATTTGTGCATGGTCAGTAAACACCATTGTTGTGCAATATCATGAGGGATGCATACCCTAAAGGCTTATTAAATATTTTCAAACAAGAAATCAGAACTGCATTTATGTCCATCATTTTTAAAAATCTCTGATTTAGTAGGAGCATACATACTCCAGGGCAGATGCATGTTTTGGCATGAGCAGATGCTTCCTTACTGCATGTGACTACTGCTTAACACAGGCTTGCAAGTCCAAGTGCAACTGCAAGGACAGAACAGAGAAATGGCTAATAGTCACACAGCATGAGGACAGCAAAGAATTTCATTTGTGGACTTGGTTGAAAAAATGTAATACTTTTTCATCAAATACAGAAAGTCTGAGAGAATACTCATACTTGGAAATGGGGCACAGCGATCACCAGGACAGAGGTAGTAAGTGTAAAAAGAGAGAAATAACAGTAATAACAGACCATTTTAACAGGGAGAAAACAAAATGCACCATAAAACCCTAAAGGGCTTTATCCGTGGTCCCTATCAGGAAGAAAGAAGCTACTCAGTGATGCTTAATGGTACACATTTGGCTTTGGAAATTTCTCCTGCCAGAAAGCCTTCCCTCCACAGTAAATTATTTGTGAGATCCTTACTTCTTTATATCTAGTTTAACTGAGCCTTTGTGAAAAACCTGGATAGGGCATAAAATGCTGGCTCATAAGAAAATCCTGGAGAGAGTAATAGACTATTGCTTGTAACAGCAACGTGATGTTAAAAGTTGAACGCTGTGAAGAGGGTTCTTGTACACAAGACACAAGGGGACTGCATCTGTCATGAGACACTCTCAGAATTGATACACAGAGGGCAGCAATGATTATAAATTGCTGTAATCAGTATAGTTTTCCTGCCTTTTCTCCAAGAATGCCACACAGCACAAGATTTCAAAGCAAAGTACTAATACATCTCTATAATGACAGTAGCATCAGATTCTGGGGAAGGGGATATTGTTGGTATGAAGATTCACATTGGGAGAAATGAGTACACTCAAAAAGAAACTCAGCACAGCGCTGCTAAACAGCTGTGTTAGAAAATAAGTCCTTGTCTTGCAATTAAGAGACGATTTCCACTGAAAACACATAGGACATTGGGTTAATAGATTTCTTTAAAAGAAAATCTGGTTTGGCTATCAAAACAGTAAAAGTGAGGAACAGCTGTTTTGTCAGCGAGGACAGATTGTATGGAAGACTCAAATTTCAAACCACAAATTAAGCTAGCATTTATTTCTGTTCTATTTACATTTTCAATAAAAGTAAGCGAAGTTGCACTCAGGAAAATACAGCATACCATACAGAATGTAACACAATCCCAATACTAACCTGTTTTTTTAAAAAACTACCTGCAAAGTTATTAATACTTCACATTTTCAAGTCATACTACTGCATTTTGCTACATTTGGAAAAGCACATCTTTATACGATTCTCTCATTTACATAGTTAGCAATCAAAAGCACACTAGATACACAACTCACCATCCATGAACTCTGTACACAATGAAATTCTGTTTTCTACAAAAAATGCACCATAAAATCCTATGATATATGATGAGTCACACTGAAAAAAAGAAAGGAAAAAGAGAAGCCTGTTTTAAAGTTTGCCGTAAGAAGATCATAAGCAAGAATAATGAAAATGAGAAAAATCTATATACCTTATAAAGAATTTCTAACTCCGACATTATCTGCTTCTGGAGTTCCAGTGTTATATCTAATGGTATGACCTAAATTACAAAAAAAAAGACATATGATCAGAGCTGACTTAAAAAGTAAGTGAATGATTCAAAATAAAAACCTGAAGATCCATGTATTAATTATCCTTACGCAAGAAAAGGAAAGAGAGGAATAGGTAGAAAGAATATTTTAATAGAGCAATGCACAAAGGAAGGAAATGGAAGGACAGACTTACTTGCTTTTAAAAGTCATGTGTTACAAGTAAACCAAGTTATACAACCAATTTTATCCATGAAATGTTATAGGGTTTGTGGTTTAACCATTTGATCAAGATACGAGTTAGAACTTGAACGCAAGCCTCACAAACACTGTAAAGAGCAGGCGTGGTAGATCTGCAGGTCGGTAAACTCAAGAGTTGCTGCTTATTCACCCAAAGTGTGATCACCTCCCAGCTCCTGCTTGGTATAGCTTCCTCCTCACCTGTCCAGCACCAATTCTTCTTACTGCAAAGATGTCTGGTGAAAAAGCCTGGAAGGCTGTGACCCCAGCAGGCCTTGCTGAATGTGCCAATGGTCACTCTGAGGGCTAAATAAGTACTGTAGTATTGAAAGGATCTTTGAATGTCTCAGTGATGCCCTAAAGGAATGTCTCTTACTACCACCCCCTTTTTTATATCAATTCCTAACATTGTACAAAACATGGCAAAGTGTTAAATATACAGAGAAAACACAGATGATAGCAGATGGTACAGATGCTTAGGTAAGCATCACCAAAGCATTCCTCAAAACAACTACAAACAACCTGACTTTGAGCACTCAGTAGCTCAAACCAGCCACTCACTGTCATACTTATCTGTTGCTTCCTTCCCCCATGCCCTTGTTTTTCATCATTTTGAGCCAGGCTGCTAACCAGGGCTAAAGCACCAAGTGCTGCAGTGAAGCTGGGGTACACTGGAGTTACAAGTTTTCGTGATTTTGAAGACAGAGCCTCTTAATAAGGATGCTGGTTCTGACAGAACAGCACCGAAAGGCAACTTTAACGAACAATTCTTTGCTGTGATTATTTGAAGACTTGCACACCCAATTATTAAGTACTACTATATAAACCAAAATGGACTCCAAATGCATGTAGTCAGGCTCAGTCTCCTATCACACAGTATTTCAGTTCAATACTTTAAGCTAAAGGGAAACAAAATCTAGTCAATTTGCAGAATTAGCAAAATAGATATTATAGGCTGCATATACTGCTGACAAAACAAAATACAGAGAGACCATTTCCAAACACAGAGAGACCATTTCCAAACACACACATTTTACAGTATCAAAAGCTGTCTAGAAGAAAAAACAATAACCTGTTTCTATCAAGAATTTGCTTTAGGGTTATTTATAAAAGCTGTCACTAAACTAAATTGTAAGTGTAATACAGGGCTGCCAAGAAACGTTTAACACACTTGTCTAGATCAATAATCATTTGCCAACAATATTCACTTACATTTTTCCAGCATGAAAAACTTAAAATAATCTGCTGGACTACCATCAGTTTTACCCACTGAATATTAACAGAATTTAAACTTGTCAACAGTATAAAATTAAAATTTTATCTCACTAAATTCTACTCACAGTCAGAAATTTCCCTGCCTTGTTTACTGTGAAGGCTTCACCGACCTGAACAATGACTAGTTAGCATGATCAGCGTCAAATACATCACTGACATCCAATCAACCAAGACCTGGCATGAAGAAAGGTCTCTGGCTGATTTGCATTAACTATAATTACATACAGACCTTGCATTCTAATAGTGAGGATAACCTGGAAAAGCAGAGCTACCCTATTTACAAGTGTTCAGGATACTTTAGGGTAGGGCACAAACAGAAACGTACTGCAGTGGTATGGCAAGCATACATCACCACAAAATAAATTAGGAGTGTTTTCTTCCATTTAAACAGGCACGGCTTGTGTGACTTCCAACACAGGAGAGACACCCATCTAATGTCAAGGTTGGAGAAACCTTATGTTAGTTATAGCATTCAAATGTAGGACAAAAAGAGGGAAAAAAAAAAATCTACATAGCACTGCCTTAATCTGCATGGTCATACTCCTTTTGTGTCAAATTTCCAAGCCTATTTGGAAAATGAAGTTTATACGGGTGAAACAACTTTTAAGAATATGTGAGCTGCCAGTGTTAAGCATGCGCTGGGACAGTGTTAAAGCCAAAAAAGAAAAAAAAAAACCCAAACAACAAAAAAAACCAAACCAAAAAACCTCCTCAAACCCATTGCTACCAAGGAAGAAGCTGTGAATAAGGATTTGTCTGCAACTTCCACAACTGTAACACAGGTAAGCAAATGAGATGTAACATTAGACAATAAACTTCTCCAAAACAGCACCTTTGGAAAGAATCTTGTAGTGAAAAAATCACTTTATTTTACCAGAATTATTCAGAACAGAAAAGCAAACCCCAATTCATCCGGCATAAAATAACACGTAGTGGTTGACACATGCAGGAGCAGAGTTTCTTAACAAGTTTGCATCAGAAGCGACAACAAAAGTCCAAGGAACAGAGGAGCTCAGCAGGTTGCCGCTGACGAGCGGTCCCCAGCCACCTGTGCCTGCTAAGGGGTAACGGAGGCTCAGGGATGTGGATGGACAGGACCGGTCTAGGGATGGGGCCAAGGGTAACCTGGGCTGGTTGGGGAAGAGGGGCTGGCAACCAAGCTCCAGTGCCTGCCCTGTTTTCAAAACTAGTTGAAATGGTGCCTCACAGGTAGAGCTGGAGAAGGGTACTAGGCAAGGGGAGCATTTATCTTTTAATTTAAATGACACGGTGGTCCTCTGGGATTCAGCAAGGGGCTCTAAGCACTCCTGCACATCTTCCTTATCAAGTTCCTGCCTCAAATACAGCAATCTTGAAATCACTTAGCACGCTTTAACATACGTGAACTTATCTAGCATTTCAAGTGAAAGGGTTAATTTTAAAAAGAGGAATACCTGAGCATATTTCCTCTACTCTCCACTACACCTCCAGGACAAATAAGGATGAGTTGTCAAGTTAAATACAAGCAGTCAAGTGACTGAATTATAATTTACTCTGTGCTCAATTTAAATTAGTGTGAGGCTATTAAAATATACAGTATAAATACGGCAATTCATCACAAGCTGTCATGGATGACTTCATCTATTTGCTGGAGTGGCATACGTTCCACTAAAGGGAACGAGAGCAAAATCACAGGTCAAATTAAGCTGCTATTCTGTTTTAATTCACTTATTTAATCTGTGGTGACATAATTGTCTTTTACAGTATGTACAACTCAAAGGAAATTTGGGAGTATTATAGTCAGTATACAAATGATTAATCAAATGGTCCATTTAAATGCTAGCTTAAGAGCAGGAGAAACTAAAAGCAGTTGAAGAATAGCAATCAGCCAGTGTACGCTCGAATTTTTCATTCAGATTTTTCCCTCTAATTAGAAAAGAGTTACCTTTGAATAATCTATTAAATCCTCTGCACAGTATCTAGCTGTGAAGTTTACATAAAATACATAATGACACAGCATTGGTCTATAACATAGGAATTAGCATTGGGTTGTTTTCCTGTTCAATATATTTGCAAGATTATCTACCAGCTGACAGCATTTTAATCAACAGGTTTTCAGCATGTTATCTTGTCCTATCAAATCTGTATATTATCATCAAAAAAAGCTCCAAAAATGCAGAACTCTGCTTTCACAGATCAATCCAATGATGTTCTTATTAGTGTGGTAATCCTCTGTCAAAACACTTGATCCGTGTGATGATCATGTCAAGACACTGACATTAACATCCTCTTTTTATTGTTGGCTATGCTGAGCCATAGATGTGGTAAGTAATTTTCTTAAGAGAGCAAGCCGGCATGATCACTATCATAGCAGGTTTCCTGACCTCCAGCTTATGGGTATGTTATTTTAAACTATGATAACACACACATGTTGATGTAATATCTCTTCTGAAATCATACTAAAAAAAAAAAAAAAAAAAAGAAGAGACTTGAGAGTGACAGGACCACCATGAGTAGTATCTACAAGAGAACCCAGTTTCCCCAGTCTTGCGGACGCTAATTATCCAGGAGGACTACCTGGATACCAAACCCTTGGACTCTGAGGGAAACAAGAAGGTGAAATTGCTGGGGGAAAAGGCTTTTTTGCCACAGGGAGGTGATTTCAATTAACCTTGCAAAGGGTGAACTCATTTCCCTTCCTGCCTGTGTGAATTTTCTCATGCTCCACCTCCTCTCCAGGCAGCTTCTGCGGGCACCCACAGCCCCACAGCAGCACGGGGCAGGCTGGCGAGCAGCAATGCCAACACCAAGCAGGGCTGGCACAGAAGATGCTCTCTGTAGAGCTTGAAAATTGAGGAAGCAATACAGTAGGTACCAGGGAAAAGCAGCATCCTCACACAACGCCGGCACGTAGGGGAAGAGCATTTTTAGTCCTGCATTGACAACTAATAAAAAATATTTTTTAATATTAAATTTTCTGTACTTTTCTGCCTATCACAACTCAGGGAATTCCTGTATTACTGCCCGTGACAGGTTTCGGAACGACAGATACCACTTGAAAGGACTTCTTCAAAGTGACTTTTTCAAAAATTTTTTCAAGTGATATTTGTATTCCACATAATTAGAAGTTATTTGGATGTTATTTTAATTTCCATATTTTCCACATGAAGAGAATAATTTCAAATCTAGTAGTAAGCATTTGCTTTTCTCCTAGTGGGGTGAAGGAATTTATTCAGAAAAGCCGAAACACGGGCAGAATCTCCTTTTAGTAAATTACATCTGATTGGAACACCAAGACAATCTGAGCCCAAATCTGAAAGTTACCCATATATGTAAATATTGCCTGGTAAATATAAATGCTTCATTTGAAATTTTAGTATACTCTTACATCTTTAAATTCCAATCCTTCTCTTGTCTTCCTCTCCCACCTCCACATTCTTTAACTCAGTTACACCAGTATTTAATGATTATGTAAAGACAGTGAAAAAAAGAGACGAAATGCCCATTTTACAGTTTTTAAACTAATTATTCCATAAATTATGTTTTTAAAATACACTTTTTTTAAGACCCCAAACTATTACTTGGAATTGTATGAATACAACAATTAATTTGTTTTCCAAATGTCTCCACTGCTTTGAGTTTTAACAAAACTGCCAAATTAAAAAAAAAGTGTGATATATTTAAAAGGACATATTTCAATATTTTTGTATAGATTAACTGTATTAATAATTTAACTTACAAATTTAATTTAACAAATTACATATGAGAGTTGGCATACTGTTTACCACAGCTTTAAGTGAACTTGCAGACAAGACTGGTATTTATCTGACCACATAACACTACAGTATATAGCTTCACTGCAAAAAATGCTAACAACAAAAAAAAAAGCGAAAAACAATTGTGGAGGGGAACATTAAAATAAATAAATAAAGCTGTTAAAACTACAAAATCTCCTAGGAAAACAGAATATTATCCCAAAGAAAAGAGGGAAATTCTCTTTATTTAAAAATGAGGTTGCAGAGACCACTGAAGAATATGCCCTTGGGGACAGTTTGGCATTAGCAGAGAAAGGTACAGGCTGACATCCCGCTACCTTTCCTTCCCCACTCCTGTAACGCCAGGGCTCAGGATGATGAAGCAGCATCTCTGCCAGTCACCGGAGAGGCACATACCACAACTGCACTTGGATACATTGACGTAACCCCACGGGAAGTCGTGGTGGTACCTACATACAGTGCCAAGTGATTCCCAGTGGACAAAACCTGGATTCTGGGAACTCTGTGCTTTGGAATTACGAAATTTACGGGCAGGGGTTTTCCTGCATAAACAATGTAGACTTTAATACAATAAACAAATTGAGATCTAACAATCAGAGAGAGGGGAAGGAAACCAAGGTCAAGAAAGAATGGAGAGAAACAAAGAGAGAAAGAAAATTACTGTAATATCTTACCTTTACTGCTAGTATTTTTCCACTAGGGACATGATATGCCCTGCATGAGAGAAAAAATTAAATAACTTGAGAACCCATAAAATTACCTCTATACATATGTGCAACATGTATACACTAATTTCACAGAAAAATGACTTGGAGCTAATACTTTTTACATTAAACCAATTTTATATAGCATTTCTAAAGAAAGACTGATGAAAACAATTGATCAAAAGAATATAGTTACAATGAAGCCATTAAGCAGGTTTTTACATCTGCATGTTTTACATAAAATCTACACATTGAAGGCTTTCGTACAGCATAATAGCAAACTTGTAAGTATGAACTTATCCACTTTCACATTTTCTTTCAATGAAATAAAATTATGATATATCCATTATTCAGAATCTTCATGTAAACCAACATTTATCACACAAGTTTGGCAGTCCTATGGGTATTTTCAGTGGTAAGACAGTGAGATACACAGCTATATCAATCAAAGTGAAGTAAAACAGGTAATGACTGATTCTTTATCATAACCTAAGGACCCTCCGAAAATACTCGCAAAATGAACTTTCTGCATTTGTATTTGATTGGTATGCGTGTGTGCATATAAGGTTAGAAAGCATTATTGTTAATGCTCACATGTGCTCAAAATAAATTTCCACAGTTTTCTCTTTCTGAAGACAAACATTTATAATTGGCTATTTAACAATGACTTGTGTATTCCTAACCAAGAACTCTTAAGAAAATAAAAAGGTAGGCGAAATAAAAAGTCTACTAAAAATCCAATGTAATTTTGCATAAAAGCAAAACCATTAAAGGCTTTCCTCTTCACTAGTTTTATTGCCTCATACTGATTTATGACGCTATACACCATAATGTCATATATGTGGGCACTAAGTTTAAAGAAATATAATATTTTACCACTATACACCTCTAGCAATTATTACTGAAGAAGAAAAGCTTTAATAGTTTTTTTTGCATGCAAAATAATACATAGTACAGGGTGAGACTGTTTAATTTTATTTATGACCCTGACTGCTTATATAATTTCTGTTAATCGTTTGGCAGTTTCTAAAAACTTCACCTTAATATAATAACTCATGGACAAACATTTATGTAACTGAGTGGCATTAGCTTTTTGGAACAAACAGAGTTTAAAAAGGCATACAAAAAAAATCAGTGTTATTTAATATCCGTACAACAAGCAAAAAGCAAAATCATCAGACGAAACTCTTGACAGACTATCAGTCTGAATGCATAATCAACGAATCCAATGGAGTAAATGAACTCTGCTGTAACTATGGATGAATCAACAGTGGCAAAACATTATGGACTTAAGATCAGAAGAAATGATAACAAAATGAACAGGTTGAGATAGCATGCTTAACGTCTGTTAGCTTAATATGTACTGTGCTGGACAGTTTGGCAACTTAATTAGCTTGTCAAGAAAGCTGATCTTTTTTCCATAAGAGAGATCTCCTGTTTCCAAGTGAATTAAAAGGGAAGACTTGATTATTTAATTATGATGCACGCTAATTCATCCGTGGAAGTTTGGGTTAAATTTCCAGCAGAGGGCAGATACCTGGTTTGGTTTACAGAGCACTGACAGTACCAATTTAACATTTAATTATCGCTGAGAATTGGATCACAAAGGAATACCATGCCCATGGGTACAGCGTGTCCAGTGGCTTTGCAAATGGCATGCTACCTGGGAGGAAAGGAATTTGTTTACTCCAGGCTGGTCCGGCATCTCGATTGTCCTGACCTTCCTCAACACAATAACTGTAAAGTGATTAATGAAGTTTGAATAGGAGCTTTGGTTACACCAAAAGACAACCGTACACCTCCGTAGCGTTTTAATTAACAGCTAACACTTCAAATTAGTCTGTAGTTGCTACAGTAATTACCTGTTCCAATGAGTGTGTAGGGAAAACGTTTTTGTTAGATATTATGTAGAACTGTAAGTTGGAATTGATCATTTTGGTTACAGTCGGTGCAGCTAAAGCCTGAAGATTTAGTACCTTTATGTAGCTTCAGAAGGATGTACTAGAAAAACCTCCACAGAATAATGTGCACAGCATGAAGAAAAACATACTTTTTTGTGCATAATGCACCCATCAGTAAGTCTATGGATGTTTACGAGGAGATTAAACTAATATTCATACTCTATGAGCAATGTGAAGTCTCATCTCAAGGGTCAACTCTCACACATTTCAGTGTCACCTCCAAGAGTAAGTAAACTCTTCACTGTAGAACCAGATCATCAGATGAAGCAAAAGTAGCAAAATGCAAAAGGTTCCTCAGCAACGCTGTACATTTCAGTGAACACACACTTAGAAATCTTCCAGGATGGTAGGCAAATGATGTCACCTAATAAACAGTTACAACTCCTCTTGCTAGGAATGCATTTGAGCAGTGCCTAACAGTAAAGACAAGTGGGTGTTAAAACTAAGTGAAAACAGTTGCTAAATAGCTGCTGAACTACTTAAAGACAAATGTGAAGAGTAGAAATTCAATGCATTGAAATGCAAAATATTCAAGGAAAATACTGGTTTGATGTTTGCAAAATTTCATTCCTTGCAGGAACCAGCTCTGGCAAAACAAGTTCATTCTTCTGCTCTTTTTTATTGGGGGTTGGTTTTGGTCTGCTTTTGACCCACTGCAAAAGCTGTAACAGATGATTGAGAATAGGTGGCTATAAACGATTTACTGTTAAGGAGAAATTGAAGAGACAGTACCACATCAGAGAGAGCCAACTTCTGCAATCAGAAGTTTAAAAAGTAATCTTGAACACCTGATGCCAAGTGTCAACTATTAAAAAACAGAAAAGTTATCATTTAAATTTGTTGCAATTTGCCAACTGCAGGAAGCAGGTTCTGATGTGCATTTCCCCTTCCCTCTCTGTCTCTTAGTTACACTGGGAATTTACAAGACA
Source organism: Elanus axillaris (assembly GCA_026212715.1). Classification (NCBI taxonomy): domain Eukaryota; kingdom Metazoa; phylum Chordata; class Aves; order Accipitriformes; family Accipitridae; genus Elanus; species Elanus axillaris. The sequence goes on along the minus strand of JANZLQ010000002.1, from coordinate 22,565,654 downwards.
AATACCATGGCATGGAGTGCTCTTTTACTCTCTGGAGAGGAAGCTCCTAAGAGACATTAGGACAAATTAAGAATAGATTCTTCTGCAGGGTCTGATCCAGATCCCACTCAGGTTAGCTAGTGAACTGCATCTACCATAAACTTGATGCATTATTATTTTAAGTGCAAATTGATGGAAATGCTATGAGATTAATAACCACCATAATAACAACTTTCTCCAATACTAAAATACTTTTAAAATATACATTTTAAAATAACGGCATAGTACTTAAAATAGTAGAAAAATAAACACAACAATCAGACAATTCACTTGGTGCCCAATTTCTGCACATAAAACCCCCATAACTCCAATACTGTGCACGTAACTTTTTATTTTATTTTAAAAAGAGGCAGTTGTTCACTATTGTAGCCACAGCATTTTCTTAGGCTGAGGATAATAACTGAAGTTATTAAAAAAAAAAAGCAAAACTCAGGAATCCATTTTGGGATACCAATCTTACAAGACAATGAATTCTTTTCAAATTCACAAAGTCTGACTGCAAATAGGTGCTGTGCATCTGTAAAAAGACCAGATAGTGCAAAAAGTTGTAAGTATCTTAAACCAATCTGCAGTGACATCTTTAAAGTGAACAGTAAAAGCTACTAGTTGAAAATTGCATCTTAGTCTCAGAATACATACAGGAAACAAGAAAATAACTCATCCTCATTTTCCCCAGAAAAGGAAAATTCTTCACAGAAGCATACTGTTCTTTCTTGATACTCAGAAATGTATTTTTGTTTCTATGTCCAATACAGGTAAGGGACAAAACCTGCACTTGACTGAGCAACCAATTTAACATTGCTAGATGAGGAGAAAGGTGATAAACAACACAGTAGAAAGCAGTAAATGCAGGAGCACCCCTTATACACATTAGCACTACCTGGTGCAGGGACCAAGTTAAGAGACTGTTGTTTAATTAAAATTGAGTTTCAGTAAATCAGAACAGTAACTCCCAACAAAATTTTTATAGGTTTCACAAAAAAAGGAAGAAATCTTCAGGGAGGATGGAGTAAAGAAAGCAGCAACTTTCAGACCTCCTCAGGAAAAAAAAAAAATAAAATTCCAGCAACAGAGGCATTGTGGTAGGAAGCAGTGCATGAGCTCTGAGAAAGAGGGGAAAAACAGAGCAAGAAAGCTGGAAGGTAGATAGGGAGAAGATGAGTTTGGGGGGGCCCTTCCTCCGCCCTGCCCTGGCACACTGCTGATGTGAGACGGAGGAAGTGGCCGACAGCTCCTTTTGGGAAGTTCTCCTAGTGAACATGCACGGCAGGCAATGCAGAGAGGTTGGCTTAAAGCTGTCGCATGTCGTATAAGACAAGGACAGGCAGACTTCAAAAACCGCGTACTTTGAAACATTCTGACTGGGGAACAGATATTTAAATCTCTTCCTTCACATTCCCACTAGAATTTGTTATTCTGAGCCCCCTGCATCCATTACAATCAACAGCTTCTAAGCAAGACTGGCACAGTTGTGTCAAATATTTTATTAACCTTGACTATTAACCACATCCCTAGACATTTAAAGCCCTGAGGGGACCCATGCAAGCCAAGTCCTTTAGCATAACTTTGTCTCCTCTACTCTGAAAATTGAGAATGCCCCTCAGGGAGCAGTGCAAAGGCAGCTTGCCCAGCTCCGTGGCAAAAGCTGGGTTATTCTGGGGAATAAGGAAGACTGTGTGAGCAAGCGTGCATTCTGCTTGAACAAAGCCCTCCAGCTAAGTCGGAAAAACTTCTGGACTGTGGAGTACAGCATGTGCACCCCTTGTGTTCCAGAAAATAAAAATCAATATCATAGAAAACGAGAATAGGGCTTTGGGGGATCTTCCAACTCCTCGGCATATCTCCCCCGTATATAAGAAGTGTTTCTACAGCAAAGCAAATTACAAAACGAAAGTGTCAGAAGTGATTTCTGTTTTAAAAGAAAAGTAAGAAAAAGGTAACTGAATTTCACATTGCCTGCTTTGTTCTTCCTGAGGTCTACTGCAAAGAAAAGCAGGGGAGAAACGTAATATGCTTTGGCTCTAACATCTTTGTGGAATAAACCATAGCCCATCCTAATATTTAATGCTAAAATTTTCATACACTGAATATGGTGAGTTTCTACTCAGTTCAAAATTAAAATAAAAAGAATCCAACCAAACAGAACATGCACAAGGTTCTTAATAAATAGCTTAGATGCCAAACAAAAAATTTCTCCCTCTTTCAACTTGCTAAGACTAACAATTTTATATTCTCCCTGTGAAAAATTGTACCTAAAAGCACAGTGGGGTGCTGCACTGCTTGCTGTGAATGTGGTATAATTTCTTCCAGGGCAGAGAAAGAACTAACTTCAGGTTTCAACATGCAGGCACTCAAGAGAGACAGCAATTTTCAATTTGCTTTCTAATTTTTAGTTGTAAAGTATTTGCCCACATATGAGTGACTCAAGGATGGTCACATCAGAAGCATAGATTGAGTATGCAAAGATCCTTGAGCTTTCTCAAACAGCTTTTCCTAACATATATAGTAACTTTCTACTACAAACTGAGTTTACTATTACCTGAAAACTGAAAATAGTCTCTTCCTAGAAGCAAAAATTCATTAAAATTATTTTATCATGCTGCTAATGCTGATGAAAAAAAAAGCACTGAAGAAGCCTGCAGCAGCCTCCCACGCAGAAGATCCTGCTTCCCACCTGTTCACTCTGGTCAGTAGGATGTGTTTTTCTATTTTTCCCCCAATAGCCATGGAAACAATTTCTAATCAATAAGATATTCCTTGGCAAGACCAAATGATTCAAGGGAAAGCCATGACCTGTCTGCTACGCCAATGAGTCAGTTCCTTCCCTTCCTAGAAATATAACTAACATCAGCAAATATGACAAAATGATATACTGACAGTACCGTTACATTAGTGATGCGACTGCAGGATGCAGGGATGCAATGCTCCTCTCTGGCTGAGGTACCAGAGAAACTTAGGGCTAATGCCACAAACTCAGATCTGCTGTAGCTCTACTGGCTCACCTAAAGTGTTGGTACGTCATTCTGCTAAACGATGCTTTTAGCAGATGAAAGCGTGGTTAAAAGGGACCTCTGCACACCATCTAATCCAGCCTGCCTCTTGAAGTGAGACTGGAGGAGTAGATGAGTTCAGCCATAGCTTTGTCCAGGTCTCTGCTGAAAGCCCAAAGGATGGAAGTGCCCTGCCACTCTCATGCCCTGTTAACAGTGCTGCACCTTCTCACTTGCAAAGAGGTTTCTCCTAATGTCCAATATGACCTTCCTGAGTGGCACCTAAGGCGATAAAGTAAAAATAAAAGCAAATATTTCAGGTCCTTTCTCCCAGATACGTTTCCTTCTGCTTCACACCTTCATATATACTCATTATACACATTCGTTAAAAACATCAAGATGTCAATTCACTCGACAAGAATCACAAATACCACCCCATTTCCCCCTAACTGCTCACCCATAGCACTGCACTGATGAACTGCAGAGGAAGTCCTCCAGACATCCTCCTCACTCGATGCACAAGAGTAACACGCACTAAAGACTTCTGGGACCGAGGCAGAGTATTTCCTAACAGAAATGAACATACACATAGAAGCCCTAGGTTTCTTACTTGAGTTAAAAAGTTAACACAAAAAGCTATGGTTGTAGCAAGCAGCACCTTAGGACGTAAGGGCACTGAACGAAGTCAAACTGAACATTTTCCTGCCCTATGAGAAATAACCTAGAGCAAAATGACTGAGTCAGTGTCACACAAGATGAATACAATTCTCTAAGTGTTATGCATTGCAGAATAACATGGCAGTCACCAGCTGCAAACTATATGCAGGAAATCACCCACAGATTTGCTTTACTGTTAATTTTTTCCTCCCCCCCCCCCGCACAGGGGAATACAATTTCTCTCGTCCTCTCCTTCTTGCCCGTTTCCGCCTGTTTTGACTGCGTCTGGGTGGTGTTCTTTTTCCTTCGGAAAGGGGAGATGATTTGCTTAATTAGGTGGTTGTGTTCTTTCCAGCAGGACATAAGCATGTATGTACAAACAAGCTTATTGTGTAGTTATGCTCAAAAGCTCTACTTAGGCTTGAACAGCCTCATCAGCCAAAATAAGGGTGGCTGCATTTGTTTAAATCAGGATGCCTACAACCACAGCAGTTGCCCCTGAAATCTGGTTTTTGGTGTTTTGAAGCATTCTTTGTGCCGTTGTGTAAATTAAAGAAATTAAAATATTTATCCATTCGTTTTAACAATCACTGATTTAATTTAATGGTTCTCTAATCCTGAATTTTAACGTTTACTAAATTATATACGTATAGAACTATTTATGTGTATCTAATTGCTGATTAGTACTGCTAACTGGTAATACCATAAGCATATATGCACATCTCATCTATCTATGCTCATCCTAAATCAAATACTTTTTATTTTCAGTCAAAAAAGGAGGTATGCATGTTTGATGCTGAAAACTTGACTTAAAGCATTGCCCAGATTGAGAAGAAAAAAATGTGTTAGGAAGTGCAGGGTACTCTATGAGCAGAATTTACATCCTGTCTTTGCAGTGGATGAACTCATGTTTTCATTCTTCAAGCTGAGTAACTGCTTTGTAGTGTTTGAGGATTTATTGAAACCATGCTAGGTTTCTGAGGACTTTCTAATAGAGTCTTATGGCCCTGAGAGCATAATTGTTCTCCAAGGATTTTGAAATCAAAACAGTGTAAGTGTTTTAGATTCTGTGTGGCATAATGAAAATAATTTAATGCCTTTTAGTGGCATACCAAGTTTATTTCACTTACAAGAGAGACATTGCAATATCTCTAAGCTTCCATAGTGTTGGGAGATATTGTAATGTGTCAGTAATTCATGAGCAATGTAAGACAAAAGGTCAAGAGAGCACCATTTCATTTTCTAACTGACATTACCTTTAGATATAGGCACTAGAACAAATATGATCTTTACAGAGGCAAATATAATGATCATCTGTGTGGATTAAGTTAAGCAATTGTAGTTTTTTATCTTTGCGGAAAGACTTGGAGTAGAGCAGAGATTTTGCTTGAAGAAATATTTTAAGTCTCTGCCTTTGATTTAATGAGAGCTTTGTGACATTTGTGTAAGCAGAAGCCAGAGTTTCTTCACTGTTCTTTGTGGTGGTCTAAAATTGTCCTTAAAAGTGGCGTTTCTAAGAGTGCTGTTTACAGGCTCCCGGTAGGTTGGCTCAGGGGGGACCTGGAGGATTGCTCAAGGAGGACT
>JANZLQ010000002.1:22541602-22553811 GCA_026212715.1 Elanus axillaris | reverse complement strand
GACTAAACATTACTTAGCAGCAACAACTGAAAACATCAGAGTGTTATCAACATTCCTCTCATACTGAACTCAAAACATAGCACCCTGCTAGCTACTAGGAAGACAATTAACTCTATCCCTGCTGAAACCAGGACAATAGCTTAAAGGCCATTTTTGAGAGAAAACTCTTTTCATATTTATATCCTGCTATTATTTGCATTGCAAAGAAAGTCAAACTTCAGGAATGTGTAAAATATCCACATGTAAAATGGGTGCACATTCCCTGGAGCAGTGCAGAATGACGCTTGCACTGCAGAAAATACTGTGAAGTCACTGCAACTGCTAATTCAAAATATGAATGCAATAAAAAGGAAGAAAAAAGGTAGAAATATTTCCCTGACACAGAAGGCGGCTCATGTTTTTACAGGTAAAATTTTTTACTTTCCCAAATTGCAGGCAAATGCAACATTCAACCACTTAACGAAGCAGATCACAGCATCAGCCCACACAATGCAGCAAGTCAGCATGGAAGTGACAGAAGTATTACGCATTCCTGCCTGCACTATTATCCTCTGCACCTTGAGTGTTCACAACTCTGTTCCTTCATCACTCCTACAGACTCTTACTAAAGTAGTATTCCTCACAAGAGAAAAATATTTTTGTAAAAATATTTTAAAAAAGCAGGCACGTAACTATACTACCTTTCAGAAATACAAGCAGAAGTGAAGAAGTGCAAGTTCGGCTTTACATAGCATTTTATCCAAATTTTCCACATGAATTTTACAAAACGTGAAATACATACTATGTATGTGGCAACATTATAAAAAATGAGATGGTTTTATGCCAGCTAAAAGCACTGCATCATTGGACGTACTAAGCACACAGATCAAACATGGAATAGAGCTGTTCCTTGTCTGTAGGGCAGGTGCAAGTTGACAAACAGACGTTAAAGCAGATCCTCAGTGCAAAAACATTAGCAAAGCACACGGTCACTTGCCTTGGTTTACATTCCTTAGACTTTGGCCACTATTAGACACAGGATGAAGGGGAGAGACTTTTGGCAGAACCTTGTGTGGCCATTCTTACACTGCTCATGATTTCAAATTGCTAGCTCCTTATTTCAGCTACTTCTCTAAAGAAAATGACCCAGAACTGGGTAACAATAACACATGTAGGTTCCACCACTTTGTGGGATATTCCCTGTCCCTAACTGTGCCGCAAGTGCCTTCCACAGGGACGAGAGCACATGGCCCTCCTTTGCGATGCTCCTTCCACCTATATCACTCAGAGCCTCTATCAGTGCACAGAGAAGGGAAGCAACCTTCTCTAAGTCAGAAAACACCAAGAAGTCACTGACTGAGCTGTAAAGTTTAACACTCTCTCTCAAATCTTTCTTATTATAAAGTAAGAAAACAATACAGTTTCTGCAAGTTTCTTGGTCTAGGAACACCTTTCTACAATAGAAGATCAACGAGATCTCTGAACTACATTCCATCTACAAGGCTAACCTGATTTCTGAAGAGTCTATTCAAAGACTAGATTTGTTCCTTTAAGGTTTTAGAAGTTCATTTTCATTAAACCTTCTACAAGAAGAGTCATTTTGCAATGTTGGCAGCCACTTAGAAACTAAACTAAATGCACGGTAGCTTTTAAAACATTTAAAAAAAATGTTAGTATCAAAGTTAAAATGTCTAAGGTATAAACAGAATCGTAATGGAATGCTGGGTTACTGTATATGGTAAATAGCTCTCTGGAGGAAACCTTTATTACTCCCTCAGGGCTTTCTTATAAAGTATGGATTTCTTAATTCCTAGTGGAATATTTTTCATACACCACTGCAGACTATTAAGTACCAGATATTACATTATGTAGTTTAAACTTTGAACTATGCATGAGAAAGACTTTCCTGTCAGGAAAACTGTATCTCTGCTATTATAAACTTTACAATATTAAAATTAATACTGGCTGCAGGGTATAAGCTTCACTACCAAAATTTGGGTGAGTTTATCATTTAATATATTCATCAGCTTGTGTGTGAAGCTGCTCATAAGGGAGGGAAGCCACTGCAATGGTGAAAGGGGTATTTACTAATTTTCAGTTGCTAGAGAAAGGCAGAGCAATGGTGTCATCACATCCTACTGGTGTCATTCTCAGTACTGGGCTAGCACAGGGCATGGTAAGCCAGCAAGAGTAATGGCATTGCAAGTACTGAAGGCAATTCATTATGCTTCAGGACATTTCAAGTTCCACTTGTGAACCATTAACTTGTTACCCAGGAGGGATTCAAAGCTAAGCATTAAAAAGATAATAAAAATGCACCAGCTCTCACAGCACCCAAGAGCAGATACCTTGTAAATATGTAAAGAGAATTCTTTAAAAGTTTATATTAAGAATTTCTTTTATAATCTTTTCTGCGTAGCAGCAATGGCCCACCTACACCTCAATACAAATATGAAGGGTAAAAAAAAAGAGCGCTGTTAAATCTTATTTTCAAAAATTTTAAGTGAAATTCAACACTCACTTGTAGACTGTGCCTCCATTGCCATGACCGAGGATGTCTCGATACCGTATGTCTTGTTCATTCATCTCCACAAGAAAGAAAGAAAAACAAAAGAGATGTCATGCTGTGGATGGAAATGTCAAGGAAAAGCAACTCTAGGCCATAAACAACAAGCAGTCTGGGTCATTTCAAGTTCAGCTGCAAGAACGAGAAGATCAATACAACATTTGCTGTCCAATTTATAAAAGACGATACCAAGGGACAAAGTGATGGAAAGTTTAATGACAATTTGTTTGCCTGGGTCATTTCATTAAAGTTTGATAAAAGGTGTCAAAATGGAATGATATAATATAGCTCAAGAGGGTCAGGTCACAGATACTGATAGGAAAAGGGTCTCCAGAACAGCACATAACCAAAGCCAAAGTTGGAGGTGAATGGAAACAATCCAACAGAAAACTGTCATCTTAAGTATGGCTAGAAAAGTTTATGATTTATTCTGGAATCAGCATAATTGATACTAACTGAGTGACGGTTCTGTCAGTAGTATTGCTTCGTAGTGCTCAATTTATATACCTTTTAACAAAAGCAAATCTTCAGAAAAAAATAGTCTTGAATTGCTATCCAATAAAAATAATTTTCCTTGAAATACACAACTAATTGCTTGCCTCAATCTTTCTGCTCACTAGGACAACTCTCCAGATATGACAGTATCCTCAGTTATTCAGGCAAAAGCCCGACACAAGCACTGCTGATTGCAAATGTTGGAATTTGGGATCTGACATGGCTTTTATAAAAACTTATCATATTGCTGAATAAGCAATTCAAATATAAAGCTACAGTTCAACCTTCTCCTGTACAAATACAGTTATACTGATTTTCCAGCTAAACTACCTATTAAAAATAATCACTGAAGACATTTTTGCAATGCCCATGTATACCTGAAAATAAATGTTTTAATCAGAGTAAATTCTGGACTGCATGCATTTTCTATTCCAAAAAGATCTTCCTCATTGCCTGATCATTTTAAGTAGTAAATGATTGGGCAAACCCCATTTTTAAAAGGTGTTTTCCTAGGAAACATTAATTTGTTTCTATTTATAACTATTATGTAACTATTTATATTTTATGGGATACCATGTTAAACATTTTACATGAATTTGCATGGCTGCTTCAAGACTCTTGTCATTTTTGTGTAATAAAAGGCACCAAAAACCTCCTAATGATATGTCTGGTCTGCTATCACTGATGTGATTAGAGATCACGTAAAGACATCTGAGATGGCTTCAATTAGCAATTTCAAGTACCACAAGCACCATGGTGAGAGCCACACAGAGCTCACCATAAGCTAACTGTCTGTATTTATCCAACTTCTGAAATGGCTTTTAAAATTCAGTGGGGACATGTGCCCTTCAGTTACTAAGCCGTGTTTAAGCAACCCCTTCCATATGATGTCAGTGAAGATAAGAGGAACTTTGCCCCTGGCTTCAACTGGAACAAGTAAGTGATAGTAACGAGCTGAAATGCCCTAAAGAGTCAATACTCAGCATGTCTTACAAACAGAAGATGGAATATTTAACTTACTTAAAATAATAAGTTTTAAGGACAGAAGCGATTAACTCCCAAATTTGTGTTCTTTCCTTTCACTACCTGAATAAAAAGCATGCTTGTTTCTCATAGGAAATACTTTTCCTCTGTGCATTTCTTCCAGTGAGTTTAAAATCTCCGAGTTCTGAGAAAATTCAAAATACCACAAACCAGAAGTTGACTCTGTTATTATCCATTTGTAGTTAAACCTGAGCTAGGTATCTTCAGAGGGTATGAAATGTCCCCTTCAAATATCAAGGTTTATGATGAAAATGAAAATGTATTTTATTATTATTATTACTGAAAGCTATTTTGCTTACTGCATCAATCAGAAAATGCAAAAAAAGAGGGGAAATAAAAGACACCTCACGAGGAGCAAAAATTCATGAATGGGTTTGAAAAATACGTAAAGAATCTATACTGAAACCCTTGTGCTAAAAATAATCTCTCTCGGACTGCAGTACTTGTTAATTTAAAGCACACACTGTGTTTCAGAAGTTCTGGTCTTCTAAGCTGGAAGACTTTAATTCTCCAGTCTTTGAGGTAACAACAAACATCTCTTTCCTATATTCTCAGCAATGTTCTTCTAAACAAAACTCTTAAGAGAAATCAAATGAATCCACAAAGCCATGAACATACTAGTTCTTGGGGGGGAAAAGAAGAATTTTTTGTAGTTACACAAGTTATAAGCAACAAATTTAGCAGAACCAGACATAAAGCGTATTCTCTTTTCTCTTGCTTTTTGCCAACCAGTAAAAGCAGAGTATTTTCTTCACATCGTTCCCTAAAAGCCAGCGATAGGAGCAGCTCCATCCTCTGATGCTGAACTGTTCACGCCTGCTGCCAGCCCAGCACCATTTCTTGTCTCTGTGCACAAAGGAGCAACCAGAAACCCAGGGTGAAATAGGAAGACTGGGGTGGAGCAAGGATCTGCCAGCAACTGATAGAGAGATAAAGTGTGATTTACTGGCTCAAATAAAGATGCCAAAAACATGTGGTGATTTATTTATTTCACTGGGAAAACTGGATTCTCAATCATAAAATGATAACATAATAACAATGAACTCGACAGTAAGGACTGGAATATTAAACCTGCAAAACCAAGTTTGATTGGATGCCAATATTAACAGAATTAATGAAAAAAGAGAAACAGATTACAATTACGGATCAGCAAACAAAACATCCCTTGCTTATACCAGCTGTTTTTGACAAAAATCAGTGTCTATCTCTTGTAAATCATTAAAACCAAAATGCTCAATTAATCCTTATTTTATATGTAGAGGCCTGACAGAGGCAAAGTCCTATAGTCACACCTTTGCTTTACGAATCGAAGCAATAATGGTTTCAGAAAGCAGTCACACTCTATGAGCAGACAATTGAAGAGATTTAGTAAATCCCACTTTATAGAGCAGAGACTAATCGGAAAACACAAGCCAGTCAAATGTTTCTTATGAACTGTTGACACTATATCAATGCTGAATCAATTGGTGGCATTTACTCTGAGTGACAGAAAAGAAATAAATATTTATATCACATCACCTATATCAATGAACCTAGGCAGAAAGCTATTTCTAACCTGTCAATATTTGATTATCTTGAAGAATCATGTCCCCTTCTTTTAATGATTAATATGAATTCCTTATTAAATCTAAATGGAAACTACTAGAGGAATACCATTATGAATGCCTGAAAGCATAAACTGCCAAAAAATAATAAAAAATAACAACCCAACCCATATTTAAGTAATGGTAAGTGTGACTTAATCCCCCAAAAGGGGGAAAAGTTAAAGTTATAACTAGAAACCTATTTCCAGTTACGGATCTGTGACCAAATGTTGCAGAACACAATGCAGCATAACAAAAAGCATTTTCTCTCGACAGAAAACACGGTAACTCCTATCAGAGCAGGGTGAATAAAACAGTATTAAAACTTACTTTGAGGTTTTTGGGGTTTTTTTAAATGGGTTCAAGTAACATTTTTAAACATCATAATAAGAGATTTGGTTCCTTTATATCTTTCTAAAATTCTACTACGCAGGAAAGAAATCTGTAACAATCTGTTGCAGGGCACACAAAATACTAATTTCTATTACTTCAAACAAATAAAATGCCAAATACAGCTTACGGACTCAATCACAAAAAGGTGGCTTTTACATTCAGTAATTCTACTTTTAAAAAAATTAGTAATATTGGAGCAATTATCAACTTCCTTTTAGAAGTTCAGAAGCATGCTGCTGGTACTGCCATAATTTTAGGTTATCCAGAAAAATACATTGTTTAGCTATAACTTTGAAACATCAACAGATTTACCTGGTAGGAATCTGTGAATATTAAACTAAGTTTGCACATAAGGAATGCTGACAAGCTTAAAAATACATTTCCAAGCTGTATTCAAAGGATTCAGCGCCAAATAGGCAAGGTTGCAATACTGGGCTGTTCAACTCACATTTTAGAGGGGAACTCTCATCTATTAGACCACAATGTTACAGGTGATACTGAAGGACAAGCATGAAGACCAGCCTTTATCTTCTTGACATGCTCAACTACAACTACTTGATTCATGAAATGCCAATGAGGCTTGGAGAGGTCATTGTGTGAAGGCACTGAATACGCATCTGAGATAATTAAGATTTCAACCTTCGAAACATGGAGGGGAAGTGAACAGCAGTTAAGAAAATCAATAAGAGTCTTTTATTTGCAGTGACACAGATGTCTCAGTCAATAGAGCCTAATAGGCAAGCTTGATCGCAATGGACAGGTGCCTGCCTCCAAGGCTATCAAAGGGCTTTCACTATGACAAACGTTAAAACATATTTATGTTGCTGCTGAAGAATCTGGGATTCTTTTAAGGTAGTTTAATGGTGTATATTTAATGTCATTATGCTACTGCAAGCCTGCCCATATGTTCAGATCAAAATGGGTAAGAAATAATTGCTCCGTCTGTCCAGGACATCCACTTGTCCATCAACTGTTACATTAAACCTTTCACTCCTGGGTGCCAGAATCCGAATGCATGGAGCAGGAAGAGAAAGCAACAAGACAGCTTTCTACAACTTTGGTATTTTTTTTGTTTGTTTTTTAAGAAGCTACAATGTAAGGTGATTCCAGATAGTATAGAGTGGTTCCTTGCAAGAACCTGCTAAATATTTAAGTATCTACTGCTCTGAAGAATACGAAGGTCATTCTAACTGAGCAGTTGACTTAGTTATTCAAAATTGATTAACTTTCTTCCCTGAAATTGTGGCAGCAGTGCAACATGTGTGAGGTACTTCAATCTATTTGGAGCTAAATCTGATTAGCACATTTTGAGAAATGGGAAGCAAATTGCTATGCCAATCAAAGTAAATCAGGACACATAACTCATTCATATCATGAAGGTTTTCATGGTCCCTCCAGTTCTGTATTAAAAGAACACATTACAACTAAATGAGCAGTAAGCATCTCTCCACCTATTTGTGGTACGCCAATCCCTGCAGTATTAGGCAGTAACAAGATGTGCGTGTAGCCAAGACTCAATTCAGTGCACCTACCTGGCCATTTGCAAGTATTTTCTTCAGCTCTGCAGAAGACTTTTTTAAGCTGAAAAATAAGAGGCAATTATTTTTAATGACTGTGCCATTTCACTCTATAAAGTGAAACCATAAGAAACAACAAGCTGACAGGTTAAGTTCATAGTTACATATTCTAATAGATTTAACTTTAGCAATGCTAACTGACATTCAGTATAGCTACTCCTCAAACCACAGACAGCAGAAATGAAGAAACAATGAACATTTAAGAAAACCAATATATTTTTCACCTTTACAAACTAGCTTTTTTAGATACCTGACTATGCTATCCTTTGAGATACAACCTATTGTTTGTCAGTTCAAAGAAGAAAAAGGAAAAAAAAAAAGATAGCCTCACAAACCAAGTGTTTCAAAAAACAACAGGAAAATAAGGTTCACATTAGTTTTCAGGTGCCTTATCTTGTTTTAAACCCATTAAGGCATTATCTCTCAATAATTTCTGTAAGTCTGCCACAGAAGGGTGTGCCGTCAATGATGCCTCACTACCTCAGCTGACATTAGATTGGAGCATGGTGAGCAGGTGAGTACAATTCCTGATTTAGGCATCTCAGGGACATGCCCAAATTGAGGTGGGTGAGTCAGATTGCCACGTGCATCCATTCCAGGTCAACGTGCTGCTGCAGTCCCTATGCTTTTTCAGGAGAAACTACTCCTGTGTCACTAGTCTTACATTATGCAAAATGACCCTTATTATCTTCTTCTATTAAGAGAACTTGAACAAACCACAACTATCAGCTTGGTGTGTTTTGTAGGTAAAACTATTAGTGGCTTCAAACTACTTCCACCACTCAAAGTACTGCTTCGCCTCCTTTCCTGAATAACTCTGTTCCTTGTACGTTCAACACAACAAACTGTCTGGGTAGCAGTATGTCTGCAAAACTTAATCTCAAAGACACATTCTGCTCTTATTACTGAAGTTAAAAAAAAAAGTACAAAATAATATATTCTTGAAAGGCATGTGCACGTGTCTTGATCACAGATCATTATTAACAAGAACAGTGAAAACACAGATTTCATATTTGGTGTCTTTGTTCTTTAATAGGCCTCTTGTTCCCACGACAACTTTAAAGAAAAATTAAGTTTTCCAAGGAAACATAAGTTGATCTTGTCATCTTTCATGACTAACAATTTGTGAACATGAAACAAAGAGAGACTTTCAATTACTTCAAAAACAAAACTCATAGTGCAGAAGGTTTCGGAAAAGGAATGGCAATTAACCACCAAATAAGGTGACAAGAATCTTCTAGAAGCCTCATTTTCAATGCACTTGAAGAACAAGCTCAAAAGTACAGGAAGTACTGAAAGCCGAAGCACAACAGCCACAGAAAGGAGCTTTATTTAGTTCAGTGGTACGACAGATCGGGAGGAGGACTGCAGTTCATAAAGACATTCAGATTTATTTTCTGTAAACAGTCTTGGATAGGATCTTCACCATTGCAACAGACAACAAATCTTCCCCAAGGGAAGGGGACAAACTTTGCTAGAAGAGATTCACCCAGGGTACTGGCTCTCTTTTTTTTATCTCCTCCATTAGCAAGGACACTAAAGGGAAAATCAAAACTGGTTTTAGTGGTACTTGAACGGGGCTACTCACTGCAGCACAACTGCAGCACAACTCCAGCACTGCTGCTAACTATGTGGGGTGGCATCCTCCTCATCAACAGGTAACCATGTCACATCACTCCCACCGCACCAAGGCAGGGTTTGTGGGCCAGTCCCACCACTGCAGCACTTCGTGGTGTCTGCCAGAACAACTACCAACACTTCACTGACTGGACACGCTTAATGCAGTATGACTGTGTCTTTGATCATGTTCACCTCTCAATTTTTCTTTTTCTTTTCAAAATGCTCTTGGAGAGAAAGGGGAGCAGCATGCTGATGCACGGACAAATGTAGTATTATATGCTTATTAGAATAATAGAATAATTTAGGTTGAAAGGGACCTCCAGAGACTTCTATTCCCACATTTCAAATACACTCTTATTTGAAGAAGATGGAGCCAGACTTTTCTTATTTCCTTTTAAGAATACATAAGGGGTTTTGGTTTATTTGTTCTAATATCAGTATTGAATATAATGACTTCCTGTAACAGTTCATATAATAAAACAGAGTTTATGCTCCAGTATTTAAAAACAGATATCAAGGAAAAAAAGAGAAGGAGTTCTCTCGCATTTTAAGATCTTAATGCAGCTTTTCAAATTAGGACTGGAATCTAAAAAAGAAAGGAAAGGGAGATGGTCTCCAAAACTGTGCTGAAACTGTATAAAACAGGGCACCTAAGCTGTTCAGATGTTTCATAAATCTTACCCCACAATCATAAACCTGCTGAATTGGGTATCAAATTTTAGAATCAAAGAATCCTGGAATGAGATAAGCAACAAAGACCTGAACATATAGACCTTGCCATACACAGTGATTATTAGATGACCAAAACCAAATTAGCTCATACAAACAGTATTTCAATGCTTTATAAAGGACAAAGCCATCTGAAATACCCAGCAAAGACTTATTTCTTTTGGCAGAAAATACTTCTCCTGAAGAACCAGCAGTACGAGTTTAACAAGATCCATGAATCAAGGTAATTTCGTCTTCCCCACTTCACTCCTGCATGCCCAGTAGTCATACTGAAAAAGTTATTCAACATGAAGCTTATCATTGGTAACTACCCCACACAAGGTTCCATTTTGTTTTAATAAAAGAACACAAAACAAAACATATGCTCCCGTTCTTGACTCTTACCTATTGCTTGGAAGGGAATCCGAGACTGCCGAACTGCTATTATTAGCAGACCCTGCTCGCGTATTTACCTGCAGGCAGGGAAAGGATCTTTATCAGTCGTTTGTGTTCAGAGGACACTATTCTAATTAACCTGTAATTTGCCATGAATTTCTCATTTCACTATGAAGGTTAATTAGCTTGTTGCTAGGCATGCCGATGGTTGAGGTCTCGCCTGTATGTAGGTTAGCAGGCTATATAATTCATGGACTACAATATACTATCTTTACATCTTAAATGCTTACTTAAATAATATAGAAAAAGAGATTATATGTCCACCATTTATTCTCATTTTAAAAACTAAACAATCATGTAATATATTTGTAGCCTTCTGCATTTCAAAATGAGTATGATTACAGAAGCAATAAGCATACCTGAATGAATCAAAGAGCCTAAAAGAATTTCATTGCAGTGCCTTCCACACTTAGATAAATTACTGAAATCAAATGAATATGGTGAGGTTTTTAAAACTCTTTGAAGTAGTAGCGGGCATTAGTTGATAAACTGAATATTAAAATTCAGGAACCTTATTAACAGAGGTTAAAAACAAAAAGGAAAGCAATTCCATTTTTAATAAAACTGTATATATAGATATTGCAGCCAACATCCAGCAGATGAATCCTTCTCCCACCCTCAAAAAAAAAAATTTAAAAATCTGCTTGTCAGAGCTCAAGAAAGTGCAGTTTTATTTGACATTTCAATAAGTGGAACACAGCATTACAAATCCATCTAACTTTACTGAAACAATTATTGAAATTCATACCTTCAGGCCATGTATGTTCCGTTTCCCAGGAGGCTTGCAGGCTGAAACAGTAATTGACTAAATTGTAGAACACATCAGGGCCATTTACAAATTTGCTCAAAATGAATCTTTTAAAAAGAAATGAGGGTGACACCAAAATTAGCAGAGAGAAATGATTGAAAAGTGCCTCACAAGACCCAGAGTGGGAATTATGAACCAGGATTTTTAACTTGCAGGAGTGAGCATTTATAAATGCTAAGAGCTTTCTGACACCATGTAATATAAATTCTAATTTCTGCTTAAAACACATCAAAAACAAGAGAACTGTTGGCTTAAATTATCAGCTTCTTTTTGTAATTCAAATTAAAATCTTATGTGACTATTATTTTCACATGTTGTATTCTTTCTGGCATTTAACAGAAATATTTGCAAGATGTATTTTAAAGGAATCAGCTGCCACACATCATGAATTAGTCATATTGTCAAATGCAGACAGTTTGTTTTAAATGTGGAAAAAAACATGTCAGTCTCAAGAAACCAAATACTGGATAAATGCAATACCAAATGCCGTATTTTGGACACAGATGTACAAATGTGGCATCTTATTATGATGTCTAGGTTTACAAAGGGACATGCTGCTTGAGGAGAAAGTATTTTCCTCAAGTCTCTCAAACTATATATTGCCTTGTTCTTCCATTCAGTGGATGTGCTTTTGTCAAATGTTAAAGCCACAAAGGCTTCTAGCTACATGTTACAGACAGTTCCCATTTTAAAACTACAGTGCCCTACAAATTGTATGTTAAAGGGCCTGTCACTTTTGATTGATTGTCTGAGGAGGGATGAATTTGATTTTTCTCTTTCTCTGATGCCCATGCATTTCACTTCAATTTTTGACAGCAGGAAACAGAACTATTTATTAGTCAGAAGGACACAGATGATAGTTATTAAACACATTGGTTAGGGCCAGGCCATGAGCCTTTAAATGATATTAGAAATTACTATGTGCATCTTAAAGAAGAAAAATATTATGATACTGTGGGCATTAAAAAAAAGAACCCAAC
>JANZLQ010000002.1:22521993-22541502 GCA_026212715.1 Elanus axillaris | reverse complement strand
ACTATAAGCTACAGTAAACTATTCTAAAATACATATAAGCATATTATATTTTTTCTAATAGATTAAAATCAATGTTTTGAACGAAATATTAAAAGAATAGTGTTTTTAATGATACATATTTGAATGGTATATTCACCTTGCATCCCACAAATGGGATATATATAACACAGACAGGAGATATATACGTGTGTGTATATGCATACACTTTTGTTTATATATATGCATACACAGAGGTTTATTTTCAGTATAAAAAAACCCTCTGGCTCGTACTACCTAGAGCACAACAATGCATTTTTTTAAAAAATAGACAAAATACCATTTTTTTCCCCTCAAAGACCTTTAAATTATCAAATGAATACAGCACAGCCAAGGTAACACAGGATGGCCCGTAAGACTGGCAGGCTTTATGGAAGACATGAGTTTCCAGGAGGTGCCTGGAGACAGCAACTGAGAAGCTTCCTCAGAAGTAAGAGAGGCAGAAAGGGAAAAGGACTCAAAGGAAGACTGGGCTTGCAAAGAAAGCTCTTAAAAAGGGAGAACCTTAAATTACAGGCAGAAAAGCTGCACGTTACTGATGGGGCTTTAAACTGCAGTACATAGAGAGACATGGCCAAAAGGGCATGAAAGAAAAGTGCTTGAGCTAACAAAATTTGGGATGTTCATTAGAGAGGCAGGACAAGAAGACAGAAAAAAAAATGCAGGGAAGCGCATTTTGTTTGATATTGCAGAAGAGCAGCAGCAGAACTTAGAGGCAGTCTGGGTACAAAGGGAGTGCAGGGTAGCTTTAAAGCTGTAACCTAAAAAGAATAGATGTTTTAAGAAGGTGATCTGGAAAGATGAAACACCAACTCAGCTCTGAAGCAATTTAAAGCTGCCTAAGAGGAAATACCCAGCAGAAACACGCGTAGTTGAGCCAATGGTGAAAATGCAGAAATAATACATGGGGATCGTATCCTCAGCAGCCTGGAGATGAATTCTGAATCTGTAGTCAAAGATTATCCCTGGATGTAAAGCAAATAGAAAAAGAGACAGCAGCAGGAATAGGACTCTACTGAGCTGGTTCTTCAGGAACAACCCAAAAGGAGAATCTAAAAGAAGGTTAAGCCCAATTTGTAATCTCAAAACGTCCCTTTAAACACTCAGGCGTGCCAGCTACTGAGCACCTCCTGTCACAACTTCCTTCAACTTTGCTTAAGGGGAAATATATCCAACTGCCTTGTTTTTCCAAGAAGGGTTCTCCACCTACTAGGGTCACCCACTGTATCAGTTTCTCCAAGACACATGCAAGTGTAGCACTTTATTTCTTGCAAGTGGTGGTCAGTGGTTTTAGACAGAGTGTATGTCAGTAATTAAATGGCCTTCTACAGAAAGGGGTTCAGGAGAAAGGCTGAGACCCTCACATCTCAGCCTGGGAGGAGGCAGAAGATAGCTTCCCTCTTCATAGCCGTCCTTGCACTCATCTCACGAGAACAGATCTCAACTGCTGATTGCTCTGGAGTCCCACAGCTCAAATATCTGGGACTCCCCCTCTCCATCAGATCCTGCTAGCCTTACCCATTAAAAATAAATAAACAAACAAAAAAATCCCCGTATTCCCCTTGAATTCAAGTCTCTTTTCCATAACAGTGTACTAAACTACCAGGAAACCCAGCTCCTTTTGAGACCTTATTAGCATGTGTTTGAGAAGGCTGTTGGTTAATTGCCCAATTCAAACTTCAGAGAGTTGTAAGTAATGGAAGTCTAGAATGTTTAATTGGGAAACTCATAGTATGATTATTTGTATAATATCAGTTAAGTGAGAACAGTTTAATTTTTAATTATTTCAATTAATTTATTGCTGGGAGATTTACTTGGAGAATTTAAACCTTATCTGTTTCATCAATTAAGAATCAGAGATTCAAAGACTAGATAGTGAGACCATCTGAATGAACCAGCAGGAATTATGTAATGTATTAGCCTTTTTTCAGCCATTATTTGAGTTCGGAGAGCACAGTGCATTCCCAAAAACCTAACTAGCTTCCTATGGATTTTTGTTCAGGATGTAGATGACCTATTTTTTAATTGCCTCAACCCACATAATTGATTACCCTGTTCAGGAGAACTATTAAAGTAGTAGTGATCATTTTGATACCACAAAGTGCCCAAATCTCAAAGAAAATATGTCACGCATAGAGCTTCTGTGACAGACACGTTCCCACTTTCAAAATGAACAATGACAGTCACATTTCCCCAAGTCTGTTAGACTGATTAATGACATTAAAAGATCTTAACAAAACACAATTTTCATAAGTATCCAAAACGTAAGTTATTCATCTGCTTTGGTTTGAATACATGCAGAACCAACACCAATGAGTTTTTTAAATGTACATAAATATGCACTATGCAAACTGAATCTTGTTAGCCTAATTTACTCCAGTAAATTAGCTATTTTATATGCAATAAATGTAGTTTTCACTACACTCCCCACAATAATGAATTCTTCTATCCAAATTAAGAGGTAAACATCATGTTATGTGCATTTAAACCTCCCAAAAACATAACTGTTGATGAAACAGTTTACTGATATCATCATTGTTGATTAGAATTTGTTAAGCATTACCTCTTGGATATATCTGTAGAGGCTCTATTAACTGTCCATTTACTTGCTGTTCCATTACAGTGGAGTAATACTGCAAAAAGATTAAAGAACGAGATTACTCAGTAACGTATGAATAGTAGTAAGAGCACTTATGGATTGTTTAAGTCAATGTTTTCTGGTTTGTGGGTTTTTTTTTAAATTGCCATAGTACATTTCAGCCTTTAGAATGCTTTCTTGCCATTTGCAATGTTCACACAATAAAGTGGCACAGAGGAACATAAGCATAGGGCTGTGATACCCAGCACAGGACTGACTCCAGCAGAGGGATCTGTTACTGCCTCAGCTAAAAGCAAGTTTCAAGCCCACCTGAAGCCTGGGAATGCTTCAGAAGAGTGAGCAAATAAAACATTTACAGCAAACACAGCAGTTGCCACACCTGGAGAAGCCGGGAAAACCAGCCAAATGTGGAAACAAAGAAATGCTGTAAATATAGTCAAAAACTGTGCAATTAGGAAAACTCCAAGGGAGAAAAGAATCTGGAACCTATCCAACAATTTGCAGTGATGAAGCACAGTCAGGGCAGTTGGGGCCACATCCCACATAAGTGGAGATGTCATGCATTCCCTTAGCATACAAATTTAATGCACAGTAGGGTATGCAAAACAGTGTTACTAGAAAGCTACTGCAGACGTAATGAGACCTTAGACTCCACAGGAACTGCTAGCAGTGATCTGGGGGGAAGTTTACTGATAAAGAAAGGCTAAGAATGGACAAAAAGGGATGCAAAAGTATTGAGAACATCAAGACCCAAGAAGACAGAAAATATATTATGTGGTGTGAAGAAGCCTGAGAAGTGGTACATGGATGAGGAGTGGCATTAAATGACGAAATAAACATTTGGAATAAATAAATAAAAATCTTTACTAGCCTTTTTTAATTGACCCTCACTCCTGAGGAGCAGTGACCTCTCACCAGAGAGGACATTTAACATTACGACCAGACAATGCCAGGGCAGAAGACAGACCTTGCTACAAGTTTACTGTCTATAACCCATACATCTCTCATCATGATGTGTTAAATATTGAATGCACATCACAAAGCACATTTCTTTTGCAATCACCGAACATCTTTGAAGAAAACACGCTGGCTGTGGGCCAGATCTTCATGGCATAAATCAGTGTAGCTCCACTGACTTTCATGCTAATTCTCACCAGCCGAGTGTGGTCTAAGACTTCAGCATGTCACTGTTACCAGTGTTTTGTGATACTATTACTCAAACTGGCAAGAATGGATGTCAACAAGAAAAAAAAATTTAAGTCTCTATGAAACCAAACACATGTATTTTACTCACACCAATGGTTTCCTGTAACACAGGCATTTTTTACTTATGTAACTTAAAAAAGACAAAAGTTTATTAACTACCTAATATTACAAAACATTTTTCTTTCCTCTTGCAATGGCATTAAACATGTGAACTATAGCACGCGTTAGATGGACACCAAAGTCAATTTATGTGCAGAAGTTTTTCAGTGCTTCTGTTTTCGCATTCATGTCAAGAAACAGGAAGAAATTTCCTTTTTGTAAAAAAAAAAACAAAACCTGTTATAAAGAAAATTGGTGAGGGTTTAAGGATCCGTCCATCCCCACCTCCTGTGTGTACATCTAGTACAATGCCTGCTGCTAAAAGCATTTCCCTCATTAAAATCTCACCACAAGATTTCTGAGCGGGGCTTCTCATTCATATTAGTGCACAAACGTATAAATCCACATCTTAAATAACCGCGTGACACATGCTTTCACTGTGCTTATACAGAGCAAAGCTATTCATTACAAAAGCCCACTCTTTTGAAATGATCAAAAGGTTTTTCAGGAACCAGGACTACCCCACAGACTTATTTTGTATCAGAAGGGTCATGAATAACATGCCAAATCCTCCCCCATGTCCCCATATACCTTCATAAAAATGTGTCACAAGTACCTAATAGTTAGGAAGCTATGAAAGAATCTCCTGCTCCACTGGGGGCCAAAATTGCCTAAGAAAACCAAACTTTTTTATTACCATTTTACTAGTGGTGTTCTATGACCTGAAGACATATATATACACACAGTATAAACTTAAATTACATACTCTCCAGAATAATAAACTAAAATAAACATACCTGAGACTGTTTCCTACCAAAAAAACCCACCAAAAACAACCAAAAGAGAGAGAGAGAGAGAGAGAGAAAGAGAGAGAAAGAGAGAGAGAGAGAAAGAGAGAGAAAGAGAGAGAGAGAGAAAACAAACATGGACCTCTCCATTACTCAAACAGTGATGACAAGTAAATGAAATATCAATCATGTAAGCTGTCAACCTTTTGGGACAGCAATAACTGTTAACAAGTAGTCTGGAAAAATTGTCTGAAAATGACTTGTCCTCCACACATGAGCATTTGAGGTTTCCATGGAAAATTAAGATGCCAGTGGCTATTTGGAACATTGTTCAGGTATTCTTTTTAATGGAAAATTTGCCAGTTATTGATCCAGAGCATGTACCCCTTGCTTTCAGAAAGCTGCAAGCAACTTTCCAATCAGTGGCTGTCAAAAAAATTACTGCCTTTTTATACTGATACAAGACAACAACTAAAGTGCAACTCCACTGCTACTCAATGTCTGTCTTTAATTAACTGCAATGCACAACAGAAAAATAATTTTATTTACCATTCCACAACATTTGCATAGGCATAACACAATCTATTTCTGCATACTGTAAAATAATTCCAGAACTGCCTGACATCACTTACTGTCAAGTTCAGAAACCAAAGAACCTAAAGATAAGAGCTCATGCATGATTCAAAACATCTTCCCCAATTATATCATACCTCCATGGGAGAGATCTGTGTTCTCAGGGAGTATTTTGTTGTTCTTAAACTGAAAGGAAATCCTTCACTTTCGTTTTGGAGAATACTAGCAGAACTGGAGGCAACCCGCACCATGTTAAAATTCCTAGAATATTTTATCAGCTGTTCAATCCTCCAAATATTTGTTGCAGGCCTCAAAATACTTAAAAATTAGTATTTTTATTCGCCAGTATATTCGTCAAGATTACAGTAGATTCATTCCTTTTCCTGTAGGCTAAGAACATTTGTTTTCTTATAAACATATCCCAAAATGACACCTATAGGATGTTGGAAAGTTAAACCATCAATGCAACACTCAAATAGAAAACTAGTTTAAAACCAAAGGGAAAATTTTCAGAGAAGAAAAGCTGCTGAAGCGGAAAGAAGTCATTTACTGACATCCCATAATTTTTAAGGGAAAGCAGAGAGTTGAGTAATCATAACTCTAATGTACTGAAACTTTAACAGTAAGCTTGGAAGCATAGCAAAAAGATCACCTTACAAAGGCATGATTAATCTTAAGACTGTGCCAGGAAAATGCGAGTTTTCCAGTTTAACAGCAAAAATAGCAGACATTTTATAAGGAAAAAAATCAAGAAACACAAGGAATTCCAGTGGGGAAGCATTGTCAGTGATCTAGTTGTATGAAACAAGACAAAACCAACCTCAAACAAGCATAAAACCCCCTTGACTGCAGCAGGATTTTTCTTCCTTTCTTTCACACATCTGTCTTACACTCTTTAATATCAAACTTGTAATATAATGGTTTCACCTCCTCTGGAAAGAAAACTGCACATGAAAGGGGCTTATTTAATAAATCCCTTGAGTTTCACAGAGATCAGTCACCAGCATCTGGAACCTGCACTTCTTTCACCCCAGGATTAAGTCATAGGCAATGACTAAAGTCTCTTTGAACCAGGGTCTGCTAACAGACTTCCAGTCAACAAACATCCACCACAGCCTTCACAAGGGAAGAAATAGTACAACCTCTGCAGGTAACAAGAGGATCAGAATTTCACTGAGGAAGCCTTCCTGGAGCCTAGAAAACATGAGTCCCCCTTCATAGGAAACACCAATCATTTGATGTGTTTACGTGCAGAATTCACAATGAAACCACATTGTTTTGCCAAATGCTAGAGAATATGTGCCCAAGAGGGATCCATTAAGCAGAGACTCAGGCAAGATGTAGGTGATCCAAGCACGTACCTGCTCTGCTTCCTCTGCAACCGGGAACTGATGAGGAGGACTAAACTAAACCAAGTCATTAAGTCCCACCAAACCCACCTACGAAGGGTTCTAAACAAGGCTTGTTTCTGATATGTTCTGAGTTAATGTCTCCGAGTACAGCGAGAAGCACACTTTATATGGACCTAGCACTGCATCTAGCTTAGAGAGAAAACACCCATTTGGTACTATCTTGCTTATCCATTTAATTTGAATGGAAAAGTTATGTGATTTTTTTTCACTTACATCTGCAACATGAAAGATACATTGAAGCTATATTCAAATTATTTTGTTTCAATAAGTAACTGCATACTTTATTTCTGTAGACAGATTTTATATTTATAGGTATATTTTACACACATCTATGTATATAAAGACACACGCAGACACACATATCTCATATTAAAAAACAGAAAATATGTCTTTAAATCCTCTATGAATATTGAGCCTGCAGCTACAATGAAACTCTTCTGTTAGGAGGGGTGAAACACTCTCCAGATGAAAGTAGATTTTGAAAAATTTTTAGAGCCCAGGGGTTCATTTTTAATGAGCCGTTACTTTAAGTACTGCATAAAAAATACAAGAAATTGATAGTCCATTTAGCCTGCACTATACCTAATGCAAAAGTCATTAAGATGCATTATTCTTAATGTTTATGATATGATCAGTAAGTGTACAAGTTTTTTTTTTTTGTCAAAAAGTCAAGCATGTCCATATCTCTCATATGATACAGTTTTTAAACACCTACACTTAATGCAGGAATATTATACTATGAACTTAATAGAGGAATATTGTACTGTGAACACTGCGGCTTATGTTAACACTTTGATACAAGCAAAAATACACAAACAGAAACTGAAAGGCATGGAAATATGAGCATTTGTTATACTATACCTACATAAGATAGCATGGCTTTCATTTCTTCATCACTTCTAACAGTAATCCGATCACCATCCTCATCTTCATCTAACAAAGAAATGTATCACATTCATGAACAATGGAAGAAGGATATTTCCAATTTTAATATGTAAGGTTTTTAACTGAATTTCTAGAAGCAAATAATATGAAGAATGTATGAGCCAACTACATAGGTACTCTGAAATAATAATGTGTAATGACTCCAAACATTAACAAAGACTACAGTTACATCTAAAAAGGGGAGATGAACAAAGAGCTCAAAACTTTGCTCTCAACAGTTCTTTTACTGCCAGAACCTCTCCAGAAACCAAGAGCCTTACACATGCTACCATACCTGCTGCTGAAACCCATCAAAGTATTCTTTTGACACAGCAAACAAAGTAAAGTTTCTTAGTATGCTTTGATCCTCCAGATGGAGTTAAGTTTTGGCAGTTTCTTTCATTAGAATTTACTGGAAATTTAAAAAAAAAAAAAAATTAAACTGTTTTCCTCCCACTAAAACCTTCTGGTCTTACTGTCAACTCTACCTCAACTCACCTGCCCCATGTCAACCTCCTCCTACCCTTCTGCCCCCATCCCTGTTACAAATGCACGGGCATCTCTGCTTCTTCACAACAGAGAAATACTGACTTAAAAACTGTAACTTACAAGTGGACACAAACCCGCAATGTTTATACAGAGAGATTTAGACAAAGGCAGAAGTTTGTGAACAAGCAAAACGAGCCCATGCCTTTGCAGTGTAACTGAGGGTGAAGGAGGCAGGAGGCACGAGCAGCATTACTGGGCAACCACAGCTTTGCAATGGCTGCTCAGGCACAGCCGCAAACGCAAAGACAAGGCACTTCTGGCATAACGAAAGAGGCTGCTGTAGAAACAGAACCAGAGGAAAGGAAGCAAGATTCGGAAAGGCTCCAGCAGAGCAAGGCATTCAGAAAGAATTATTAATATTAAGATCTGAAGGAGGAATAGACTTTCCAAAAGACATATAGTGCGATTCAGCAGGTGCGGATTTACCAGGGGGCTCAATCCCCCCCCATTAGCACCAGCTGGTACAATAACACGCTCCAATGTCACAAACCGCAGTTGCTGAGACACCTCGTGTGGTTCCTTTGCTCAGTTGGGAGCAGTGTCCACCCCATCCTCTCCTACCCTGGTCCTCATGAAAAGCTCATGCACTTTCACTGATGGGAGAGCTGCACCAGTCACCAGATGAATGGAACAGACCCCTCCCCTCCAAATCAGTTACAAAATGTTAATTTCTTTTTATTGCTCTAGCTTTGGGGAGAAGGGAGGGGTTAATGATCTGTCTCAAATTTTTGCCTGCTGCAATTTAAGTATCTTCCTTAGATACTTATTAAAAAAAACCAAAACAAAACCAAAGCACACTGGTGTATAGCCCAGTTTTACATTTGTTTTTTCCCTCTGGATGGGGAGCTCTTTGAAAATAAAACAACCACAAAATATCCTACTGATACCACAGAATGGCTGACATTCACATGCCTTTTTGACCAGAAAACTATTGTGGGGAATCTCAACCATGCAGGCCCATTTGAGTTGGGATATTTAGAAGGCCTGAGACACCCACCTCTTCCTGAAAGCTGATGGGGCTCAGTATATCAGGCCACATCCACACACACAAGGACAGACAGACCAGAAGAATTCTGCCCGTGCTCCAAGTTGCAAGCAAGCCGGTCAGAAAGTCGTATGGTTACAAAATAAAAGCACTCTGCCCAAGCTACCGAGCACTGGGAAACCAAGGAGAAACATACACACTGTATTTCAAACACCTGTTAAATACCAAAGGGTGAAGACATGGAGAGGAGCGAGTGCATTTACACGGCTTTGGGACCAGAGCAGGTTTTCTCCCGAGCAGCTCAGGACGCGAGCAGAGGATGGGGCAGTCTGTCTGTCTGTCCCCATCTCAATAGAGGTGCTCTAACTGATACATGTGCTCTCTGCAATCACAGTCCCTGTGTCAAAAAAAGCCATTGTGTCCCTAGATGAAAACTCATTCTTGCTCAAGAATCTGGGAAGAGATCTGAGTCAACAAATTAAAGTTACCCAAGAAAAGGAGTTTGTTCATTTTGCCTCTGAAAACCTAGCAGGTAATTCTGAGGCTATAAGAGAAAAGCAAAACAATGCAGAAGAGATCGCAAAACAACAGGAGAGAAATAAGGAAAAAAAGTAACATAAAAACCTAGAATTACACTTCAAAAATGTACTGGAAGAAAGCTATGGGACACTGTAAACAAGGAAGCTGGAAGAGGAACTAGGTAGCATAGCGATGTCCTAGAAGAGCCTTGTCTCATGGAAATTTAACTGGTGAACTGCCAGACGGCTAAAACTACTTGCTAGGGTTACCAGCCTGCAGCAAGTCACGAATGATGAAAAGCTCAAGAAGAGTTAGTGAGTTGAAACTGAATGCTTCCTTGCCTGGAAACATTTTAGGCAGAACGGAGGAGGAGTTGTAAAACTGCTACCTGGCCAAAACCCAAGTCCCAGTTGCAGTGTGTAACGGAGTAAGAAAAGCTGAAGCAGCAGCTGTTAGAATAGTGAACACAACGAAGGCCATGCATCAACAAGAAGGGATCAGAGTAAAACGCAGAAGAGAGGAAACATATGACAGAGAGAAGCAAATACACAGAGATAAAAGCTGTTAAACAAGCCTGGCTTGAGGGAACAAACTGAGCTGGGACCACCAACAAAAGCAAAAAAAAAAAAGCTGGAAAATTCTGAGAGTCCACTTGCAAACTGTTCATTTAAAAAAATTAAAAATCACACATTATTCATTGCAAATTATTAAGAAATTAACTCTGAAGTTCTCAGAACTGCAAAATTCCTGATGGTAGTACAAAGAGAATAAATTAAAAAAATATGTTGATGAAAAGGCAGAAAATGTTACCTGGCATTAAAAAAGCCAAATATAAAATAGGCAGGCAATGCTTCTAAAGAGCAAAACCAGAAAAGAACATATTTCTAGTATCTGTGCAGAGATCCTTTGCCACCCCATCTTGACATTTAAGTGGGCATAACCCAAAAACTAGCTAGATATGACACATGAGTTCACAAAGATTTCCAGGCTTCTCTACTTGCCTAGAGCACAGCAATATGATTTTCCAGCACATTAGGGAAGCAGAACCAAAAAAGCCTATGTACTGGCTGGATTTTGCTAATGTCACTTAAAATGGAGGAAGAAATCCTCACAAGATACCAAATAGAGTGCAGCAGATGGTAAACAAATATTATGAAGCAATCTTCACAAAATCTGCAGTGTGTCACAAATATACAAAATAGCAGAGTTTGGATAAAAGGATCATAACAGGCCATATGTTGTTAGTGATTTTATTTGTAGCGATGTGTAATACAATGGTGAAATCCACATAAAGGTCCAACAGTAGGAGAAGTGCAGCCCCAGGTAGGAGCCGCAATGGATGGTACACTGTAGATAACAATAACTAAACAAACAGTAGAGGAGCCTGCACTAGATGGCAATTATCCACATCTGAAGAAGCAATGAAGCAGGTGAGAATGAAGCTTAAGCTGGTAAAATCTAGGCATCTGATACGGAAAAAGTAACCAGAAAAATCACGCATCAATATACATAACATATTTTAGATGCCAGTTAAATGGCAGGGGAAATGGTTTTGTGCAGATGTAAATGACAGACTAGAGACATGAACTGAAAGCACAGAAGCAGATGTTAGAAGACGCAACGAAATAAGTATTTCCAGGAAAGTTCTACACATGGTACCATTAATATGGGCTACTGCCCTGATTGCAGTGACTGTTACTGGTGCATGAAGTTCAAACAAAGCTAATGTGTGATGTGGGAGGTATGTGAAAAAAAATATTAACAAATCATAAAAAAAAATGGCAAGGTCTAGAGCCTGGTTTTGCTCAGGTCTCTTTAGAAAGTCTTGTTCTAAAAAGCAGGGCAGGATAAATGTTGAGGCTATGGAGAAATAACACTTACAATCTCCATTCTTGGGCTTCTGGTGTTTTAGTAAGGGAAAACTCAAACACGGGAAAAGAAAGATAAAAAGCATTAAATAGTACTTGAAGGACCATAAAACAATATTTCCTTTGATTATCTACATGCAGAATTATCCATAAAGGTCTAAAAAGGGAAGAAATGCTAATAAGAACACAAGGCCCTATCTTGTCATGTCTGCTCTCTCACCTTCAGTATCACTACCTTACTCGTATCACCCTTCTAATCCCCTCCAGCTCCTCTTGCTACTTCATCTCTATCAAAGGAAAACACAGTCGCATAGAAAAAAATATAATAAACATTAAAAAGGAATAGCAGGAGCCCTCTCCACCTGGAAGAAAACTCTAGCTTGGTATCTTATCCCCTAAGACACAGATGTTTGACTCCCCTTTGTAGCTTATTGCTCTCCAGATAGGACAATCGCCCAGGAATCCCTCAAAAAATAAAAATAAACAGTGTTCAAAGAATAGAGCTGAAATAGAAATTAGCAGATATAGGTCTAAACCTGCACTAACATACTCACTGACAGCTTTCCTAACTCAGCAAAAGCATAACAAACCCACCTTCACGAGGTGGAAGCGTCATTATGAACAACCCCAACCTACAGCTTTCTCAGATCCTACAGGGAAGCTATTTTTCCCAACTTCTCAGCCAGACCCATGTGGCCTTTTAGAAGTTACTACTACTGCCCAAGTCTAACCAGGTGCCATTTTCCTGTGGCTTTCATACCTCCTCCAGGATCTGACACTGAATAACTACTGACATTTCCCACAGGAGGCAGAGAAGAGGGTGTATTTAACTTGAGCCCAGCAAAAGGAAAAAAAGGAAATCTAAAACCACAGCAGTCCTTCCAGCAAAAAAACGACATTTGTGCCAGTGAAAGGAAACATTAGTTTCTAACACTGCTATATTTGGTACAAAATCTGTATGTTGTACCACGTTTCTGTAAAAGCTGCTGCTCTTTTGGTTTCTTCCAATGGAGGATAAAAATTTTAAACTTAGACCTACAGGTGCTTTATACTTTTCATTTAATTCGAGCAATATAATTGCAGTGAGGAGTAAGAGCATGGTAAGGTCATGCTGGTAATTAAAGCTATATTGTAGAAATATGCTCATTCAAGATGTGATTAAATAATAAAATATTGCTTCGTTTGGTATCATCATTAAACTTGCATTAATGCATAAATATTTAACTGTAACATATAACGAACATAAACATTATTTATTTTAAAAATGGCAGCCCTATTATGTGACAAAAGAGATAGTTTATACAAGTCATACTTACACTCAAATGCTGTTGTCGTTGCATCTGGCAAAACTTGACCGATGACATCCTAAAATGTAAAGAAGAATTAGCTATATATCAAATGGGCAATGCCTGAGATGATTTAGAGTAAATCATCTTAATCACTTCCTAGCTAAAGGCTGAAGACTTCAAGACCTGCTACTCACCACTGCCCCAAAATTACAAACTTTTTAGCACACAACACAAATCAGTACAAATCACAGTGCTCTTCTTCCCCTCCATGTTACCTTGAGGAAAACTGTTTTCTTTTCAAATAACTCAATCATAATTGCAAACAAATCAGTGTTGTCTGTTCTTGCAGTTTAAAGAATCGACTTGATTCTGCAATTCTCTGATCTTGTCCGTGGGCTACAGGAAAATGTATACATAACTCAAAGTCAGTCATAAAACCAGAGGTTTATGAATGGCTTTTTAGTTAAGAAAGCACGTTTTCTCTCCCAGTCCTTCTGCTTACATCACCCTGACTCCTCCACTCCACCTCCAGACAACTGCCTTGGTCTTCCCTTCCACACAAGGTAACTTCATCACACAGCTCCATCTCCTGCCCTGCCTGCAGCTCAGGAACAACAGGCTAACAAACAGCTCCGGATGGGTTTAGGGCTGCCATCATGAATTAGAACAGTAGCTGTGAGACCGAACAAATTTTTGTTGCTTTCACTCCACAACTGCCCGGGAAAGCGGCAGGACCCAGCAGCTGCACCGAGCTGCCTGCTGCTGCCTTGCAAAGCAGCGCTGCGTCTCAAGATGCTCTCCACTACATGCAAGCCAGAAAGTTTGGAGGGCTCTTTGTCATTCTTAATTGGAATTTAAACTTCTTCAATGCTCAGCAGACAGATTCAAATACTTTGGTTGCCCTGGAGGAAATAAGGTTAACATACCCAAGAAGTGGAACTACGAACCTAGAAGGCAACCTCCAACCTTGGTGTTAAGACAATGCCATGCAATGACTTTCTTAGGGCAGATGCGAGCTGCACATACACAAGCCCATCGCAAAACACACCAAACATTTCCAAGGGTTACATGTCTCTGATCCAAACCAGTGTTTTTATGCCAATACAAGCCCTTCCTGTACAACTAAACTAAGAGGAAGAGAGCAGGTTTTTTTTTTAGCCTTATATGTACAGCATTTACTCAAAATTCAGTGAAAAATAGCTGCTCAGACTGAAGTCATCCTGGCCTCCCAGTGTATGTGCTGTTGTCAGCCTTTGCGAGGCTGCAATATGTCATGTCAGGGCATGGCATAAATGCACAGCATGGTTTTTTCCTTCCTGCTGCCTTATTTCTCATGTCAGACAATCTCTCCACTGACAGTGTCACAAAGTGATTAGAAATTAATGAACAACAGTATTTGTTGTAGTACATACACTGTGAGCATCTTAGGGTGCTAAGCACCACCCCCTGTATGAAAACTTTAGTGATCGCTGTCCTGTCACTTTTGTTTTCTCTATTTTTTCCATTTAGTCTAAACCCAGGAAATTAAACATTCTGTGCAATGTTAAAGAGACACAATTAATACAAGGAAAAAGCACCAAAAGCAACCTAAAGATTTCCACAGAGGTAACTGAAGCAAATAATATTTCTAAAACTTTCTCATGTTGTCTTTTCATTTTAGATGCTAAAATAAATCAATAGTATGTAATTTAAACTATTAATTGTACGCAGAAGATGTGTAACAGTTTACCTAATTATGTAGATTGTAAATTTGTGGAGCCAAAAAAAGGGAAAAAACCCAACAAAACAAAACATTGCCAAGTTAACAAACATTCTGCCATTTAAATACTTCTATAGGGCTTGACAGCTCTGTCAGTCCTGTCAAAAGCCAGCCAAGCTGCACCCTCTGTTCCTAACAAGAAATTAAAGTCTTGCCTAAACAGGAGACTGTACTGTTAACTAATTATTCTTAAATCCATTTAGCTAAAGACTGAAAATTCCCCAGCAAACACACTGTAATTGTGTTAGATGTAAGCTACTTGTAAAGCATTCTTATGTGGGCACACAGATGCTTCCATGAAATGGATTTAAAAATTGTTATCAGAAAAGGACCCCGGTTCTGGGGTATTTAAAAACTGTATTTAAGAGGTGTGTAAGCATGGCACTGAGACAGAGACAGTTCTGACAGCCCCAAATGTCTGCTAGGAAAGCTCCAAGACTCCCAAAGTTGCTATAGTACTGAAACAGTGATGATAAATTCTTACACACACCCCGTCCTCCCACTGAGAATAACTTTTTCTGTATATTGTGATGTCTTTAAAATGAGTAATAACCAAGTACATGAATTTAAGAACTATGCACCATAACTCTGTCTTAACACTAAATAAATAGTTGAAAAGAAAACCCTACCAACAGCCACAAAAACTTTGCTCTGGTCAACTTTCAATATTTCTATTAAATCAACACATTTGAGAAAAATTATCAGGGAGTGTGAGGGAGAGAAATTACACCATTACTGTGTTGTTAGCATAGTATTTTCATCATTAAGACTTCCATGCTCAAACATTCAGCAGACCTCTCAGTGACCCAAGCTTAAAGGATTACTCTAAATCATATATGCATGATGATTTTCTACTATTACAACAGAGATCATAAACAATAAAATACTACAATTTGTAGACATTATTCAAGTGGGCTCACACACACACACAACTAGCTTCTATTTTATAAGATAAAACTGAAAAGCATCTAACAATTAGGACAAAAATCAGGGAACAGCACCTAAAACAAGAACTCCATCAAATCTGCTCTCTAGAAGAGCTGTGGAGCACTTACCTCTAAGGAGAGAGAGCAGAACATGTGAAAGCACTGCTTTAAACAATAGTGTCAACATTGAAACTATGGCCCTCGCTATCGTTTCAGTTAAAACTTGTTTTATTTCAGTATGACATCATGAAGTTATCCTGAATTAACACCAAGTGCTTAAATACTCCAGTGACAGCCGGGGCAAACGAATCTAGACAGACCGATTAAAAAAAATAAGCTTATTGTAATTCATTTAGTGGTGCCTTTAAAATAAATCTATTTACTGGTAACTTACAGCTCTGCCAAGCTGATAATACACAGAATGTATTTAAAGTGACATTACGAAGAACAGCTCTTAGCACCCAGTTTAGGAAAGTAATCAAAAAAATCCCTAACCTACAGCATACAAGCAGTACTGCTTCCAAAGGTCAAGCAGCATCCTACTGCATCAAGACCAACCACAAGCACCAACCTGCAGGCATCAGGTCTTCCAGTTTGAATACCTCCTACACAGTTTAGTACCTGTAAAGGCTCCTCCAAGAGACAAAATTAGAGCAGTTGAAAATTAAGAAATGTTGTCATTTCGTGTGTAAGGCATTCCACTGACCATCAGACTCCTGACTCCAATAGGTTATTCCACAGCTATGGAAAGGATATTTAGTGACTCTATACCACTGCTTATTCTATGAAAAAGGAAGGTGGAAATATTCTTGCATGCCAGCCTGAAATCCTGCAAGGCTACACACCCTTTGGTATTCACAAGGCCGTTCACACTTCTGGGACACTAAATTAACAAAAAACATGTTTAAAAATAAAGTATTTCTGTTCTCCAAGATAACTTTATGGGCCTTTCTTAATACAAAGTAGACCGTGAGACCTACCTTAGAAGGAAGAACAGCCTTACTACGCAGCTAATTCAAGGCTACCCCAAGCCGCCAGATCCCATTGATGCTAGAGATCTGGGGGTATGCACCTGGTTTTTGGAACTCGCTAGCAAATGTGCTTCTGCACTTCAAGGCAGGATGGTACGTCCCACCAAACCATTTGGACTGCAGGTACATGGCGCAGGCTCGAGCTCGCTGTGCTCTGGACAACACCACACAGAGAGCTAGATTGGTGCTAAACTGCAAACTACAGGGATTATTCAGAGCTTGATTGTGCTCCAAACAGCAAGAGCTGAGAAAAAGGGGTACTTTGCATTCTTGTGTCTTCAGTTTAGAGAGACATGGACAATAAGGGAAACAGTGGGGTCTGACTGGATTATTACTATTCAGTAATTTACCTTAGTAGGGAATGTCTCAATTCTCCACATTATCTTTAATTGATACTCTTAACACATAAGCCCTCTGTAATTGCCTACCAGGTGAGGGGAAATTACAGTGAAGGCAGAAGGACAACAGAAGACCGGGTCAGCCCCACTCCTGCCCTCCCCACCATGCTTGGGGCTCCTCCGCAGCCACATGTGGTGCCAGACCTACCACGCTTTAGTGTACAGAGCCTTCCTTCATTTAATTTCTGTAGTTACTGGATAAATGAAGTGCAAGTGCATACTGTGATGGCACCTCCCGAAACACTATCAGACAAATGAGGGCCTTGAGACGGTTCAGACCTTATACTTCTTCCTTCTTAAGATTTCAGTCCACAAGAGAGGGTTTTTCACATGAAAATGACAAACATTGAACAGTACTACTGCACAGCTACACTCCCAGCTGAACATTGTCATATCACCCGCCATCCCCACATATGAGATTTCCAATGACAGCAAGAAATGTGTCATCACCTGCTGACTCACCATACGTAATCCAACACTTCCAGTTAGGATGGAAATACTGGTGTCACTGCTACCCTCAATGCAATAGCCTAACTTTGGATAACTGAAAATTATCATCACCAACACAGATGTGAACTGATGCAGAAATCTATCCACTTTCACTTGACAAAGTGCTGGGACATTTCAACCCAGGAACCATTCATATTCTTCTATCAGTAGGTGGAAATAATTCAGCGTGTAGATGACTGCAGACAGACCTGTGTCTGCAGAGGAGCTGCGTGAAGCAAACCACAGGTGTCTGTGGTAGCTGCACCTTCACAAAAACACTGTTAACACAGTGATCTCAACCTGCAGCACATAGAAGAGCAAACAGTACATGTGGCCACCCACTTGGTGCAGTTGTTCATTGTGCTCTGGTGTGCTAAATGGAGCAGCTACGTAAGGGTACGCTCCCCAGTTCGGCAGCTATGGTTGGCTGGGGTAGAAGTGCCTACAGCACAGGCAATGGACATCACCAAATGTTTTGTGGCTGCCTCAGTGTACACAGCATCCTACACAAACATCACAGAAGTTTGGGAAGAACATCCATGATCACTGAATATGAGTATAACCACAGAAATTGGTATTTTGTAAGAAAACTAGCAGTGTATGCTCCTGTCATGTTTCACCATCACCTGCTGGCTGGAGAAACTACCACCTATGCCATGAAACAGGAAGCTCAACCTGCTCATAACTGGAAAAACACATTTTTTAAAATCCTGTAGATCTGCTGGACAACTGCAAAAACAACTCAGATGAGCATCAAAATAGTGTGCAGAGAAAGAACAAACAGAAGCTTCCTCTTTTGTCAGTGACTTCAATAGCAATGCAGAACAAGACAAGCATTGCATTAGCCAAGCCTGCCTGCAGTTCTTGGCCTCTGAGTGGGGATGATTACCTAAGTAAACTCGAGGCTTGCTGATCACAGGAACTGCTCATCTAGTGGCAGGCAGAACGCTCTGCATGACACATTATATCACAGTTCCTCTGCTTGGATTTGTCATGCCTATTCTATGACAGATCCCCTACATAACTGCCTCCCTAAACACATCAGCAGTGAAAAACAAAGTCCTCGGCAAGCTGAGACATGCCAAGATGAAGATTTGCCTGACATGTCCTCCCTTACCCATTCATGTCTTCCACACTTAGAGTGGCCACAGCTCTCGGGAAGCATCAGTTCCATGTGACAGGAGGTTACTGCCGGTGTTGACAACTCTGGGTGCTCCTCAAGGTCCCATGTTGTCCATTGATCACTTCAGATGTCAAGGGCTCTTATCGGGCTCTCTTCTCAGCATGTTGGAGGCAATTAGTCAAACTCCTCACAATAGAAGCATGGTTATGGGTACCTCACAAGACCCAAGCTCAGTACTTTGCCCTAATAAAACTAATAAATCAATGCAGGTAAAGTCTATCCAAGCTACTTCAACAGCTGTAGTATCGTACTTCTGCTTATTTGAGATCTGGCTCCAAAAGACATGCTGTCTCTTAGTACTATATCACAAATGAACACACAGGCACATTTTAGCTTCAGGTCAAAAAGACGCATGCTGGCCCCAGCTGCACTGTGATGGAGCAAATACAGGAGCTACAACAGAAACTGCAAGTGCAGAGTCTCACATGTAAGATATGGTCCGACCACTGAATTACAACTCTGCTGTCTGAAGCCCTCTCTAACTTTAGACACCAGTCCCCATACCTCACTGCTGCCCCAAAGACTCCTAGAGCACCTGCAAGGCCAGCCCCCCTGTCGGGCCACAGGCTCAGGGTAAACCGTAGGCTCCAGTTCCTATGCATACACAGCTGAAGCTTCAAGAACACTTTTTTTCAACTTGTTAAACAGACTACACAGTTCAAGTCTAAGGCCCACATACCAGCTAAGGCCCAGCTGCTTTTATGCTGAAGCAACAAGGACAAAAACTAAAAAGCAAAATGGTTTTGCAAAGCCATACCCTCAACCTGACAACAGTTCTCTATTTACTTCTAAGTAATACAACCAAACTTAAATTTCCAATAATTCTAAAATGCCAAAGGATAGTCCAAGCATCAGTGATTATCTCACTTTGTTTGG
>JANZLQ010000002.1:22507297-22520695 GCA_026212715.1 Elanus axillaris | reverse complement strand
GGCGGTGCTGGCGGCGGGGCGACGGCTGGCGGGGCGGGCCCGGCCGGGACCCCCGGGCCGGCGGAGGGTGGGGGGCGTCCCGGGACCTGCCGCCCCCGCTGGGACTCACCAGCACGTCCCTGAAGAGCAGCTGAGGCGCCGAGTGAACGGTCCAGTCGACGGCCCCACCGTCGGGGATCTTGATGCGGATCACCAGCGCCTGGCTCTCCATGGCGCGGGAGGGGCCGCAGAGCAGCCAGAGCATCCCCGCCCCGCCGGGCTCACATGCTGCGGCGGGCCGCGGGGGCTGCCGAGCGGGGCCGAGCCTGCGCCGCCCCGCCCCGCCCGCAGGAAGGACTCACTGCCCCGGAACCAAAACGGAGGGAGCGGGAGGAGGGACAATCGCAGGAGGAGGGGGAGGGGGAAGGGGAGGAGGAAGGAGCGGAGGCGGCGCCATGTTGCGGGGAGGAGGCGGCTGAAGCCCGCGCCGCGACGGCCCGCCCCGGGGAGCGAGCAAGAGCGGCTCCGGGAGGCGCAGAGCCACCGATTTTAAGCCCCCACCGCCTCACGGCTTCTGCTTTTAACAGGAAAACCACTCTTGAGACAGCAAATCAGAGTCAGGCTCGGACGCCTGCATTCGTTAAAAAGCGTGGAAACTCCCCAGTCTTCAAAATTCAGAGTTACGGGTTGGAGTCTCTTCCAGTGACAGCTTTTCTTTAAGAAGTCATGGGGCTGCTGTTTCAGGTTATTCAATCTAACGCACAAAAACGTAGGCAAACCTAAACCTGCGCGAGTGGCCCGCTGACGCAGCCCGTAGGTCGCCGCTCTCTGCCTCGGTGCGAGGTCCCTGCCCTGACACTGACCCTCACGGTCGGAGCACAAGGCGAACCAGTGGCTTGTGGCACTGGAAGCAGGACTGCTCCGGGCTCTCTGCTCGTTACTTAACACCCAGGCGTCTGCATTAACGTGCTCTAAGCAGCTTTGCCAATACCTGTCACGCACTCCGCTCTTCCTCCAAATGACAGCATACTCCACTAAATACCTGCTATACTGACATCCGGGTAAAAATCTTTCATCAAAGAGTTTTTCCACATCTGTTCAGTGGGTGCAGCTGAAAACAGTCCATTTCAAAACACGGACCATCTTAAAGCATAGTTCTGACAAAAGAAACCCCCTGTTAAAAGCTTACACCCACCGCCCGCAGCAGCAGCAAAGAAGGGTTACGTGTTTGAGTGTGACAGCTATGTCATCTCCCTACTGCAGTCACAAGCCACGATATGCTGCTACGTTCAGCTTTTTAAAAAAAGCTTTCTGCCTGACAGAAGTTAAGCAGGAAGGCACTCCACTCCATACAGCTCCGCAGCACAAAACTTTCCCGTTCTTTTTAGTGGGAGAAGAGCATTAATCTCAATTGTAGGCTATTGATCTGTACATTTTATCACAATCTCTCACATTATCATATATGACAAACTAGACTATTTGAGTTATATTATCAATTTAGAGGGGGGAAAAATGGAAGGTGTATTTCATTTAATTCCTGAAACATCTTCAAGCTTCCTTGTATTAGAATTCTACTTTGTTTGAGCTTTAGGAAAAAAAAAAGATCTTTCAATGGCCATTAGCAGAGATAAATTCTCTCTCTGTTCAATAACTTTATAATTTAGTTCCTACACTAGAAATTAATAGAGTCCCAACTCCTAAGTATCTAAGGGATTGGCACTGCCCACACAGACGTCCTTCTGTTCAAATGAACCTTTTACCTACAGTCCCTGTATACCTTTCAGTCAGGTTCATTTCAATCAGATTCATTTTCTATTAAATTTTAAAGAATAGGATACAAAAATCATAGAATTTCTATAGAACTGCAATTTTTGTAAAATGTCTTTTTCATTTACAAGACTATGGGGAAAACCAACTCAATTTGCCAAATTTGCATAAATATTATGTAGATTTTTCTGGGCTAATCATAACCTTAATCCCTCATTCTGATTTGTGTTGATGCTGCTGTAATCAAACTTCAAGGTTTTTTATATCTTAAGAAGTACAGCACATCAAGCACGTGTTTCTTGATACAGATTTGATTTTGCCACATATTTCTTTAAAATCCATGTTTCACAGGAAATTTTCATTCTAACTACACCAACATTTGAAACAAATAGTTAATATTTTATCATCCCACAGAACTTCTGCTATGAGAACATAACTTCACCAAAACCTATTTTTATATTTTTCCTCAACATTGGGGGAAAAATGGTATAGCAAGAACACAGATACTTTTTAATATGTATCATAAAATATTCTTAAAGTTCAGTATTTTACTGTCCCAAGAATCTCCTCTTAAAAAGTTTCCAACACAGGAAGTTCAAGAATTCCAGAAAGGCACAGAAAAAAATAAAGCAGCAGTCTGATTTTCTTCACTAAATCCAGATGACATGCTGTCAGCAAGAAATATGCAGGGATTTCCTATTTATAATTACGTATCCAAAGTTACTGTCTATGAAATGAATGAAATAACATTCAAAATCTGCAAAGGAACAATATATCAGTTCTTTAATTACAGGAGGATCATGAAGCCCATGACTTCTATAAATTCTATTTTTATTTGTGTGGGGGAAATACCCACCATCAGTGGCACAGACTTCCAGGCTGGTTTTATGCTACAAGCGCAAGAACAACTGTCTCACTGCAGTCTGCTGCTGCTCTCTGCTGCTTTCCACTGCGGCTAGAAAGGACAGAGGAGATCTGGAGATGGCCACGTAAAGAAAATAAACATTTGTTTTCAAGGAAAAGCAGAATGCTGACACAGAAGAATACTAAAATTATTACATTTGCCATGCTGTGGAATCTCACAGGAGTATCGGTGAGTGGTACGGAAAAAATGCTGTCCCCCACTGATTGCCTAGAACATGGTTATCATGGTAATTTGCAAGGCCTTCAAAAAGTAAGAAACTAAGTTATTACTTGTTTGCCTCTCTAATTCCCACTGCAAAGGAAGTTATCTAACACAAGTAATTTTCTATCTTTTCACTACCACAGACATCATATAATGCCATTTTGAGTCCCTCTACCAAAATTCCATTAAAAGAAGAGGGAGGAAAGAAAGAGCTGACTCCCCTGGCCCTATTCTTGAACATTCCTGTTCCAGGACTGGTATCTAGGAGGTTTTCCTTGCCACTGGTGGAAGAATGTGTGAGTTCAATCTCCGAGTGGATCAGGCTGATGCAGGTAAAAAATGCAGTGCTTAGAACTTGCATAGTCCTCTTTAAACAGCATTTCTTTACATACACGCTACATGCTATCTTTATAATAACCCTTACAATATGCCCATTATAAATACTCAGTGGAAGCAAACAGGTAAATTATGCCAATTGCACTGGGCCATATCAGGAGCTGAAGTGCACTACAGCTGGCATTAGGATGCGAAACTAACGTCCTCTAGTCCTGTGCTCAGACCCTTGGGTAGAAGCACGTGAGGCATAGGAAGGAAGCCAAGGATAGAGTCAGAAAGTCCTACATTTTCATTACCACTCCTCCTGAGCATCTCTGGAAAATTTTAACCTTACTACTACTAGAATTTGCCCAGCTATGACATAGGAATAGCATGCATTTACCACGTAACAGACTAAATAGTTAACATTTGTTAATTACGTGTGCTAAATGTTATTCAACATTTTAAGTATTAAAAATGTTCTGGAATGTTGTATTACCAGTACTGTACTATATTACATGTAATTCAGATACAGCATATAAACAGAGGAATCAGAATCTAAATGTCAGTCCTTGGTTCACTAAATTCAATTTATCATCTCTGCTTCCTCCCTGTACCAGTTTCTAGATAGGTATTATAAGTAACAAAGGACAAGCTCTTCATTTCCTAGAGAAAATGGCACCTGATCATTGCTTTAATAGCATACATTTTCATGTCTTTATTTAAAAGAGATTAATACATAACTTTCTATGTTGATAAAATAATGTATCATAGTTAAATTCACCTTTTTTTCCTTCCCACACCTTCAGATTGCCAGCGAGTGCAGTGAACTGAATTCCCTTAGGCTTATGAAAAAAGTAGGTCAACAGTGTCCAGGCTTTCTGAGCATATTCTTCCCTAAAATACATCTCCTAGGAAAGAATCACTCAATTGTACCAGCTTGATCAACACACGCCTAGATAAAGATCCCTTAAAACCTGCAGAATACTAGCTGTCTTCCTTCCATGCCTTCCTACAACGCCTTGCAGTCACTTTGCACGGGCTTGAACAGGCAGGAACACTTTGCGCAGGCTCTCTGGACTAAGAGGCAAAGGACCATTTGTGAACCAAATATTGGGAAATAAATGGATCTTACTTTCAGTTCTGTGGGGTGCAGAATCTGGCCTCAAATAGATGTTTTAAAACTCTTTCTCATAGGAAACTCATATTGAACTGAAAAAAACCCACAAACAACAGTAAACTTGATTTAGGCTGAATTACTAAATGTTTAGTTCTTGCTTTAAATTATGAGCATATTTTGAAATAAAGCAGATTACAAGCATGTTTTATGTATATTTTAAAGGCTAGATATGATACACAACTGCTTGAACAATTACAACGTAAACTATACCAGTTGAATTGAGAAAAAATGGCTGTGTATCATTAATGATGTTACTGTACCCCATCAGACCAGCTTCAGGGGCGGCATAATTGTTTTTCTGTCAACCTATAAATTCTTGAGTAACAACAAAATTATTGTGATTTTTCTTACTAAATAATTTATATATCACAAAGCATGTATATAACCAGGATCATGAATCACTAAGCATGTAACAATCATATCTAACGGCATTTCTCCTTGTAAGAATAAAAATAGGTTTGACTTTGTAGTATTTTATAATCTTGTTCAAAAATGTCACGTTCTTTACAAGTAGTCTATTTTGAAATTTACATTTTAAACTTCAAAGTTTCCTTGATCAGACTTTTTGTCTGAAGGATTGCTTCTAATCATGTTTTACAGTTTTAATTCTATTAGGATTATTAATATCACTGAAAGTAATAAATTGGTTTTATAATGAACTAGAACAGGGCTCATAAACTGTGCTTAAAGTGATGCAATTGCTATTAAAATCACTCTAAGCCATATGTATTCTACCTTACCAAGCAAACAGCAACCATAATGCATGCAAACTGGCTAAATTCTAACACACAGTATTCTATCATTTCAAACCTTAGTGGCTTCCTCTGTATTTTTTTAAATACTGAACAGATATATATTTGAGTTTTCTATAAGACAACCTCATCATTGAAAATGTTAATGATCTGGATCATTTATAATTTGAACTCAGACAAAATCATGATCTCTTACAGTCTGCTGCAGAAAGCTCTCAACTACGCAGACATCATTACTTCCTAAAAACCTATCGCAGTGCATTTACTAGAACACTATGATGTATTAGCATAAATAATTAAGGTTAAACTACACTCTTCTATGAGTATAGAAATATTTTGTGATACATTGGCCCTCTTTATTTCAGCTGCATTTATTCAGTTACTAATTCACAAAGGTCAGTAATTGACACTGAGTGTCCCAATCATTAATGCAAATTTTTATGTCCTACTGCACCCAAGCTTTATTTAAGACTTAAACACAATCACAGTAATAACATCTTACTCTTTTCTAGAAATAAAAAAAAAAATCTTGTAAATAAATTTGGAATATATTAGTGACAATTTTTATTCTAAATTCCCCTTGCTGTAATGCTGAAGCTGCCACTTCCTTACATGTTATTTAAACCAAACTATACAGCCCAAGAAAGCTTAACGTGACATCTACTTCCATAAATATGTATATTTGGGGATGAAATCAAGACAACTCTCAGAATTATTAACTTACTTTTCTGTAGTGAACATGATTAAGGAGTTACAGCAAAAGCCAGTTTAAATTAAATGGCCAAAGTAAATAACATAAGAAACAAAATCTTTGTTTTAGGCAGAGTTGGTCTAAAGCAGAGGCTTAAGGGCATTCAACTATTAAGAAATACCTAAGTTTCATT
Organism: Elanus axillaris; assembly: GCA_026212715.1. Lineage (NCBI taxonomy): Eukaryota > Metazoa > Chordata > Aves > Accipitriformes > Accipitridae > Elanus > Elanus axillaris. Next base: position 22,514,692 of record JANZLQ010000002.1, on the reverse strand, counting down.
CGGTAATAACCTGCATCAGGGAGATCTATAATTATGGTTTGCAAAGACATTTAGACATCAAGGATCTTTTTACTGCTACTATATTCTCAAAGGGGATTATTTGGTCAACTCACACTTTTCTACTTAATTTTTCTTGCCTATAGAATGATTCCAATAAATTCAGTTTCATCAGAAACTTTAAGTCTGTCTATGACAACTGCAGTAACACTTTGGAGTGCTAGAAGAATGAACTCTGGGTTCCTGTTTTCTTTTTCCAGAAAGCGTTAGTAATGGGAGGGGCATCAATAGGTTTGAGAATACTTACAGCTGAAGAGTACCAGGCTGAAGCAAGCAACTTCTTAAAACCTAACTTTTTTTTTGCTCATTCTCAGTTCCGTTCTAGACATCCTTCCTACCAAATCCATCCTTCTCCATCTGAGCACCACTCCACCCCTTCTGAAAATGTTTTTGCTAACGTCCTTTACTCAGCACATTTGTCAGAGAATTAATGTTTTCTCTGCTCCATTATCCTGTAGGAGCTCCAGAAGTTCCACACCATCGTTCCCCTTCCCTCCTCCAACTTCTTCAATCTCAGCAGTTCAAAAAGAAAAAAAGGCCGGGAAAAAAAAATGAGTAGCCTTTCTCTCTGTTGATGAGTAACTGCCTTGCCTTCCTACTCCACTGCTGCTGAGCTGGAATAAGTACATTAGCTGATACCAGTGTACTTTGCCACAAGAGCTCAGTAAGGACTAACAGTTTCTTTCAAATGATTGACTCAAATTAAGTCAAGATTATTACTGTAGTTTTTGTTTTACAGATTTTCAGTATTCAGACTGTTCACTGAGCACAAGTAAGCCTGGCAAGCCTAAGCAAGCACACCTAGAAGCTCCGACTTGCATACAAGCACAGGTACATCACTCTGTAAGATAGTTCTGTCGTTAAATTTGAGATACTGCTGCTCTACTTTGCAGGAGTCTTGAGAAAACAAGATCTGTTTGTGCATGCAGAGTAAGCACGAATACACAAATCCAAAGAAAAAACCTGAAAGATTCTACCTAATGCTGCTACACACTCAGAATTACAGTAGGTCAACCACACAAAGCAAGCAGAGGACAGATCTAACTTCCGCTTAAGTCATTGAAAGGTCAGTTGGCTCCAGGCTCCTCTGAAGACTGGAGAAAAGCACTCAATCTTGCTCTAGGGAAAGAAAGGAGATCAAGAAGAAGGGGACACAGCAACTTATTTTTGAGACAATGAGAGAGTACTAATCATGAACAACTTGGAATATCAATCCTCCCTAGTATCTACATCTCGTATTAATTTACACTGGAAAAAAGTTAAGAACTTCACGCTGAAACTGTGTCCAGCTGAAGGTTAGCAAGTAGTACATCTTCTAGTGATAAAAGGAGTGCTATTATGTGTAAAAGTTGTATTTAAGTATAATGAGCTGCTTAGAACGTTTGCATTACTAGTCACAAAACTTCATTAAAACAAACATAAAAACACCCAAATGTTATAATTTGGAGTAGAAAATACCAGAAAACAGTATTTCTTGGGGTACTATCATTAGTACTACACAGTCTCCAGTGAAACATTTGTCAAACATACAAAAAGGTATAAAAGTGAAATATAGTAATTAAAACCTGGGTTTTATCGATTGTGTGGCTTAAGTAATTTTTCACAACAAACATAAGATTTAATAAGTATAAGTAGTTAAAGATCCTGACTTGGCTGTAGTCATTAGCATGTAATTGAACTGGTAAAAAAGATCAGTTAAACCTGTGTTGATTACCACCTTATCTTTGAAAGGCAATTAAGGACCTCAATCATTGCAACAAGATTTGATTGTGCAGCCTTTATTGGACATTGATCTTTCAGCAAAGCGCAGTTACATTTTCCATTAATTTACAGTAACACAGTTTAACTCTGATACCTGAGACCATTGACCTAGGTAAGATGTAATGCTAAGCGCTCGTTTAGGTTAAGATGCCCCCAATAGTCATTACTGTTTAAAAAGACTGCCAAGAGAAGTAGCTACCTGATCCTCTGGGTTTCGACTAAGGTTTCATTTACTTGAAGTAGTTGTTAAGTGAGGTGAAACAAAGCTCTCTGCCTTTTATGTCATCTCTCACTCATTTAAACATCATTCTTGAATACAGTAAAGAGATAATTAAGGCAAGACTTACAAGATAAACTACACTTTATTTCAAATGGAAATGGCACAGATCAAATCTGTAAAAAGAAGGGTCATTTTGTAGTTCAACCATCTATAAAAAATACGTATCAACGTTAGTATATGTTGCATACACAACATATGCACAGTATAATACATACAAAAAGGAAGCTGCTAATTAAAAATTACAAATAAATATTACAAATAAATTATTCCAGACCAGAGGCATTAACAAAGCCTGGTTCCCTACAAGTTTGTCTTTCAAAGCAATGAGGTTACAAGACAACCCAAAAGGACCTTACAGGCAAGAGACAGCAGTTAGGTGCTACACATGCAAGTAATTCATCTTTGAACAATTAAAACTGCTAGAATCTCATCTTTAAAGTCCACTTCAGTGAAACTCTTTAGTTCAAGCATTCGGACTTCTCCGCAACAGAAGACCCTGCTGTCCTCACATTGGAGTGTCCCTTTAGGAGCTGACTGCCACAAGGGAAGAGTTTGTGCTGATGGGGATCAGAAAGGTAAAAAGCAGCAAAGGTCCAGCTGAGAACTGTACACTGCATGCTCATCCTTGCTTGACATTCCTATCTTCCCCCAAGCCTTACAGAAATTTTTGAGACAAGATGGTATGAATCATCTTGGATCTTCTTGGCCCTCACCATTTCTCTCTTGCATTCAGGCCAAAACTTAAGTGATGAAAAAAGATACTAAGAAATAAGTATTTATAGGAAAAAGAGCATGAAAGCCAGGTGAAGTATTACACCTTTGGTTGAAGACAAGCAAGTAGGTTTATAATCATACTTGAAAATTATTTTTATCATTATTTAATTACTCAAGTGTTATCCCTTATAAATAGCACATTTTCCCTTTATGTATTGTAACAGGTCACATACAAGCCTTAATGAAATGAATGTATGATACCATATTTGCACGCTGCCCTCAAACATCTTCTAGTTCATCCTTTAGCATGATCAACTTCATAAGAGCAAGAGGTCTATTGATTTTCATGTAATACAAGAAAATATTACATTTGCTTAATTGTTACACAGTGAGATCATTGAACAAGAAATCAAGTCTCTATTTAATGCTGCAAGCAGCACAGAATTGCAGTAATCAATAGGGTAGTTTGTCAAAGATGTTCTCTAAGGAGACTTGCCCATCACTGTATGGACAAGGAGTCATGTTGCCTGCATTTATTGAAAAACAGGTAAGCAAAGTCAGCAGCACACATTATCAGAAATCAAACAAGCTGCAGTGAGTGGAGGTGCAACTCCAATGAAGAGCTGTATTTATAGTCTGGTAATTAAAAACCATTTTATCAACCTTGCATTGAGACTAACCTTTACAGCAAGATATTGACAAGATCCATGGCAATGAATGAGCAGTATTTGACTTTAAACTTATGAGCTGCAGCTATTTATCCAATACAGTGAAAATCAGTTCTAGAAAAATGCTAACAGTCATTATTTTTATTAATGAGGCTTCTTATAATACTGTCTCTTCATCTTTGAGACCATTTAACTTGTGTCAAGAATATTCTCCAAAATTAAACAGAACACTTCCCTGATTAAAGTGTTATTTAGTGTTGCTTTTAGAAAAACCACATATATTGCTTCATTAAGTGGGAAACAGTTCCATTATCTGGAATTAAGTAAAAAAAAGTATTTAAATGAAATTATACTGTAGTCATAGCTTGATAATCATTTATTTAGGAATAGTGATTACCCTCCAAAAACAGTACCTACATTTATCTTCCTACTTACAAAAACTGGAATAATCGACTTACACCACCAGACACAGGATTTGGAATACACAGCATTATTTGCTGGCACTAAAACCAAGCACCAGTGATATAGCCTGTACAGGTGTTTCTGTTGTTTGAACCTACCATCCAATAATTCCATATTTCCACTATCCAAATAATTCCCTAAAAGCTTTTTCTTTGCCCAGGTTTCCAACTGAGTTTAAGACATTCCATCATTATATGTGCCTGTTACAGCTGTGCTCAGTTACAGCTGGAGAAATCAGTTATTTGGCATCCAAAAAATGATCTTCTCATTCTCCTGTATTAATTAACAATATCGGCAATTTGTAAATTAGCACAGGGGACTAAATCTTCTAGATTACTTAGGTTTTGTTATTTACCTATAAAGCAACCAAAAGAAAAACAAAATGCAGGTGCCTGGAGTTCAAGAATTGCAAAAGATACAAGCATAAACCATATTTTAGATATTTTATTTAAATACGGTTTGAAGAAATATGATACAGCCATTTTTAACTTCTTAGGGTGTTATTCTTCCAAAGTGTCTTCCAGATAATTGTGAATAGTCATGGCCATGGATTCATTCAAACATGCTTGCAACTATGACAATTAATGCATTATGAAACAACTAGTCAGAGTCTAAACCTAAGCAGCTTAACCTTTTCAGAGACATTCTGAAAATGTCCAGCATATTCACAGTTTCCTTGCCCGCATGCTACAATTCAGTTCTCTAAGCTGGTAGATGTATCTCTTTAAATTATCACAAGTTTGTTCAGCAGTACTAATCTCTGACTTCCATAAAGTCTAATACCCTTAGAAATATTAATTTTTCTCCTAAGGCTTCTATTTAAACTTTACTGACCTCTGCAAAAATAAATCTCTTATGACCAAAAAGTCCATCAAGCTTCCTGAAGACAGCATGTTAAGTAAAAGAAGGCACTGTAAAAAAAAAAAAAAAGAAAAAGTTGCCTTCAGTTCTTTTTAGTCAAAGGGAGTAGGTATTTGTAGCAGCTGTAAGACAGAAACCCACCAAATGACAGGTACTCGAGGGCATGATTTCAGTACATTGCGCCTTCATCTTCTTTATTTAGAAAATAAATAGTAACTGGGCCATGACTCGTATGAACAGTCTCTGTGACACTGACAAAGAACCAGGAGCCAATTCCATATAGTAAAGTTGGGATGCCTAAGAAAAGACAAAAACACGTTACATACAAAGACAGCAAGCCAGGAAAATTAAATCCACCTACTAATAGTAAAGAATAATGACTCCAAAAATGAAATTAGAGGAAAAGCATTCCTGTAAAAGCTGCCATATTAACATTTTGCCTTTAGTGAAATGCTTACAAGCAGCTATCAATCAGTATATAATACCAACCTTCTTGTGTATCAAGCACACAAGAATCAGAAAGCAGCTTAAAGAAAAGCAGCAATACGAAGGAATTAATAGGAAAAGACAATAGGAGGATAGCAGTATGAAAGAAGTGAAATGTGGTTATGTCTACAGCCTGATTTCTACCGATTAAAGAAAATATACGTATGTAACTGAACACTAAAACACAAACTCCCTGGACATCCACTTAGTTACCAGTTCGGAGTTTGTCCACGTACCAGAGTAGAGATAGGAAGGAAAACAAGCAGTGACTTCACACATCAACATGAAGCTTGGAAAATTGGATCAGTGGTCAAGACTACCAACTCCAACAAAACTGGAATAAGTAGAAAGGCGTATATATAAAAAGTGCCATCATTTTAGCACTGCCGAGTTACCCATCTATTACAGACAACGATATATTACTTAATGTAGGGGGAAAAATGGAGATGGATTTAGGCCCTGAATTCAGTAAGGTACAGAAATACCAAATTTAACATGGCTAAAGTTACCCAAGTCTTTAAGTTAGATTCTCAGAAGAGAAGGATGAGTTGACCTTTTAATCATGCTTGCTGATCATATAAATATGAAACATGCAAGGCAGCTGCCAGAGAGATGGGGAAGATAAAAGATCTGACTACGCAGAGAGAAAAACAAAATCAGATTTAAAATTCTTATTATTAAGAAATCAATATCTGTGATTATATTTTCTCACTATGTCAGTTGGAAAGATCAAAAAATGAAGACTAGCACACATGTTTTGTAAAAAGTCACTGAAGACTGGCAAAGCCAATGAGATTTATTTTTTTAAATGAAAATGAAAACAAGAAACTGGTGATATCAGCTATGCGACTGTCATCATTAAAATAAGTGTGGTATCCATATACAAAGTTTTGAATAATAATGTATTTCAAAAAACTTATCTATATCCATTTTTATAATAATGAGGTACTGATAGAACATTTTTATTTATAAGCATTTTTACTACAGCAGCACTTCAGGATCAAGCATGGTCCGAGCCCTCCACTACCTCAGACGCTGCCTGTATGCAAGATGCAAAAAATTAGCCCAGGCACTTTCTAAGAAACAAACTGTTTTGCTTCATCTAGCGCTCGCGTATTGGCTTAAGAGAACAGAATTTCATCCACGGTAACAGAACGCAGATGTTTAGATGGAAAATGATCCATACTAACTGATGTTAGCCATTTAAATAACAAGCGCTGGCGCGTTTGCTTTCAGGCGGTTTAATTTTTCTCTCTCACAACCGGACAGAGAAACACGAACTCGGTAAAACCCCACAGACTATCGATCGGTTTACAGCTCTGCGTTCTCACAGCTGCTGAAAGCTCGGGCATTTTGTGATTCCCGTTTCCTTACGATGCCTGCTCCGAGCCGGCGGGGGCGGAGGACGAGTCACCCCAAGCCGATTCCCTCACCTCAGGGGGAGCGGAGCGGGAAGGAGAGGCAGAAGAAGGTGCTGCCTGCAGCCACAGTCCGTCCGTCCGCCCCCCCCCGACTCCAGGAGACACACTCCCCCCGGCCAGCCCCGCTTCTGCCCCACACCTCCCCGCCGGCGTGTCCCTCTTCCCGCGGCCGTCCCTTCTGCGAGGGCCGCAGCCCGCCCGCCGCGAGCGCCTCGCTCCAGCCGCCAGAGAAGATCAAGAGCCGAGGGGGAGCGCCTCTCCGCCCGCCTCACAGCCGGCGAGGTAAGCTGAGCGGAGGCCGCAGAGCCGGCCCGGGACGCGACTCACCGGCGTTGAGGACCTTGAGGGCGGTGAAGGCGGCGTTCTGCAGCGCCAGGTCCTGCGGGGCAGCGCGGGAGCAGTGGTACTTGATGAAGGGAAAGCAGCCGGTGCGCAGGATGTGGTAGTTGGCACCGTTCACCCGCCAGTTGAAGTGGGAGAGGCCGAACTGGTCGTTGCGCACGGCGCTGTACTTGACGCAGTACGAGGTCCAGTGGGGCAGGCCACGCTGCCGCAGGTGCTGGCTCAGCACCTCCGAGGCGGCGGGACGGGACGGGGACGACGCCGACCCCCCCCGCCACAACAGCAGCCCCACGGCCGCCTCATGCAGCCGCCTCAGCGCCCGCATCCCGCGGGGCCGCTCCCC
>JANZLQ010000002.1:22489224-22507197 GCA_026212715.1 Elanus axillaris | reverse complement strand
CTCCCCCCCCCTCCGCGCCTACCCGCAGCCACCCCGCACTCAACGGCTCCGGCCGGCGCGCGTGCGCCACCTCGGCGCGTGCGCCGGCCGCCGGAGGGCGGGAAGGTGGTGGAGGGGGGGATGCGGTGGGGCGGTGTCGGCAGCGGGCTCTGCCGTGGACCTTGTCCGGGGAAGCGACGGGTCTGGTCGTCGTCCGTGGGTGGGTGGGAGAGCGGGAGAGCGGGGCGGTGTGGCGTGGTGTGTCCGGCTCTCGGGGGGGGAGGGGAGCGTCCGGGCAGCGGGAGAGGCGCGAGAGCCCGCGGCGGAGCGCGCCGCGCTGAGGCGAGGTGGCGTGAGGCGGGCGCCGGCTGCGGCGGGCGGGGCAGCCCGCGAAGCGACGGGAGCGAGTGCCCTGCCCGACACAGGCCGAGAGACGGGCCGGTCGGCCCTGCGGAGGGGCCCCCGCCAGCGCTCGCTGCAGCGAGTGAGGCTATCGCAAAGAATCGGGCAATTACATTTCTAGAGATGGTTTTGTTTTAACAGCGTGCGTGCTGCCGGGAGCACCCTGTGTGCTGCTGGCACGTCTCACAGCTGCAGCATCAACCAGATTAACCTGGCGCTCAGGAAAAAATGTATTAAGCTGCATTGATTTTATTTGGTGAAATTTGACAGTGGCATCAGGTGAAAAACAGTTCTTTGAAAGTGTTAGACCCCTTGGAATAGAAATTCTTTAAAATCATAGCCAATATGCCATGATACGATTTTTCTAAATAAAAGCTAAAGTTTTGAACCATTAAACATTCTATTTGAAAGGGAAAAAAAAAAAGACTGTACAGAAGAATAAACTGAGAAATGGAACAGATTTTTCCTTTTAATAATTGCAAGCAGTATCTCAAACTCAGCAATCTTAAACCATTGAGCTATGTGGTATGAATGTGATAATTAATCAATTACTACCCAACAATGTACCCTGTTTATTTACTGTAATGTACTACATGTGTGTAGGAGCAGTAATTATTAATCATTGTCAGTAACAAATTTGACTCAAGTTCACCTTCCTATAATTAATAGAGTTTATAGTTAGCTTTAATATCTTTGTTTATTAGTGGCAACAATGACTGAGGATACAAGAGAAGCTGGAATTTGATACTGTGGCTCACTATGGTGAAGGCCTGAACTCCTGTATTACACCTGAAGAGTGATATTCTGCTGTTGTATTTCATGGTCAAAACTACCTTCTATAAAGCTATTGCCTATAAAATGGACATATGACAATTACTTTGATTTTTAAAAGTATTTATTTAAAGATACTTTTGCTGTTAACTTTGTGTTGCTATTACTGTTAAAAGTGCAAGAAGAAAGGAGAGATCCTTCAGCCTCTGGCAGCATAACCTTGCACTGCTTAAGAGAACATAGATGCACCTCTACTTGCACAACATACTACTAATGGAATGAAGTAGCATCCGTATTTACAAATGCATAGCAAAACATTGCATACTTCAAAAATATGCAAGAATCATGACCAAACCTCCTAAAGATGAGGCTGGAAGTATTATGAAGCATTCTTCCAAATGTCTTCTGTTAATAATATTTGGTTGCACAATTCAGGTCTCTGTGTTCATTGGATTCAGGTGTAGTCTGATCATTTTTACTTCAAAACTGTCTCCTGAAATGCACATCTTTGTGATGATGCTAAAAACCAGTCTAACCATTCTTCAGTGGAGATGATACATTAAATTACATTCATGAAGGTTGTCAATGATTGTAGTTCCATACCTTTAGTGCTGGATTGCTGTAACAAAATCTGTAGTCTAAAATGAAATACAGAGGGTCTGTATACTATAAGAGGGAGTACCTCAGATCTATGACAGGGGATGTGTGAAATGGGAAGTGATGTTAGGTCATCACTGTGAAGTGCTGAGGACCAGGTTAGTCTTAAAATTCCAGGGATTTGTTACCTTAACCCAGATTGAAAGTGGTAAATTTTCCTAACAGTCCATTTGAATGAGGTATTGGAGATTTTTCAGGAAATGGGTAGGGTGAGTACTTTATTTCGGAAGACATCTGGAAGTGGTTGTGCTGTTGAGCTGCTTTATTGCTCTGTGCTCAGAGTTGTCATTCTTAATGTGGAAATTTGGGCTGAATGTCATTCCCCTTCCCCCTTTTTCAGGGCTTTATACACAACTATTTCTGAAAAGGGAGACACAGTTTCCAATACCAATTCCAGGTAATGTTCTCTCAGGAGAATAACTTGAAATGGGTAGCACATGTGCCACAGACAGTATGTCAGTTCTTGCAAAAACGAATTCTATGAAGTGGTATCAGGTGAATGCACACCTTCATTTGCAGCTCTGGCCTATCAGGAGCTTGAAACCTTTATTTTAATTGCCCATATCTTCTGCAGTTGATGCTAAACCCCACTGCCCCTCATCTCCTTCCACAAGCATTCCTCCACACTGTGCAGCTGGGGAACCAGCTTGGGCTTTTGCTGTCCCTAGCTGCAGAATTCTTTGCCAGTTTCTGATGAGGAGCCACACCTGGGCCACCTTTTATCTTTCCATTCACAGTTGCTCTGTTTCTTCCCAGTCTAGATTGTGTTCTGAAATTCAAGCTACAGTTCAAGAACCCTATTATTCTTTTAGTGAGTGGGAATAAATAATCCAGTTGTGTGAACAGGAGACTTATGACTACATTTCTATTTTTTTAAAAAAAGACTATGATTTTGTTTTATATCTGCTGTATTGCGAAAAAAATACATTTTTGGCACCAGCAGTGTGGGAGTTGAATGTGAGAGACCGTAAAGCAGCTTCAATCCTTCCGTCATCTCAACGCTCAGAAGTGTTAATAGTAATTAAAAACTTTTTTCCCTCAAAATACATTTCACGCTTTGCACATATTGAGAAATCTCTCACCATGGGAACTTTCAGGTCACTTGTTTCCTGCAAAAACAGGTACAGTTTTCTTTTGTCAGAATAGAACAAAGACATAAGGAAGTGCAGGTTTCATTTACTCCTAGGACACCACAGTCTATTAAGTGCCAGTGAACTAATGAGCCTCTCAGACCTTATGTTGTTCTGGCTTGGATCAAGGCTTCATTTTCCTTAACCCTTAAGAAACTAGCTGATGTGTAAGTTGGTACTGTTATGCTCTCCTATGCCTCCTTTTCCCCCAGGATATTGCTTCTCCTGACAAAACTGGGACATTATATAGCTTGGGTATGAAGCTAGGTGAGAAATCTACAAAGCTTTTCTTACCAGTAAAATACAAGAGTGCATTATAAATATGATGAGGAAAAAGAACAACAGGCTGGTCTGCAGCCCCTCAAAGCAGAACAGAGAACAAACACATCTTATCTTGTTGCAATTATACTGTGCTTTTTGGCGTATTATTTCTTGGCAAGTGAGAGATCATTGTTGTACCTACCACAGCCAAAAATACCTCTGTTACTTTCATTTCTAACCATAAAGACTTCCAGGAAGTTCCTTCATTGGCTAAATTTTACGTTAGAAAAATCTGTGTGGCCTCTGGTACATCCAAAACCAAGACCATATTGAGATTACATGCAAGAAAGGAACAAAACCAAACAAGAGTTAAACAAAAATAGTCTTTTAGGTTTTCATTTCAAACAGGGAACAGCATTTATGCAAATGTTCTCATCTGCAATTAATTACTTCTGTGACGAAAGTAGAAGAGAAAAAGGCTAACAGAAAACATAATGTATGAAGCTAACAGATCAAAGACTTGGGCATCGGAAAAAAACGGGCACTGATCTGCTGCAACTGCATGGTTACTTTTATCATTCATCTTAAAAACGGGTTTTGCCCAAGCTTTTGGGAAAGTAACTGCAAAGATACTTGCCAGGCTTGGGACAATAGTATCCCTCCGATGGAGAAGATGCACTCTTTTATAGTAAAATCTAGAATGTGTTGTCTGTTGGGATATTAGAGATTTGATGGATATAGATAACTTTACAAATGCAACTGTTGCCCTCTAACATAACAGTGCACAGCAATTGTGACAAAAAAGTTACCAATGTCTGAAATACAGAATCTCTCTGATGGACAGATAGATCCGCAAAAGTCATGATGTACTGGGAACCATCGTACCAGTATAATTCTAATGGTCCTCTCTCAGAATCCATTGTTGAGCTAGTGCTATTACTATTATTCTTGATAATTTGAAAATGAACATGAAACAACTGCTGCAAAAAATGTGTAGATAACAAAAGAAATAGCGGACAGTCAGTTCTGAAGAGGAATTCAGGTTGCTAGCCTAACTGGTAGGATGGCATTTAAGTGTATTTGTTTATGGGTGGAGGAACACTGGACATATTGTTATGCCAGAAGCCTGTCTTTTCGAAGGTTTGAAAGGGAATTTAGGGGTACAGGACTCTCTTCAATGGAGTATGATCTCCTAGTCTAATTTAGTGACAAAGACAGCGTGACCCCTATTAATAAGATTTTAAAAACACATTCTGTACCCTCAGGAATGACAATATGAACATCAGGGACATTTATCATGATCCTCTGCTTTTCAGCAGTTTATTTTTGTGAAAGAAGGGATATTCTTCTAAACACCGTGCTTGGAAATCATGGAAATGTACTGTCTCAGTTAATATTACTTCACATGCCAATGCAGAAGGAAAACCAAACCTGTTCTTACAGATGAGAAAGTGTTTCCAGAAGCATAAAGAATAAGGCACTTAAACATTTTCCGTTAACTATTCTTTCAGAGCATCTGCTTTAGAAGGTTGCTCCTCTTCCAATTTCAGTTTGTTTTTTGCTGTAATTCCTAGAATTGCTTCGATACCTTGAATTGCCATCTGTAACAGATTCAAGGAATACAAGTTATTTAATGGGCATTAAAATGAAATCTAGCAGCCAAAACGCACAGCTGGTAGTACTTGCCTTGAAAAGATAACCAGTGTTACACAGGACATGATGCACCAATTAAATTTACTGTTACTTTGGGGACAGTTGGGGGACTTATTAGTAAATATGTACAAATCTCAGGTAAATAAAAAATACAATTCATTGCAATTTGTACTTCTAATTAACTAACAGGTGTTCTATTTCTCGTATGTAAATCATTGTTAACTCACTACGAAGAAGAGTTCCCTTTATGTTTTTCTTCAACGGTTGCTTTCCACTCCCTCATATTGAAAAAGGGGGTGGTTTTTTGTATGTTTATTCTGTAACATGCTGAAATTTAATTATATCTTCTCTAAAACTGTCATTTCACACTCTGCTTGTCAGAGGAAAATACAGTCAGAGTTAACACTGGAAAGAATCTGATATACATTATGGTATGTGCTTTAAGACATGAATCTGTAACACAGTACTCCCCTTCACCTTTCTACAAAACGTTTACAGACAGGATCTTAGAAACTTTTGATAAAGTTAAAGGTGACACAGTTTAGCAAAAGAACTCCCTCCGGAAAGTTTAGCTATTCTGTGGAATCAAAAAGCACCATTGTAATGAGTGCTTGTTTCAGGGCATGGGGTTGGATTCATTATTGCTTTACTGTCTCCTTTTGCCAGCGAGGTCGTCACAAAGGAGCTTCTGAGTAAAGGTGGGCGCTCCTGGGGGAACGTTCCCAGTGTGACAAGCCCCAGTGCTTTGTCCTGCCTCCTCCCGCACCACCCCAGAACATACTCTGGCACACAGGGATGGGCACTGCGGGCAGATTCAAAGAGCAGAGAAAATTGGGAGCAGAATTGACTTGTGAAATTGATGGCGGGGTGAAAGATGTGAACTAATGGAATAAGTACTCAGTGCTGCCTGCTTAAAAGAAATCAGTGTTAATAATCTAAGGAGCTATTATGAACTGAGAAGTTTGTTTCTAATTTAAGATTCCTACCTTGATGGCGTCCCTTTAAAATAAAACAGACAATTGTGACAGAACTGTCTGAGGCAGTGCCAATAGCTCATTTGCTCTTACAAAGGACAATCCCAAGCATTACATTGCAAGTAATTTCACACTAAAGTATGTCTCTTTTCAAAGAAAAAGTTTCAAACTTAAATTTAACTAACAGGTTCATTGGGAGACTTACTATATTGACCTAGACACTGTAAAATACATACCGCTAACAATAAAAAAGGAATGGTTTAGCACTTGTTTATGATACAGCATGAGGTATTTTCAGCCCTTGTACAGAAATTAACCAGGATCGTTAGTTAATTAACACCTCACCTTAAAATTGGTCTCGCCTTGCGTATTAGGTGCTGATATTTCTTGATGGATGATGAAGAGATTGCGAGCAAAGGTCATGAGGACCCCCTGGAGATCCTCTCCGATTGTTCTGTTAATGATATCCAAACAAATGAGTTTACCAATGATTCCCTTCACATGCTTAAAAACAATCGCCGTCTCATTTGTGCCTGTCTGGTGATGGAATTTAATGAGTATTTTCAATCTCACAAGGTGGCAATCTTCAGGGAGATATGAAAGATGAGGCTCCATTTTAACTTGTCAACAGAAAGGATTTGTGTAATAAATAATTTTTATTAATCAACTCAGCAGAAGTAAGCAGTAAGGTTTCAGCTACTCCAAGTAAAAAGCTGCCATTGAGTTAGGACTGAGACAGTGGAACATTTTAAACACCTAGATTAGTTCAGAAGAACTGTTGCTTCTGCCTACAATTTGTGAAAGACATCTGAAAGAGAAATTTCAGCAGTATCAGCATTTCTTAGACCTGTAGGTTTTGAGGCTTTGGTTTCTCAGTGGCACATACAAACTGTCAATACATACGAACTTAGGGAACAGGATATTATGCCGAGGAAGAATGTACCTCATTTACTGACTGGAACTGACAATAGATCTCCAGTGTAGTAAAATGGATGATAATTCGCATAGGTGTTTGCGGTATTTCAGTGATTTTACAAGCTCAAACTCTTTTATTCTTGAAAATATTTCCAAATTAAGATAATGAAATTGCATTGAAAATCTGATGGAAGACAAATCTGGGATCAGAATGTATGGCAAATATATTTGAGAGTATTCTGGTTATATATTAATAACTGTCAATTCAAGCTGGTTATCCAAGAGGTATTGTTAAGTTTCTTACTGGGGGAGCAACCACTAACGTATTGGTCCAATGGAATTAGCAAGAATGTAGGTAGGATGCAGTGTCTCTAACGTAAGGACTCCGTTTTCCAAAGTATGTGACTACAGAGCGAAACCCCACAAACAGGGACAAGCCAATCCAACAGTTCACTGACTCTGAAAGGGACAGGTCCTTCTCTCTTCACTTCCTCCCCACCTATCTCGCACAACTCTCATGCTCACTATATACACCTCTATGGACTGATTCTATCTTAGCCTCACAGAAAACCAATCCAATAAAAGAAAGCTTTTTTCTGAATTATTCAGCTGAATCAACTCTTGAAGAGGTGTAAAAGCACCAGACTATGCAAAAGGAGGGTCAGGAGGGAGGAGGACTTCATAGCTGGGGTCAGGGAAGGAAGGAGCTCACCTTTCAGCATCACTGGGCTGTTAAGAGAGTTTAGCAGCTTATGAACACTTTCAGATGCCTAAATCACTTTTTAAATAACTCCTGTAGATATTTTACAAGTTCTTGTTTAGTGATTTCCTTTCAAATTTCTCTTACAGCTCAATCATGTAAGCTGTCCACATTGTGACTGCAGTATAGTATAGGAATATCTAAGCTTTGAACAAATCTGATTCACTTGCATACTACAAATAGCCTCATCCACAAGGTGCTCAGTACAGTCTGAAAGAATCATAGCCCTAGAAACAATCTTTAGGATTCATTTAGTCTGTTCCCTGTGCTAGGGCAGGATCAATGTTACTTAATATTATCCTGACAGAAGTTTGTCTAATCTGTTACTAAACACTGTCAATGACAACCACACTGAACAATCTAATTAGTTCTTCCCTTAGTATCAGAAATTTTACTTATACTAAACATGAATCTTCCTTGCTGCAAGTTAAGTTCATTTCTTCTTGTCCTGCTACCAAAGACATGGAAATCAGGTTTTTCCTTCCTGCAAAGGCTTTTCATGTGCTTGAAGATTGTTAGCAGATCTCACTCCTGCCCCCCACCCCCTTTAGTCTTGCCTTGTAAGTCATGCTTTCTAGAATTCTAAACATTTTCATTGCCTCCCTCTGAGTAGAATGGAAGGATTACTTCCAATGCCTCCCAGGTTATATTGTTTACCTTCTTCCATAAGATCATGACATCGTGAGCTGCAGGCAGTTTGTAAGCCACTGTAACTCAGATCCTTTTCTGCAAAGCTAGTTGTTCCTCATATTCATTACTTCTATCCAAATGTAATTTCTTGCACCTGCTTCCAACTGAATGAAATTATATTTTTCGTATTGTTTCTTCAATTTGTTGAGATAATTTTGAATTCTACTCCTGCCCTCCAAAATACTTGCAGTCATATCCAGCACTTGAGGAAGCTGTTTTCTTATCCACCTCATTAATGAAATGGCTCCAGCGTCAAAGGAATACAGAGAGACTGAGAACAGACTGTTTCAGCTCCTCACTCTTTATGTCCTACTCTAGCAGTAAACTTCACATAAATTCTCTCACAGGAGAGGTTTTCAATCAGTGTATAGTAGATTTGTCCAGATTATGCTTTCTTAGACTTCTTAGGAGAGGTTCATATGTCTAAAGAATTACTAAACTATCAGATCTGCTGTTGCCTGACTGCCAGTGATCACTTTGTGAAGAACAATATAAAAAGGCATTAAACTTCAACCTTCTTTGCATCACGTATAGTTAGGTTTTTAATAATGTTGCCTGTAAAAGTAAGCCTGTGCTAATCTGTGTGCTCTCACAGCTAGATTGCTATTGACGGTGAATCTACCTCTTGCAAAGCTAATTGCAGTAGGCCTTTAGTCTGCAATACAGTTAGACTTTGATCTAAGCAGATTCCTGTACTTTTCTTCTTTTATTACTAAAATGCTTAAAGCCTCCCTAAAAGTTTTCAAAAGGCCAATCTTACAAGAAGTCATTATACTTTCCTGAACAGTAGGTGATAGTCATTGAACTTGAGTGCATGGTGTTCAGATTGTTCATTTCCTTCATGACCTTCGTCAGAGTCCAAGCCAGCACATGCTGTGGGGTCCCTTGCTTCGGATCAAGTGTGTCAGACTGTGGAATTGACAGTGTGTACTTACATCATGCCCAATCTGTATCGCTTCTGATCTTCGTACAATATAAAAACTGTCCCCTGTTTTTCCTATTAAATAAAAAGACAAAGGTTCAATTATTCCTAAAATATCAATAATTATAATAAATTTATTACACAGGGACAATAAGTACATAACTGTATTTAAGAAAGGCTAGTTTTGCATTGTGTAATGGATTGTAAGAAGATAATTGCTCTAACTTATTGTAGCAAATACAGTATGTTAACTTCATGTAAATAGAATACATAAGGCACAGTCTATTCAATAGCAAATATTTTTATTCTAAACCAGTAAGAGATGGTCATAAGTATCTTAAAAATTATCTCCTTACACAGTTTTTATCAAGAGACAGGTTAACCCCTAAAAGCCGTACATACACATAAGTTGAAAGACAGTGAAAATATGTTTAGGTTTTCCTGTTCTTCGAGCTTATACTTCACCTTAGATATACATGGGACATGAACTTTCATTAACCTTCTGCTCTGGTTCATCATGGGCCTGATACTGGTAACAGTTTGGTCATCAGCAAAACTCACCATTCGATTTTTAGATGCACTAAGCGACAGTTATCACATGTCACTGGGAGAAGTGTCATGAGCAGGTGCCCTCCCTGGAGAGGGTTTACACTGAGAAAACATGTAAAACTCTGCATTTCCTAGTGAAGCCCTGTGCCCTAGGATCTGAATTCTCTATCTGTTGTTCTGTCTTGCATAACAGCTTCTAAACTCTTTTACGTTTCATTCTTTTACAATTCTGTTCATAAGCCTGAAGCACTTTGTTGCCTAGCAAAGACTGCATTTGCGTTTCTTCATTCCTCTTTCTGTTCTCCATTATCACCTGACATCTTGGCCTCTGAAGGTTTATATTCTCTTATAGGTACAGAGGTGTTTGAAAGGGCCATATGATGCCCAAGTGCTCTCATGAAAAGCTGGTGCTAGCATGGTCCTAAACCCAAGCACAGCTCCTGGCTGACAGCCACAATCCTTTTTGCCTGCAGAGCTGCGTGAACAAACCTGCCGGGACAGCATTCTCTCTGTAGTCTCCGAGAGAAACACTGTCTCACTCCCTATTGTGTAACATAAACATGTTGTAATATTCTTCATCCTTCACTGCTTCCAGTCTTAAGCCAAATCAGACAGATATCTCAGCACTGCCATTCTTCAAGACTTGCATCCCAGCTAAAATAAGCTGACAGGTAAGTGTTAGAATATTGGACTAATTTGTACGGGAACTACTGAAGACCATTATGCAACTGAGAGTTCATTAATTAGTGTCATGAAAAGAATCTAAAATGAAACAATTCTGATTTATACTCTTCAACAAAACTGTAGAGCAACACCTTGCTGTGTTTTTAACAGAACGCTTAAACATTATACTATGCTAAACAGAACACTTCAACTTTACATTGTGTTAAGTGGTTTCACCATATTAGAATTTACATCCAAAAATTATGCAGAGTGAATATCACGTTCTCTAATCTTTCCTGTTCATACCTGGAGGTCAAATCCAACACCGTGAGCTTTACACATCTGGAGGAGAACATTATAGTAGATTATTGAAAGGCTGGAGTGCCTCAGTTGACTGCTTGCTACTGCACACCGGTTGCTTATTGGAGAAGGCTAGAGGAAACAACACAGGATTCTTTATTTTCCTACCTGTCTATATCAGAAACCAACAACTTACTATTTAAATGGCTTTTTCTTGGTGAACTCATCTAAGTGTGGAGTAAGACTCCATTTGGAGGAATTCCTGTTTGTCACAATGTCTATTGAACATAGAAACTTCCATGCAGCAAAATTAAATCCTCACCTCACACTGTGTGTAAAATCTTATATTATAGATCAGGTCTACAGAATCACTCTTTATGAACCACATTTTGATATTTTCACAGCTTCATTGGTAACAGAGCCCTGTGAAATCATTCTAAGTGGATCCTCTGAATCCATCCTGCCCTGTGGTAACATACGTTGTTCTAGAGTCAGCTCTTCTCGATAGCAGAAATTCCAAAGTGGATAATCAGTAGTTTTTGAAATTGGGTTTCTCCAAGACTGAGCATTCTGCTATATCATTGGTGTGCATAATTTTTCTAGCAATTCTTTGAGGAGACTAGGCACAGTGACTCCAAGGAGCTGTACAACTGACACAGGTAGAGTTCATACTATGGATAAAAATCAGTACTGCATTTGAGTTTAAACTCTTATCAGTGCTTCGGACAAAATAATGGAGCTGTTGCATCGAATAGAACTGAATAGAGATGTTCTCCTACACCAAGGCTTTCCAGTGATGTTATTTTTAATATTGGACTGTTCATTTAGAGTGGGGATACTGCACACTGAAGCATGTAATTTACAGTATTTTTTTCTAAAATGATATTTGTTTTGACATTGACTCATTTAAGTTGACATAGTTGAAATCCTTATATAATACATCTCTGCCTGAAAATTAATCATGTTTATAATATTCTGAGAATTAATAACACCCATTGCTCAAGTCATTAACTTAAAAAAGGAGCTTCCAAAATCTGTTCTCTGCAGTAGGGGACCACAAATAAATGAATGCTTGATAAAATAATCCAAGTAGCAGTTTAACAAGCGTAAACTTGAATGTGGCTGCAATAACACAGAACTATTGTTTAAGGGTTGGCATCAGGTTGATGAGGTGCTTATTTCAGCTACAAAGCATGCATACACATGCATAATGAACTGCAGTATGAATTATTAATGTGTTGCTTATTTAGCCTCATCTGTCTAGAAGATAATGTATCCTAACTATAATGAGTGATTGGTTTTGTACATAATTACAGTAGCAGCAGTATCTAGGAAATTTGTTCTTTCAAAGAAGGATTTCTAAAAATAAAATCATCACACAAACTCAGTTGCTGCTCCATTTTATCAAAATCAAACCTACCAGGATTGAGAATATATAATAAATTAAAAGGGACAGAATCATTATTAACATCATAATTTTACAGAAAGTGTTTTACTTAATCATTCATTACAGACCATGTGCTGTAAAAGCATTTGTCTCTTGGTTTGTTTGTTTCTTTTTCTAAAGACATTTTCCTGAGAGAGTGCATTTTTTAGTTAACTCTTAAGGAGATAAAACCCTCAGAAATACAGAAAGAAGAAAAATAAAGGATATAGTGACAATTTATGTTAATTCTGACAGAATTTTAATTAAAAAAAGTTGCTACTTGATTACTTTTCATTTCTAAAACTTGTACTACTGGGACTAATCATATCTAATTTACTTCTCTCCAACTAAAAGTGGTTGCTTGACAAGAACAATAGATCAAGAGCTCATTAACCTCTAAATTATAGCTCCATGACATTTTTGGAATGGTGCTACATTCCTCCTCTGTGTATGAAAAAAAGGGAGTTGTGAATCTTCTGTCAAAACATGTAAAACGGCATCTGGTTTATATCTATATGTGTACATATACATACGTTTCTTACTCTCTGACTTTTCTAAAGGCCTTTCTTCCCTTTTTAGAGGGACAGTCTCAAGGTTCAGAGCCATAGTAAATCCTGCAGCATGAGTGATCTAATACAACAAATCAGCATAATAAACAAGTAATATGTTAACCGTGCTTCTTTGACAGTGTGTTGTTTATATGGATTTCAGAGCAATACACAAATATCATCTTATTTAAAATCACATCCCTGTGAGGCACTATTATGGACACAACCTTCAGAGTTTTCAGAGATTAAAGGTGAGATCTACAAGAAGCAAGTCCCACAGCAGTCATCATTTCAGTACCTAAACCCACAATCCTGAGCACCTTGGCTTTGTGCGCAACACTCACGGAGAGGCGAGCACACCTGAATTCCCAGCACGTGAAACCAAGTGTGGATGAATCTGACCTGGCAATAGAAGACAGAAAGACTGAGCTGGGGTCTTCAGGGCTCAGCTATTCTGCTTGGTTTTGCAAACAGGTGCTTCAGCCCCTTGGGCTTTGTAACGTGGCCAGAGAGAGCAAGCAGGAGGAAGTATGTCTGCATATTCCTGCTTAGGGAACTCACCTCGGTTAGGGTGCTCTGAGTTTTTCTTCCTGTTCAATTACTGTATCCATAATTTATTAATACTGAATATTAATACTGAACAGTTAGATGGATGCAGAACTGAATGAAGGTTCTGAGAACCAACATTTGGGTTTAACTCAAGTGAGAGCTGGGAGGGATTTAGGTGTCCAGATCCTTCTGCAGATGTAGCCCTGATTGTTTTACCCTCAGTTTTGTGCATGGAAGTACAAAGCTGGGGTAGAACTTCAGTGCTCTAACTTCTGATCCCAAATCACAGCTCATCAGCTGAAGGCTCGGATTTCTTCTTGACTGCTTTTAAGTTACTCCTGTAGTCAGGGAAGTGCTTTCACCTCCTTCCTTTTTCTTGCAACATATAGACTACCACATTTTTTACAACTTGAAAACTACCTGAAATATTTAGAAGTTAGTTACTGCCACAAATCAATATTGCTGAGTACACAGGATGAATAATCAGGTACCCATAAGCATCCAGAACCTTTCCTTTAATTTCTAAAGTGATGGTATCCTGTTTACTGTATTAACCTTGTAAAATCTAGAAGTAGCAGTTTAAAATCTGAAAGGAGCAGTTTCAGCTCCTCTAGAACAGTGATCTAGGGCAGATTTTAACTTTTTGGTAGTTTACATTATTATTTGTAAACAAATCACTGCTTACAGTTTTTGTCTCCGCATGCTGAATACGTTGGCTTTTTGTTTTCTTTGAACCAAGAGATACTTCAAAGCGGCTAGAGTGACAATCCAGATTTCCATCTGTCACATACAACATAAGCTGAGTCAAAGCCAGCTGGTCACTATAGCAAAGGTCAAGGTCTGTTGCCCATACCTAATCAAAACACAAACAGGTGCATTAAAATGAAAAAGAGAGAACAAGAAGGGTGAAACTCAGCAATCGTGTAAAAGAACATCTATGCCTTTATCTTCATGCATGTTGGTATGCATACTTACAGTTTCCATGTGCTGGTGCCTCATTTGCAGCAATAAACCACTTCCAAATGGGAATTTCAAAAGTAACTTTTGAGAGAAAAATCAAAAGGCTAAGGACAAAACACTGACCTGTACTACGGAGATTTTAGCAACAATTGGAAAAAGCAGAGAGATGAGCTCAACAGCTCTAAAGCCTTTATCACATTAAATAGGAAATTATCCAAATACTAAGTATCACACCTGGATTTTTCAGCTGAAGAATAATTAGTGTTAAATAAAGTCAGCCTTGAGTTACAAATAGGTATTTTGAGATAGAAAAAGGGAAGTTCCAGACAGCAAAGGTAAACTGAGTAAAAGGAGTGGGGAAGTGTGACATCTGTGTGTAAGGATATGTATTGGTCATCACAGGGGTAGAGCAAAGCCTGTTCCCTTTGCAGTACATGGCTTATCAAACTGGATACTTCAGCATGCAGGAAACCATACGACTTGCCCCATGGTTCTCTTCCACTCACGTTGCTGTTTTGTGGTGCTAATGCAGATTTATACTCGCAGAACTACACAAGAAATCAGACCGTAAGATCACAGGGCTGCCAGTGGGACATGTCCCGCAGGCAGGCAGAAGGGAAGCCCACCCCACCCATGTGCAGGACTTACTTGCAGGCAATGATAAAAGCCTCATATAAACCTCAAGATGATTTCAAAGCATTAAAGCATGTGAAAGTCAAGCAGGATTTGTGAGGCTAGTCCATGCCAAGGGTGTAGCAGAAGGAAGTACTATGGATTGCTTCAGCGAGGCTCCTCTGCCCCCAATAACCTGAGCGTGGCTTTACCCATGAGTTTTTCCCACTTAAAAAATGTTTGTGCCTACCACACCAATGAGAAATGTTAACATGCGCAAATACCTGCCCTACAGTGGACCCCTTTAAAACAAATCTAGCCGTGAATGACTTGAATAAGCCTTTCAATGGTAAATGGCGTCATTATAAGGATATTAAGAGGTCAGGCAGTCAAGGCCTCTTGGTAAACTGGAGTTAATTTCTGAATCATATGCACATAGTAATGCCCTTTTTATAATGGTGAATAAATCATATCAGTAACAGTTGTTAATATCTAACTGCCAAGTATCTGTTGCTGTATTAAATATCCTATTTGTCAACTTAAATATTTCCTGCTGCATGGTATAAAATGCAAATCAGATGCTAATGGCTGGCTTTACTTAGTAATAGGGGAATGTTCCCCAATTATAATGCTTAATTTTCTTCAATAATTTATTCTTTATCATCATTTCTGCAAGACAGGAAGGAACTTTCATATCGATTTGTACTTTTCCAGTATGTGCTAACCTTTTCAATGAGCTGAATAATAATTATAAACTATACATACTGTAGAAGCATTACATTAATTTCCATAGATATTAGCAACAAATCAGTAACAGCCAATGTGTCTTGAACCTTGTTTGAGTTGGATTTTAGATTCTCAGTTAAAGCTTTGCCCCCAGAAAGAGATGGCAGGACTACATGAGGGCACCAGGGACTGCTGAAAATCGATATCCAAGGGCTGTTCGCTAGCTCAGAGTGAACTGGTTGCTCTTAATCCAGACCCTGATATTACATCTGTGTTGCTCTAACCTCAAAGTCTACCATCAGGAAGCTTTGTTGATGCATGAACAGAGGGGCAGGAGACAAGTTTGTCTGAAGGTGGATCATAAAATGGCTGAGATGGAAAAAACACAGAAGTGAAGCAAAGAGGTCCCTGCAGCTGTAGTGCATCTGGGTAAGTACAAGAGCTGTGTTCTGGCAATACGTAGACAATGGGTTGAGCATTTAACAGCAGGTAAAGCATTAAAAAATGCAGCCTGGCAAACATAAACAGCCATTAGCACAAAACAAATTCATTACACCCTTGTAGAGATTCAGACAAACCGAACCAAGCATGGGATAGCACATACATTTTGCAAGACTTACTCAACAAATCCCATGTTGTCAGTAACTAAAATTAAAGTACGTACAAGTGACATTGTTTTAATTTCAGATATAGAGAAGAGACCCATTAATTACTTGTGTGATACATCTCACATAATCTGAACAAAAACTCAGCATGCCAACCTGGCTCTAACATCCTGCTGGCACGTTCCCAGTCGCTGCTCTGGGAAGGCACAGAAGCACTCCTGGATCCCTGCCCCAGGGGCTGGCTCTAGCCTCCTCTCTGCCCAAGGAATGGGCTATAACGGGAAGAGGAGAAAAAGCT
This sequence comes from Elanus axillaris, assembly GCA_026212715.1. Lineage (NCBI taxonomy): Eukaryota > Metazoa > Chordata > Aves > Accipitriformes > Accipitridae > Elanus > Elanus axillaris. Next base: position 22,490,847 of record JANZLQ010000002.1, on the reverse strand, counting down.
TTTAGCAGGGCAAGTTTCATGCTGGAAATCATGAGACCAACCAACTGCTAGCTCGGCTTAGTCTGTTCATCAACTAGTTGCTTCGGACATGGTTTCATCATCTCAGACTGACTACCCTCATGCCATTGCCCGCAAAATTAAGAGTTCAGATCGACAGGGTGGACCGATGGCCCTACTGTGTAATGAAGGTGTCCATCCCCTCCCCTGCCTGTCACTCTTTGACATTATACAGAAGAAGAACTCTAAACACCTACTTAAGCTTCAGACACAGTTCCATGCTACATAGGTAAAGTCATTGTAACTTTTGCTCTTTTAACTATAGGGTGTAGGTCTCCACAAGCACAAGGGGGAGGAAGGCAAACATGGCTGAAAGCCACCTGTCCACCTCCTTTCATTCTGGGCCTGAGGCTGAACCACCCCTACTGCCAGTTAAAGCAGCCAAACGGTCATTACTGTGTGCCAGCTGGGATCACCCCCAAGGATTCTTTTCCTGGCTCAGGACCGTCAGAGAAGGCTATATTGTGGCCATGTCCCCTTCTGCCCTGGATGTGTCCCAGAACATCCCTAATGTCGGGAGAAAGGAAGAAGGATCAGATGGCATAAGATTCCGGCTTTATCTGAGCAGGGGATTCCCTTTTGCCATAGAACTCCAGAAGTGCCCTTTAAATCCTCTTTGTACTGCTACAGAAAGGGGAAAGACACAGGGCCTGGGCAATGGATCTAACTTTATTTTCATGGATATTTTTTTCCCATTTATTAGTTCAAATGCAGGCCAGATCATTAGTAATTAGTTGACTGAATTCTTCAATAGAACAATTTCTAAGTCCCATTCCAGTTCCTGAAGGTCACAAGTGCTCTTTGCAAAATTATAGCAATCAGGCAATAGGCAACATTTTTTGATAGTTTTGAGCAAGGATGGAAGTTTGGCAGGCCTGAGTCTGGCTGGTGGAGCCCTGTGAAGACAACAGCAATGCAGCTGCTTATAGTGCTCTTATTCTGGAAGTAGGCAGTGGACATCTGTGTGCTGCCTCTATCAGTCTGGCACCTTTCACCAATAATATATCAATATATATTCCCAAATGGAAAGGGGTAGCTCATTACATCGTACTAAGCACATGTTGACCATATTGAAGTTAGCAGGTGTCCCTTGAGCATAATGACCTAAAATTAATTGTGATAAACAATGAAAAGAGTACCAGAATCCTTTATATCTGTGTCTAAATAATTCTAATTAGGTGGACTCCATAGTTGATGAGTTCTCATTTTCTGTGAAAATGTTACCAGGCTCGTGCTAAGATCACATATTTCCATTGCTTTGAAAGTGCTCTTTGGCATGCAGAGGCCTAAGCTAAATCAGTATGGCTAGGGCTGCCACAGCAGCAGATATGGGGAAGAATATGAACTGAGAAAAACATGTAATGTTAGAGCAAGAAGAGCTAAGCATCACACGTACATGACCAATTCAGGCAATGTAATGTAGACATACCTATTGCTCTCTCTTCTGCTTCTTTTGCCATATTAAAATGTCAGAGCTCAGGAAGGTCTCAGTGTATTGGGTTTCTGTGGCAAGGTTTTGGTAGCGGGGGGGGTTACAGGGGTGGCTTCTGTGAGAAGCTGCTGGAA
>JANZLQ010000002.1:22448914-22489124 GCA_026212715.1 Elanus axillaris | reverse complement strand
TTGGTAGCGGGGGGGGTTACAGGGGTGGCTTCTGTGAGAAGCTGCTGGAAGCTTCCCCTTTGTCTGATAGAGCCAATGCCAGCTGGCTCTAAGATGGACCCGCCGCCAGCCAAGGCTGAGCCAATCAGTGATAGTGGCAACGCCTCTGGGATAACACTTTTAGGAAGGAAAATAGTTGCAGGACAAAGAGAAACGGCAGCTGGAGAGAGAGTGAGAATATGTAAGAGAAACAACTCCGCAGACCCCCAGGTCGGTGAAGGAGGGGGAGGAGATGCTCCAAGCGCTGGAGCAGATTCCCCTGCAGCCCGTGTTGAAGACCATGGTGAGGCAGGTTGTCCCCCTGCAGTCCATGGAGGCCGACAGGGGAGCAGATCTCCACCTGCAGCCCGTGGAGGACCCCACACCAGAGCAGGTGGGTGCCTGAAGGAGGTTGTGACCCCATGGGAAGCCCGTGCTGGAGCAGGCTCCTGGCAGGACCTGTGGAGAGAGGAGCCCACGGAGTGGGTTTTCTGGCAGGACCTGTGACCCTGTGGGGGATCCATGCTGGAGCAGTGTGCTCCTGAAGGACTGCAGCCTGTGGAAGGGACCCACGCTGGAGCAGTTCGTGAAGAACTGCAGCCCGTGGAAGGACCCACGTTGGAGAAGTTCGTGGAGGACTGTCTTCCATGGGAGGGACCCCATCCTGGAGCAGGGGAAGAGTGTGAGGAGTCCTGCCCTGAGGAGGGTGAAGTGGCAGAAATAATGTGTGATGAACTGCCCATAAATGCCATTCCCCGTCCCCCTGCGCCACTGGTGGGGGGGGTAGACAGAGAATCTGGGAGTGAAGTTGTGCCCGGGAAGAAGGGAGGGGTGGAGGGAAGGTGTTTTGAGATTTGGTTTTATTTCTTATTACCCTACTCTGGTTGATTGGTAATAAATTAAATTAATTTTCCCCAAGCTGAGTCTCTTTTGCCCGTGAGGGTAATTGGTGAGTGATCTCTCCTGCCCTTATCTTGACCCACAAGCCATTTGTTATATTTTCTCTCCTCTGTCCAGCTGAGGAGGGGGGAGTGATAGAACAGCTTTGGTGGGCACCTGGCATCCAGTCAGGGTCAACTCACCACACTAAGCTTGGCTGCTCCTTCCAATTCTGCAGTCCTGATGCTGCTGGCCAGCCTTGATGAAGCATCACGCAACGTGTGAGCAAAGAGGTAGGCACAGAAAAGAGGGTATGGTGGAGAAGAAAGCAGCGTTAACAAAGGGGGCACCAATCACCCCGATGGAGGCACGACTCTTCAACTGAAAGAACAGTCTCTGTGAAGGATGATGGAGCTTTCACAGGAGAGCTGATTCCACAGACGGCTCTGTGGGTGGAGGAAGGAGTGCCGTTTACAGACCTCCAGCACTGGTCCCCACCTTCGCTGGGAGTGGATTGAAGGCTTTGCCCGCATATTCTTTGGTTCCCTGCATACTTTGTAGAACTAGATTGTATATGGCAAATAAAATGGCACTCATCATTCTTGACATCACCACTTGTAACTAGGAGAAGGAGCTCAGGCAGGCTCTCACTATTAATGCCTTTGAAAACTGTGAAATATAGAAGCAGTTGAAACCGATGCAGAAGTCGGGGGGGAAAGGTAAGAGTGGCACTACATGAGCTCTAAAGAAAAAGACACAGCATCAGATAAAAGCAGTGAAGAACAGATCTTGACATAGTTTCCAGCAATGCCTAGTGTTACAGCAGAGCAAGGAACACCACTTTCCAGCAAAGTTCCCATTTCAAAGGGAGGAGTATCCTCCCAGTAAAACAAGCAGGATGTGAAAATTCCATCTGTGGCAAAGTTTAACTGAAAAAAACCCTACATGCAGAAATGTGAGCCTACTGAAATCAGTTAAAGGCTTTTCACTTTGTCTCAGGACAGAGAATAGTACCTATTCCTGCAGTCTATCAAAAAAAACCAACCAACCAAAACAAACCAAAACACCAAACAAAACTAAAACCCCACCCAAAACAAATGAAAACGTTTCTTAGAAACATCAACTCAACTCCACCTTTGTGGCACATGATCTTCAAAACAGTCTAACAGCTCCATAGACCTTCAACCACAGGCAAAACAAACAAAACATCAGACCTACTTATTGGTTTGGGCTGTTCTTCTCTTAGCAGGCTAGAAAGTTCATTTAGGATCAGCTCTGTAGTAACTTTCATTGGATTGCAACAGGTTTTCCTTTGAAGAAATATAAAATGGGTGTCAAAAGCTTCTAGAATGCCTTGAAAATCTGGTGTTTTGCTGGGGTTTTTTTGTTTTTTAAAATTATTTTATGAATATATTTCCATAGTCTATAAAGCAATGTCTGTGGAGGTCAGGCAGTTAATAACCAGATGAATTATCATCTCCTCCACTAAATGAGGAGCTGTTAGAAGGCGGCCTGTGCAAAGGTCAAGTTTAAGTAAAGATAAAGAATGGTACAATTATACAGATGAACAAATATCTATTACTTGAGTCCATCTTCATTTTCTGAGTATATACAATAGGGGCACATATGCAATCATAGATATTTACCATTGTAGGTGTCATATCCCGATAGGATTGCATGGCAAATTAGTGTAACATAAGGAGCTTTCACCTGAGGTTTGGGGACTTTCAGGACACTCATGTGTTCAGAAATTAAACTGGAACAGAGCTCGCTTGTCAAGTCTAAAACTGATACTTAGTTTTCAAACAACAAATGAAAGTTCAAACATAGTCAGATCTGGGGTTTTATTATCAGTTATGATTTAAAAAAAAAGTAGAGGCAATAGTTAAGATTTTAGAAAGTCTTAAGAGTAGGTTTAGGTTAAGCTAAGCAAAGGACAAATTAGGATTTTCCAGAATCCCACCACTGGAAAAAAAAATACTTAGAAATACATCCTACAATGCTTACTGGCTGTTTGTCCAAGGAAATACGAGGAAGTCTGGAATTGCTCCCTTTTACACAGGCTGCCAAGTGCTGCCAGGAGACACTTTCCTTCAGTGTGCACAGCTTAAGAGCCTCTGCTTTCATGGTAAAGACATCTCAAGTGAATAAAGTCACAATTATAGTGTAATTCTTTACAACTGCGATAAAAATGCTTCAGCTTTAAAATGGAAACTTCAGAAGGGAAAGAAACATAAATTCTTAAAGAGTTACTAAATTATAGCTTTTCTTTCTCCAGTTTAACTGTTTCATTTGCATCTGGTATTGATGTCTGCGTTATTGTAAAGAGCACACCTGCTATTTTTAAAGAAGTGGTTGAATGACACTGTAAAAATGTCAATTAGTGTAATACTAATGCAACTTGGGTGTTGAAAAGAGAGCTTCTTTTATGACTTTTAAAATTTGCAATAGAATTGATTATTTCAGCAGCGATCGCAGACAGAATCTTATCCGGCTGCCATCTCGTGGCAGCTGCTGGGATGATCTGGTGCTGGCCTGAAAACTTGAACTTTAGGGCCCTAGAACTGGTGCTAACCTCTATGCTGCTAAATATAAGATTGGAAAATCTTAAGACGCACATGTTAATACAGAAGAATGCATCCCAGAAAGCATCCCTCAAAGCATTAACTAAATTGTAACACCAGAGCGGATCGATGGGCTTCAGAGACATCTGTACTCTGCTCTTCCTATCCCCAGACCTGCCTGCGTGGCCAATGCTGGCTGACTGCCCTGAAGCCATCCTCCTCAGGGTCTTTTTAAGCCACTGGGCTGGAATGGTGGGAGAATACCCACCTAAACCTTCCCAGCAACATAATTCTCCTTTCATTATGTTCTGCCTCATCTTTTCCTGTCTGCCCAAACAATCCAGTGTTTTCTCACTACTGCTGCAGAAGGCACGGGGCTGTGTAAGCTATCAGACTGATGAAAACGGTGACTTATGACCCTGATTCTCCAAATTATCTGTCCACAGATCTATGGATGTAAGTAACTTTATGCATTCAAACAGTCCCAGTCAATTAAATGGACTTACTTAGGTGCAGCTCCTTGACAAGTTGGGATGTGAGCAGCATTCAGTCAATACTGTGCGAGACTTCACTTCAAAGGGTCAAGGCTTTGCTCTTAAAGGTCAGTCTTGGAAATCAGAGTGGGAATCAGAAGCGATTCAGTCCAAGTTATGTACCTAATTCTTGTCCTCCGCTTTTTCCCACAAGGCACTGAAAACAGCATGTCTCCATCTCCCTTTCCCTCAGGAACAAATCACAGATGCTTATAACCAAGATAGAAATAGATTCCCGAGGCAAACAGAGAACTGTGTCAAGTCCCCAGCTTTCTCTGCCCCTCAGAACCCTGCCGGGGTGCTCACAGCCAGGCAGCTTGTGGCAGATGATGCATAATCCTGTGGGTACCTTCACGGTGCGCAGCCCCACGCTGCGCTCTGGGCTGGGCAGTGCAGAGAGCGATGCAGTCAGTGGTCGGCTCTGCCTTGCCACCTTCCTCATCTAACCCAATACTGCGACTCCGATCAGAGTTATACACAAAATAAACAATGAAGTGCAAGAAATGAAGTACAACGTGCAGTAGACGGCAGGACAGACAGGTGTGAAGACTATCAGGCAGGAGTTAGATCCTCCTGCAGGCACTACACTCAATGCTGTTAGGCACAAACTGCAACCTCCTCCAGTTCTAGCATAATATAAGGAAGAGTTATCCGTAGATGAAGGATGATACAAATCTGTAGATGTCTCTGAATTACTTGCTGTAGGTAGAAGCAGTGGCAAACAGGACAGCTAGGACTGCACACACAGTGACAGACTAAAAAGCCTTCCTTTGAGGACAAGTGAAAGGGAGCTGTGAGAGACTTGGGTACTGAGTAGAAGCACGTGGAAAGCCCAGTGGAAACATGAGGCAGTGTGTCTTATATCTGAAAGGTTACAGCATCACCCAGTTCCTCCAGGCCTGAGGACAGCATCCCTCTTGTGACCTTTTGGTCAGTGTAGACTGCAAGAACTGCAAGAGAGTAAAGATATCAGTGTGTCTGTGATGGGCACAAAGCTCTACAGTGACCCAAACAGAGATTACTTTCTCATTTCTACATCTGCTCTGGCTTCCCATTGACTTGCATGTTTGACACACACACATTGTTCCTTATCCATCACGCAGACTCTCTTTGCCACTAGTGCTCCAAAGGAACACAGCAATATGACAACAGCGTGTTGAAGGAAAATACTCACTAACCGTAGCAATCCTAAAAAATAGAAGCAATACCCCATTGTTCATATCAAAATTAATTTTATGCTTATGACATAGATTTCTAAAGGCTTTCACATGAAGAGTCTGAAACTCAAAGTACATGCATTTCTTTCCTCTGCTCTGAAGTCCCATTCGCATGAGTGCACAGGGGAAGTACATATGAAGACATGGATTGCAGCATACAGCTTGCTTAGTCCGCAAAGGCAGAAATATGTTTTCACTTATTTGGCCCTTCACATTTCTTAAAGAGTTGTATTTATGTAGCATGTAACTTTATGAACGTTTCAGGGATTTTGAAGTATTTAAATACTCAGACTGTATTGTTAACAGATGTTCAACGATATATTGAATTTTTAGTTTTACTGAAAATATCATGTATTGGATGATATTTTCTGTAAAATATAACTTTGAAAGAATGCCTAAGTGTACTGTACTTCCAGGAAATGTATCTGAGCCTTTCAGCTACTGCATTAAAGTGGGCACTTCTGAAATTAGTGAGCAAATGTTCTGAGAGTCTAATAGGATTTCTTGTTTGCCAAAAACATAGTGCTTTCAGGAACACAATCTTTTCTGTAATCTCTCTCTCCCAAGACAGATGGCATCATTAATTGCCTCTACATCTAGTTAAATTTAAAAACCTGTGCTTAAATAATGTTAAAGTTGTGGTACATGCTGACAAACACAGGAAATATGAAGGTAGAATCAACTGGAAACAAGGGAAGAAAACCAAGACAGAACAGACAGGAATAATAAGAGGCTACAAGAAACACTGACTGATTTAATATGTCCTTGTTCATGCCAGGAAATGTCACAACCTTAATAATCTGGGAAGCATTTCTGCCTTTTGGTGAACTCCTGGCTTGAGTGAAGCAACTGGCAAAACTCCCGTTGACTTGAGAGGGTGAGAATGTCATCCCTTAATCTTTTTAAAGCAACTTTACATGGAAGTTGTCCAATATGGCTTATCCGCAGTTCTAATTACAATGCCTGTGTAAATACATTTTGGGAGTCAAATGTAACTGTGATCTGTATTTCAAAGCTAACATTATTCCGATTCTCTGGTTTACCACAGTCACCCTAATGTGGTATCAGTTACCAAAAGCCTGATTTTAAGCCTTCTCTGAGTTTAAAATGGGATATAATTGTCATAGCACTGCCAAAGAGCCAGCTTTTGCCAATAGATACCATATGCTAACTCTCTGGTTTTAAATACAAGCCCTGTGTTTAAAGCCTTTTCTCACACCATAGAAGCTGTGATTTTCAAACGCCTACGAGAAACACACCCGAATGTATTTGAGTGCATACAGCCACACCATTTTCTGAAAGTCCACCCATACTACACAGCCTATCCCATTAAATACAGGTATGTTCCCTTTTAAGGAAGGGAAGAAGTTAAACACTTCTTAAACAGTGAGGGTCCTAATTGAAAATTGTAGAAGAAAACAAAAGAGCGAAAAAACAAGGAGGTGCTTTGGAAATAAAAGAAACAATTGAGATGCTGAGATCTTGAAATAGTATCTGTATCCATATGCTAATTTTGAATTTGTACAGTTGTACCCACTATGCTCAACAATACTATTCATCACTAACAATAAGGACTTTATGTTCTTTAAAAATTGTATTTTCTTTAGTCTTCAAACACAAGGCCACTACCAACCAGAAAAGTGAGCACTCAGTCTCACTTTCACCCAAGTTTTACTTAATTTTGTTTTATTTCAGCCTGGCACTATGTTTTAGCTTTGTACACCTGGCTATTATAATATTCAATCCTACTGGCCAATATCTACCAGATTTGCAAGAAGGTAAAATTGTCAAATATATTAAATTCCCATGAGATTCCTAAAATAAGTAAGTGGACAGAGGAAAGAGACCTTACTAGTGACCTTACAATGGGAAAAGCTGCAGGGTGAGTTCAGCTGGAAAAACATATGGGAACTTAACTTCAAGGCACAATTCTACAAGAAACCTGACTTCACTGTTTCTAAGCTCGAGAAGTATTTTTATTTTTAAACAGAATACACTATTCAATAATGCCCTTCATTTGGTTTTCACAGCATCCAACTGGTGAAAGAATTTAATAATTATGTTGTGACAAAGAAATCTTGACTTCATGAATAAAACAACGCCAAATTACTCTAGCACAGAAACATGCAAGATCAATATTGTGTTACAAACTATGATCGAGGCTGATCATCAGCATTCATGCCAGGGATTAAAATGTTTCTTTAAATCCATTCTTTTACCTATTTGTTCCTTGGCACTAAAAGCAGTGCGTGTTGGGACAGTATCTTCCATCACCTTATAAGGTCTGAAAGTTCAGTTATGCATTATAAGGAACAGTGGCCACCCCTCTTCTGCTTCCCTGCCATCCATTGTAGCCAGCAGCAGATTCTGGAGTCAATACCCTTCTGCTGTCTTGATTTATTATATTACTTTTTATGTTGTCAAAAGTTCTGATACAGCTGACTGTGAGGTTTTGCTGATAGGTTTGCAAACTCTGGCAGGGAGGACTAGGGTCACTCGAGTAGTTTGGATTTTACCTTTTAAAAAGACCCCATTACTCATTTACACAAACGACTCTCCTGGGCAGGATTCCATGAGAAAACATTTATTTAGTCCCTTCCATTCGGCTCAGTTATGCCTGATGTAAGTCACACAGTGCTCCAGCACTTCAAAACTGCACTGGCTTCCTAGCAGCATTTTCCTTTCTAGGTAATTCAAGGTGTTAACCTTGGAATATCATTCTTTAAAATGCTGTATTCTTCAGTCTAGATTCCCTAAAAGGCCACCCATCTCTTCCACATTAGCGCAACCTATGCCTGCAGTTAATGTGCCCATCGTATGAAATTTTCAGGACTGGAGGAAGTATGATAAACTGTCAGACATTATCATAAAGCTGAATTTCATAATGTGTCACACGTTACCTGGATCTGCTGATCTTCTGTTAAAGTATCTTTAAGTACCCTAAAGCAAACAAACTACTAACTGTGCACATATTTGTGCTGCAGCAGAAAGCAATGTGTGGCCTCAGGGCTGTTGGAGGGGACCTGGAATGGTGTCTTGCCGCTGCTCTGCTCTCATGCGCTACTCTTGATACCATGCATGCAGGAAACCTCAGAGCTTTGTTAGACCAAAAGAGCCCGATAAAAACACTCAGAAGCCTGTGCAGCCCAGGAGGAAGACTCATTAGGACAAGGATCTACAGAGGGAATTCCACAGGAACAGTTATGCTAGAGATAAACAGCTTAAGCTGTCACATTAGCACATTCTAAGAAGTTATTGCCCCTCAAGTGAGATGAGGTAAACGCACTGCAGTCATTGCTCCCAGGCTTCTACACCTGGGAAGCAATGCAGGTCCATTTCAATCCCTGCAACAATTATCTTTAATCATCTGCACTGTCACGTGCCACACACTGACCTCAGTTAGTATGTTGATATTGGGGAATCATTTTGTATTCAGTGTGAGATCACAATCTATCTTTCTTCTCTCAGACATTCTAAAAGCCAAATGAAGAGCAAAAGTGGTTTGAATTAGCATGTTTTCATTCACAATGAACTGATATCCCATGGTCAGCCGTTCTGTACCAGCTAAGAGAAAGTAACTCCTGACCCACAGCCGTAACTTCTTGAGACATGATAACTGGACTGCTTTCCATTACTTCTCTTTACTTAAATTAGCCACTACGATGTAAACCAAAATGTTCATCACTACCATCCTATTTGCTACAAGAGATTGTCAATATCCCCTCTTCCTTAGATTCATCCTCAAACCTCAGATCTGCATTCTTACAGCCAGACACTGGTTTACTCGAAAGAGTACAATAAACCCTGTAATTATTTTTACAGAGCAAAATACAAGAGATTCGTAACATTTTGAAACTAAAATCATCTAAACATCTTGGCCATAAGACCATCATCTGTAATTATCAGCTTAATGCAGAATGCACTTATTTTAGGTGGAAAAAATTAATTAGAAGGAATTTAAGGGGGAAAAAGTCATTAGAAGGAATTAAAATATTATTTTTTTATCAGTTGGCTGTGAAAGCAGCCCTACAGGCTTTGTTGGTTTGTTACTCTTAAGGCTGATGAAGAAGGTTCCTCAGGTTCACCTGGCAGATCAGGTAAAATTTTATGCTGTTGTTAGAATAACCATGTGCTGTACCTCCCTCCACATGCCTCACAGCTTAGAAATAAAGTTTGTTCAAAAGGGCAAAGCCTTATCCTGATATCCTCCAGAATCAAGTAGGAAAGCAGACGTTTCTTGATCTCAGGGGGACAGCGTGAAGTAACGTGTCTGCCCCACTCACCTGCTGCTCCATCGTTTGTGGATGGATGAAAGTCACAAAATCAATGGAGAAGTAACCAAGCACTCCTTTAGATTTACAGGTTTCTCCAATTTTTAAGCAGAGTGAATTAAGAACTGCTGGATCAACAGAACATTGTGGAATGGTAGTGCCAGATGATCGCAAAGGACCGTCAGCATGGAGCTGATCTCCAGATGACACTATTTTTATCTTGCCTGTTGGCTCTATCAGCATATCCACCGTAAGGTTTGTGACATTTTCTGAGAGCGGGAAGGCTTCTATCACACCACCTAGTAAGAAATGAATTAGCTGTTAAGCTAGTAATCAAATTCACATGTGATGCTCTTCAGAGTGCACAGAATGAAACCATCCAGCTCCTATTGTGCTCAGACATTGCAGGGAGGACTGCTATGGAGATACAGCAAGTAAATAAATGTAATGTGAGCAGTATAGCTAGAACCCATGAATCTCTTGGAAGAGAAAGAAGGTATCTCATCTACTATAGCACTGTACAGTTCAACCAGTGACTTTTCAGCTACAGATGCTTTGCAAGCAGTTCCCAACTGGATATATCACATATCTGACAGAAGAAATATGCTCTTGGGTAGTATGAATGAATCCTGTGCTGTCCTACAGCCCAGCTAAATGGCAGGCCCATAATAGTGGTGAAATGCAATGTTGGGACCTCAGGGGAGTGGCATCTCCTGCTGTGAACTTATCTTGGAGATTGCCATCTGAATGATGGTCTGAGATAAGTAGTCTGCCTTTTGGTACTCATCCACATGAGGAACTTGGTTTGTAGATGGGAAGGCTTGTAGATGACAACTTCTAGCATGGTTTTCCATAGGAAAATCACAAAGAAAACTGCTTAGCAATCGGATTTGCCTTTTTATTGCATATAATGCCATAACTCAGTTAGGATAAACTAGGATGTCTAAAAATGGGGTTTATATATGTTAACTAGCATTATCTTTCAAAAAAAAAACTTTTAAAGCTTTGAATCAATCTTGTCTCTTCCACAGGTAAAGAAATGTATGAAATTTATATATCCATTTTATATAATACAAAATGATGGCAGGGCAGAGTCACCACAGAAATGTACTACCCAACCACAAACTCCTTTTCCGTCCAAAATTTGGCAGACAAATATAGGATGTTAACAGGTCTGTGCAAAGCCCACTCACAGATACACTGATGTGCACTGATTAGACAAGGGTTTTATCTGCACTGCCTCTTACAGACAAACATGGGCTCACTTCTGAGCTCTAGGCCGCTTGGGTACCAGCCAGCTTTGATCCAAAGGTGCTGTGACTGGGTTTAATGCAGGAAGCTCTGCTGAGGACTTGGCACCACACCAGCTATCAGATTGGAACTTGTTCATCTTCCTTTGGTTGGAGGGCAAGAAAGAGCACAGCAATGGTCTAACGAGGAGTCTGTGCCAACGTACTGTAAGGGACAATATGGCATTGCATTATGGATCCTCAGGGGCAACACCACCTGTCTGGAAGGCAAAATCTGGGAAGAAAGCTCAGCTCTTCTCCAAGCTGTTAAAGGTTATGAGCACATCTGACTTCATACAATGTATGTGTATAGCATCAAGAGTTTACTTATAGCTCCCTTTCTGGTCCTATGGGAGGGAAAAGCAAGTCTTGCAGATGTTTGCTGACCAACACCTAACAAAGATGAAATAATCTCACATTTACCTACAAGCAAACTCGATGCTAACATTCTCTAAAGCCCTTTGCCAAATGTGACAGCCTCCAGTACAGTATCCCAGGACTGAGGAGTTAGTGCTTCAGAATCATGTAAGAAAGATAATCCAGAATTAATACAGGTTAAAAGCTTCGATAGGACATATGAAAGATCAAATAGTTGCCTATAATTCATTCATACATGAACATTTGAATAATAATTGAGAAATAAAAGGAGATAAATATTTAAATGGGCCCAAGATTAACAAGAATATGGCATACAATATGGTATAATTACTCCTTATAACACTTAACAGCGACTTTGCAGTCTTATTTACCTTGACTAAGAAACGTTTGGAGGAATTTTTCCCATGTAGGGAATCGTTTCTCATTGACTGGCTGTACGTGCTGTGCTAAAAGGCCTGGCAGCTCCTGGGAGATCTTCACCAAAGCTGGCTCCTGCAGAAACAAATTAAATAGAACCACAAGCAATTTTACTACAGAAATGAAAACTGCTTGTGGGGTGATTAAAAACCAGGCCTCCAACAGGCAAAAAAAAAAAAAAATGTGGTTACTGTTTATCCACAGTCAGGAAGCCTTTTTTAATTTTTCTACTTAGTACTCTTCCCTCCGATTGAAAACTGTCCTTCTCTGAAACACAATCCCCCCCCCTTCGTTATAGCACCTATTTCATTATAATTTATATCAATAATTTGATCTGGCAACTGAAAATGCTAAGCACTTGGTAACTGCTTAGCGATCAATACCAGCAGTCAATAACTTCTACATTGTTTATATTTTGAACCTGAGTGTACTGAAATAGTCACATATACCAGAAATAGTTTTACTGGTTCTATGTTTAAGCTGTTGTATCAAACCGAACACCCTTTAGTTACTAAAAAAAAAAAAAAAAGAAGAAGAATCAACCAAAAGTGTTTCTAAAGCAGGAGATACCCTCTTACACTCTCCCAAGATGTAACATAAATTCATGAGTGTATTTGTGCCTCTGTCTTTGGTAGAATTTGATGAGTCATACTATAGGAGATAAACTAGCTTCTTCCTAATTTCAAATTCTTTACTGTATTATCACACACACAAAACAACCCCATTAAATACAGAAACTAACTGCATTGCTTTTACTGTTCAAAAATGTCCCAGAAGTACACCAGCATATAAAGTGCAGGGACCCTGACTCTATTGCTTCAGGCTCCTTTTCTTGCTGCTTCATAAGCATTTGCCTGCTTCCCCTGGGTCTCTTTGCTTCTGTTTTACATCTTCTCTCTTCAGCATCCCATGCTTCAGAGTATGACCAACCATCCTCCAATCTTGGCAATATCCTAAGCCACAATCATATTATCTTGAGCTCTGGAGGAACATGATAAAACCTTATGGCTAACGTCTAAGAATAGGAAAAAAAATAATCTATTTTTCCAGATCAGTGAGTTTGAAGAGATGGGCTTTGTCATGAAGCATGATGTGACGTAACCAAAAATATGAATTCAACATCAGCTTACTGTCATTTATCTACCAGAATGAGGAGAAGGAGGATGGGTCAATGATTAGGGTATCAACTCTGTGTATAGGAAACCTAGATACATCTTGTTCCTGAATGCAGTCTGCCTGTGAGACTTTGGGAAAATTACTTTCTGCCTGTGCCTCAGCTGTCCAGCCATGAAAGGGGGACAATTGCTGTCCCTACCTCATGGGGAATTGAGAAAAAAATGCCTTAAAAATATTGAGGTGCTTAAATGATGATGCTGATCTCGGCTATGTGGGCTCCTATTGTAAGGAGAAAAGTATGTTGTTGACTTTAAACATCTCAGAAAAAATGCTGAAAAATTTGTTTTGGTCAGTATATCAATATACTAAGCAGCGTGACCTTAACTTTACAGCAAAAAACAAAGGACCACATAAAACATGAGATCTAAGTTCAGAATTTACCCAGATTCAGGTCTTACACTGCTTGTTTCCTTAAAACCTGTAAGGAAGAGTTTAGGTTTTGGATATCTTAGCCGACTAAAACAACAGAGCAGTGAGCAAATATCAGTTGGCCTTGTCTTGATTTGTATTTGCACTGAAATATTGCTAAGCCAAGAAGTCACAAGATCAGGTGGTTTGTTGCACAGTGAAAATAAATGCAGCTTTGGAGGCAGGATGTGAGCCATGATGAATGTCACGGAGTTGCTGACCTACAAATCAGTTTGCACCCGTCAGTGCGTTCAGCAATACCTCTGTCACACTGAGTCTCATCCCTGAGATCTAATGACTTTCGGTATTGTGCAATTTAAACAGAAATATCAAAACAAACAAAAGAAGAGGTATGTAATGACTGCCTGAAAGCTTTTGATAAATTACTGGGGAAAAAACCAATAATCCCTGCTGGATGTGTAGAAGCATTTGAGAGTGCTGTGACCAAGCTTGTATAAGTAAGACTTAAACTATGGGCATGTCAACTGGGACACAATTTTCCACTGCAACAATTCCAAGGGACTTGAGGGCAGCCACGTCGTCTCCATGGAACAGTGCTGGGGGCAGTAGTATCTCCTTTTAGACAAAGTTGTTCTTGGGGATCACACATGGCTGTGAAAGAAAGCTCCCTAAGTGGGTGCAAAATCAAGCAGAGCTTCCAGACTTTGAAGTATCTTGAAGGACACACTTACCTGCCTTATAAATGGAGGCTGCTGGTAAGACACAGAGTCTTCACTCACCTTATCTATACATATAGTAACATCATATGCTACTACTCTCTGTCCACATGATGGACATTAGACAGGCAAGACTGTTGTGGTACTTCCTCAACAGACCCAGTGTTGCTTGCTTATATGAGGTCAAATAGCATTTGAAGGGGACCTGAACACAGGATGAACTCAGAACGCCTGTTAGGGCAATGCGGATGCACAGTGCCTGGCTGAGGAGCAGCTTGCAGTTCAAAGCACCCTCAGAGCTTGCTGACTGTAAAGGATACGGGCATCAAAACCAGTCACCTTACAGAAAAAAGAGAGAGGCTTTTAAAGAAATAACTAATTCAAGAAAATCTGAAAAATGTTCTTGTGAGATCAAACCCAACATAACATCGCTTTTAACAAGTAATGCTAGATAATCAAGGTGTTCACAGAAGGGAGTCGGGCAACTGCTTTTTAAGGATCAGCACCTGGAATTCTACTTGAAGTTTTTTTTGCAGCCGTAAGCTCTAAAAAGGCAATAATCCTGATTATAGGGAGTTTTAGTAGGCAAATTCAAGGCCGGATCCAACATTCACTCATGAAGTCAAACCTTTTAAAAGGATCAGTGCTCGGTAGGCTAATTTCATTTAAATTGGACGGTATCTCCAGCAGAGCTTACCAATGTTTTATTTCTTGATGTGGCCCAAAACAATTCAGAATCATAGGCTCAATGGAAACAGGGAGCATTTGTTCAAAATCTTTCAGCTGGTGTTTCTTAGTACTTAGTGACAGCCCAAATTCTGTTTACGTCATGTAGAACTCTATCCAAATCTGGTTTGCACCTTTTTATAACACTGACTAAACATGAAAAAAAATTACACCTTCTTCCCCCTAAACATAATTTCTCATTCTTCTGCAAGCTGAATTTTGAAAGGCTTTCTTAGAATGGCAGTTGCAACAAAAAACTAGGACCAAACATGGCATATGTTGAAGGCACCAGTAGGAAATCTACTTGAGACAGTCAGTAAAGAAAAGCCTGTTGAGTAATAAAATAAATAACTAGAAAGAAGAAAAGAAGAAATAGACTTAGAAATAGGAAGAAAGACCTGGGAACAGAAAGAGGCTGCAGAGCAGAATGCATGAGAAAGACCTACAGCTTTTCAGCTAAAAAGCAGACTGAAAGGCAACTATTTAGACCTTGCAAGCAAATAGAGTGAAGAAAGTATCTCCAAATAAGTAAAGCTGAGTGGGCCAGAGAAGAATAAAATCAGCAGACAGATCCTCAGCAATACAAACTGCCACATTTCTGCTGAAGTCAATGAAGCTACAGCAATTTATGCCACTTCAATGGCACTATGACAATTCATACCATTTATACAGTACATCCTTTATATTGCGATCAGTGGAGCTATGATAACTTATTCCAGCTGCCTTGATGTGAATTGGTCCAGCCCAGCTTGTTCTTATATTCTCACTGACATCAGCAAACATGGTTATTATTGGAAGAGGCCAGTGACTGCTGTCTGACTGTCCAAATAACTTTCATTATTTCCTAAATTGCAAATTAGACTGATTTGGCATTTTTTCTAATTCAGACAGGTACATGCTGGCCAGAACCACAATCTACTGCACTGAACAAAGCAATTTGAGAGGTTTATGAAAACAGAAATGTTTTTGGAAGTGATACACCGAATACCCTATCTACTTAAAGTTTGAAACCTGATTTAAAGCCCAGGCATTCAATTGTTAACTGCAAATTTTAAAATTAAAAAGTGCCAATTTTGCCTTCCACGAGCTGGAAAAGTATGTTCTGATAGAAGGTAACATCATGTAAAACAGCCATCATTACCAAGTAACACAAATGTTTTTCGTATGTAAAATTGCTTTGTAAAATATTTGCTCCATCTGCTGAAACTAGCAAAGACAATTTTCCCTGATAGCTAATGGCCCATTTCAGCTGTATGGCAAGCGATTCACCGTGGCTGCGACTTGCATTAAGTAGAATGGTGAAAACAGTGCACAAAATTCTCCACTTATGTAGTATTATCTACTCACTGCTTCCTGAGAGCCCGTCCCTCATTATCATGGCCTTTGCTTTGGATCAGCACACAGGACTAGGGTTGCTTTGACTCAAGAGGCTTTTTGTCAAACTGAGGCACATATGCTGTGCTTCAATACAAAAGCACAAAACAGCCACTTTCCTTGACTACAAGAACAAGAAGGTTAGTTCTCTTTCAACTTTCCAGCACTTAAACTGCTGTTCCTTTTTTCACACCACATGGGGCCATGGTTTTCTCTTCTCGCTCATGCTGTCACTCTGCACGCTGAGGGTTTCAATATATAAAGATCAAGCACTTCTTTTAATTCTAAATTCAACTACATACACACACACATAAAAAAAAGCAAAAAAAACCCCACTGGCCTAGTCCACAAAACCCCTCCCAATTGCTTGTTTCATTGTATACCTTGCTATTTCCATTGAAAAACACATGTTTACATTGTGCCCTGAACTACTTCAACATCTGCTAACAGACCAATAAAAAATAAATAAACCAGGATTGTTTAGAAAGAGAGATCCTTTCTATTTCCTCTGAACACTCCTAAACTGGCAACAGCAATATGTTGCGAGATCCCTTTTTGTAGATGTCATCTCGGAAAACAATGTATGTGGGGAAATCAAATATAAAATCACTACAGCCTATGCTACCAAAAATCAGACAGAAAAGGGATCTTGAAAGCTCTATGAGCTTGTCAAATAATTCTGCATGTTTATGCACAGTATGTTAATTTGAGATTAGGATGATTTTATTAAATAGTTTGCTTTTTTAATCAAAAAAAAATACTCCATGTGCATTGCTATTTTATGCATAAAAGCAGCTCTTTTGCAAGGTTGCAGCCTTCGTTTTTCAAGGTTCTCCACATCTACCTTCAGAGCAAAGAAAATGTAACATAATTGTCATAATCTTCAAAAATCTGTATTTAAAAAAAATCGTATGTTTATTTCAATGCAGCATTTGAAAGTTCAGGGCTTTGAGATATTAATCCTCATACAAAATGAGATAAGTAATATTTGAATGCATCTTTTCTGTATTTTAATGAGATCTCTGCAAATGCACAAACAATTTAGATGCTCTTACATTAATAATATTTTCCTAATTATTTTTTTTCTCTATTTCAATCTCTATACATTTTGTCCACTTTTGTTCACTTGCCCTCCTTTCTGGCTTGCATCTCTAAGGAAAGGATTCTAATGAATTCCAGAAATGTGATTTCAAAAGGAAAAAAGACATCATATAGATAATCCACAGTCACTTCCAGGAATTCTATCTAAATTGCTGAGCTGTAGTGCTAAAGGAATTGTCAGGCAAAACCTGCATTGCGTTTCACAAACAACACACAGTTAAACTTACTTTATTCTTAGAGTTGCCTATGTGTTACTTTTTGGATTTTAGCAAAATAAACATTTTTAAAATAATCCAAGCAGGCATTTTATTGGATGTGGTAACATTAACGGATTTCAGATTTCTTTAGTGCTCTTGCTTTATCCTCTCCTTCTACACTGTTATTGCTACAAACTGGCACTTAAATTCAATTGATTCAAAATATTCTGGATCCATATGGCCTAAAACCCTGGAGCTGAAGTTCTGATATTGCCTCACTGCTGTTTTCTAGCATTTGCCTCTACTCCAGTCCCCAGATGGTGGAAGTAACATTTAAACCTTCTTTCCTCTGCCTTGTACAATAGACCTTGGCACCATTTCAACTGTTTACTCCGGTAATTAACAGCACTGATACCACAACAATTACAACTCCTACAATCTTAACACAATAATGCTATGAATTAGTGAGAGCTAATGGCTGGAAGGTA
Organism: Elanus axillaris; assembly: GCA_026212715.1. Taxonomy (NCBI): domain Eukaryota; kingdom Metazoa; phylum Chordata; class Aves; order Accipitriformes; family Accipitridae; genus Elanus; species Elanus axillaris. The sequence goes on along the minus strand of JANZLQ010000002.1, from coordinate 22,471,411 downwards.
TAGTGGTTCCAGACTGCGAGATCTGTGCATTTTTAGAATAAAATAAAAGGTACAAACAGCACGCTTGCGGTAGACAATGATTACCTAGTAATTAGTTTACACAAAGCTTCCTATTTAATGGCAAAACGCTGTAATTAACGCGTGACAGAAAATCAAAGGGTACTTTGTAAGCATATGAAAAATTAACACTGCAGGCCTATAGCTTTATGTACTGATTAGAAGCATATTAAATCAATAGGACATACAAACCAACAGCTTGCATATCTGATTATTGCAAGTCTTAGGAATGGATATCATGGCTTTTATTTAACCAAGATATACAATTATCATGCTTTATTTTACTTAAGATTTGAGAATCACCTGAAACATTGCCATGGCAGTTACACAGATATATTAATAAACTGAATAAGAGCACTACAGACTGTTTGCCGGTACAGTGAATATTTAAACTATTTAGGATATATTGCTGACAGAGCACTGCCCATACTAGGAAAAAACCTGCAGCTGTATTGCTTTATAGGTAATCAATTTCTTTCTTCAGTCTTTGGGTTCTTGCTCTTTTCCTATTAAACATCATATCACTTAGATGAAATTTTAAAAGCTTGTCGAAATGCTGTAAATGCATCTTCCGTGTATCTGTCAGAGTTTCTGGCCCTCTTCAGGCTGAAAAAAATACCACACCTGCAATTGCATGCATACAGTAACAGCAGCAGCAAATACTACTTGCTTAAGAACCCCCTCCGTAGACTTTAGGTGTTATACTAAGACCAATTAAATTGCTTGCAATTTATTCCAGTTTCAGTAATATTTGTAGTGTTGCCCTAGAACAAAGCTGGTGGCATTACAAAAGGTGATCAGAGTGGTGAAAATAAGAATGGGTAGCAGAAAGGAAACAAGCATTGTTAGGAAACTATACTATGTTCAAAGACGATCAGAAACGATACCGTGCTGGCAATGCCATGTTTCTAAAATTGTCTTTGACAGTATTACAGCTGGTTTTATTTTGACCTGTTTACAAACATATACTCTTTACTCTGAATCCCTTTCTTCAGTAAAGAAACAAGATGTGGTATATAAGCTTCAGGTTTCATATAGTGAATGCGATTCATTCAACCAGGAAAGAATCTGCTCACCACTGTTCCTGATTTTCAGATAATGGCCAAGTTTATCTAATACAGGACTTTTGAAAGTTGACCAAAAATTTTTTAATTTAAAGGAACAGCCAGCATTTTGCATCATTTTATCTTGGCCTTCAAAACTGTAATTTTCCAATAGCAATCAATGCAAAATCGTGCAACCAGTGTCTGAATATTGCTTTATGCAACACAGACTGGAAGTTGGATTTTCCGGATTTGTCACCTTTCAAAAATATTTTGACTTTCTCTTACACATTTTAGTGAATTAACCAAGATACATTCTATAAGGAAAAGAAACCATGACAGAATACTGACACACAACTGGAGGCAGTAAGATTCAAACACTCTAACATTAAAACAGTAGGCTGCCCAAGCGCATTAAATAGCTTTTTTTTCTTCTACAACAGATAGTTAATGGAGAGTTTTGAAATGGTTGTGTAGCTATGGCCAATTATAATGGCTTATTGAGAGAATATTTGTTGCTTGGTTTTTGTGTCTTGTTCTATTCTTGTATTTTCAGCTCTATTCTTCTTCATGCCCACACTTAGCCCTTTTTTAGTCTTCAGTCTGACATTTATTATCTTTAGGATTGCTGCTAGGTAAACTCACATCATTTTGCTGGTCCTGGTGGTTAATTGAGACTCGCAGTGTAATAAAAGATAATTCTAGAATTAATTTGACTAGTAATTTAATCTAGTGATTTAGATACTATTTAGAGTTCTATAGTTATACAAGAGGATGAACAGTCTGTATTATTTTATGTAAAAGTGAGACTGTTAAAAGAAGAAAAAAGGCAACATTAACAGGAAGGTGATGTTACGCTTCCTTTAAAAGGGAAGAGGACTGCAAGTGTTCTGAGAGTTTGAGGTGGCAGCTAAGTCCCAAGATTCGGAGTCAGAGACCAGGAGGCATCACAGGCTGACAGCCTGGTGTCTGTTCAAAAACAAACTAAAGGCACCAAAAGTACTTTGTAGACCACTTTTCCACCAGTCTTCAGCTTGAATTCTGAGTGGACATCTGAGAAGCTTTCTTCAAGGTCATGAAAGTATGGCTGTATAAGGGCTACTTAGCCCCAAATTTTGTCTCTGACAGTGATCACAAGTGGATTCTCAGGGAAGTAGGAAAACAGAGCAAGCATACCCATTTCCCAGATACTCTCCCAGCCCCCAACAATTTGCAGCTCTGAATCCCTCTAAGCCAGAGACTGTGTCAGCCGTAGTAGTTAATAGTTTTCTTTTCCATGAATTTATACGGTCTCCCAGCAAGGGTTGACTTAAATATAGGTGAGATTTTTCCAAAAACTGAACTGCTGACTTCAGCATGAGTGAGATACCCAGCTTCTTAGCATACTTTGGATTACCATATAAGTATTATGTATATCTTTCTCTAGATATTCCAAACAGACCCTCATGCAATTGTCCTATTATTTTTTCACTTACTCTAGTAGTAGCAGAACCACATTTTTTGCTATGCATGGACTAACTGAAGCTTGAATTGGTAAAGAAAATAAGTGGGAAAATCATGATAGAATAGCATAAGAGCATTTCACACAGCACACATGCCTTACATGTATATGTCAATCAGTTAAAAATCTGTGAATTTATTTGCTCCCTACAATAATCATTCATGCTGCAAGATACAATTGAACTGCTAAAGTGTCTCAGTACTTACTGATCTTTTTGCATGTAACTTGGGCCAGATCCTGACATTCTTTTTCACACTGGAGAACGTCTCCACAAATAGCCTCATGATTGTCAAGTGTGCACTTGTGGAGGCACCAGTTCTCTTGATACTGAATATCATTAGAATCTGAGCCTCAGGATGAAATGTTTTATAAGCTGACAGACTTCAGCAGTGCACAGTAGGATGAAGGCCTTACAGAGACATTCAGCATAGTTTGTGAATTCTACCCTTTATGCAGTAGCAAAATAATTGTTCAGATAAGTCAGATGCTGCATTAAGTTAACAAAGTAAAATACATCGATAATCCTGTCCTGCATTTTTGTTTGCCCAATGTTATGTTTGAAATGAGGAATCGAAAATCAGTGTCATTTTCATATGGAATAGATTTTTACACAGTTCAAACTCACAAACTACATTATTTTTAATCTGTTGCCTACTACATACCAATAAGGAAAATCTGGGTATCGTGTCTTAAACTGCTATGCAAATGATGCTATTTGTAAGTATTAACATAATTTACTGCTTACAGTCATATTCTCATTTCTAATAATTCTACCAAAATGGAGAGTCTTTTCACTGTACTCTTAGCCTGCAGGATAGTCTTTCATCAACAAGCTGAATTTTTTAATAACCTGCCAGCGTACGTTTTGTATGTGGCAGCCTATGCCGATGACACAATGTCTTCATTATCAAAAGAAACAGGTCTACATACTGTAATAGGACATTAAAGCATGCCTGTGCTCATAAACTAATGCTTTGATGTTTAAATGTGTATCATTACAATGGTACTCCTTAACAAAGGATGATTTTAATCCTCTGCTCTCAATGGTAATACTCAGTGGAGACTGCAATTCATTATATATAAAAAAGGTCTCCCATTCTACAAAAGAGGGCTAAACTCAGAAAGCAGAAAAATTTGAACACACGTATTGAAACAAGTCGTTCAAAATGGCAGCAAGTTTCATGCTTTGCCAAAGCCCGCTTTAATACTGGTCTGGATTTATGGAAGCTTTCCTGCTGACTCTAGGAAATTGGATCAAATATGTTATTCTGCATGTATTTTCCAACTTCCAGCAAATATTTATGTTTAAGGGCTTCTAATGCATTGATTCCTGGTTGCATCAAAGCTCAAGGTAAAAGCATTATAAAAGGGAAACTAAAGAAAGACAGCTATAACTATGTCCTTTATTCAGAGTCACAGAGCCATGAAAAAATTAGAAAGGCACAGAAACAGGAACACTAATACCAACACTAGGTAATACTACTACAGGGAATTAATACTAGCAAAGAACTAGACTTGATGAATCATGTTTTCTGCCCCGCTGATTCAGATTGTGGGAGCAGGATCTGGGTATCTTCTGCTAGCTCTGTGTCCCAGAGAGCTCACGGGCCATATAATGCTTCCACTGGGGTGGCTCTCCGGTTCTCCATACTGTTTGACTTGCACAGAGTGAGGGATCTTTAGCAGATCAGAGAAATTAGCCCTTTAGCTTTACATAATAAGCTCTGTTTTGTAATGTGGAATAATTTTGTAGTTGTCAAATGCAACAGAACTGTAATCAGCACAATTTGAAATTTTAATATACAATATCATTCAATCAAACAAAAATTTTGAACCAGTTTTGATTGAATGAAAAAAAAATCAAAAGAGCCATAATGAGTAGTTTATGTAAATTAAACAATTCTTTCTGGATACATTCCTTCTGGCTTTAAAACCATTACATTAGGAATGAATTTGGCACAAGACACAGAAATATCAAATGCTTATTGAAATTAACACATTTAAATACCAATGAATATTTAAACTACAAATAGTTCTCTGAATGCCAGAACTAATGAAGTGTAGTTTCATATGGATTTTTCTGCTGTTGAAATGTATAATCTTACAACCTCTCTGAATTGTGGATTCTTGGGAATCTAGTAGCGCATGAGTTCATGCTATACTGTTTCCCTCGGTTAAGTATTTACAAGATCTCTCTCTTTACCTAAACACCCACTGTAATGAAACATTCAGGAGTCTAACAGTCTTGGAGACCTCAAGTGTTCTGTCTTACACAGCTGAAAATGGCTAACAGGTTTAAAAGTTATTAGTGAGGAAAAATGTACAGAAAAAATGATCCTTAGAAAGCCAGATTAAAAAGTAATCAGTTTGTATGTGGTTTCAAACTGATTAGTATTGTTCAACTATATTAGTACACCACTTTGTTCCAATGATTCCACGTTTCTATGTAAATATAAGGCTCTGCCACGTATATACTTGCATTTATACATGTCCTCACTTTGGATAAAAAAAACCACTAAAATTTGCACATTATTGCATATGAATGAAGTGTTACAACACTGTCCTGGTTTCAGCTGGGATAGAGTTAAGTGTCTTCCTAGTAGCTGGTACAGTGCTGTGTTTTGAGTTCAGTATGAGAAGAATGCTGATAACACTCTAATGTTTTCAGTTGCTGCTGGGTGGTGTTTATACCAAGTCAAGGATTTTTCAGCTTCTCATGCCCAGCCAGCGAGAAGGCTGGAGGTGCACAAGAAGCTGGGAGGGAACACAGCCAGGGCAGCTGACCCAAAGTGGCCAGCGAGGTATTCCAGACCATGGGACGTCACATTCAGGAAATAACTGGAGGGGGGGGGAGTTGGGATCGCTGCTCGGGTGCTAACTGGGTGTCAATCAGCGGGTAGTGAGCAATTACTCTGTGCACCATTTGTATATTCCAATCCTTTTACTATTACTGTTGTCATTTTATTAGTGTTGTTATCATTATAATTACTTTTTTCTTTTCTATTCTATTAAACTGTTCTTATCTCAACCCACGAGTTTTACTTCTTTTCCCGATTCTCTCCCTCATCCTGCTGGGGGGGGAAAGGGGTGAGCGGCTGCGTGGTGTTTAGTTGCTCGCTGGCATTAAACCACGACAGATTGGCATATCTCTCCATCAGTGGACCTTTCTGGTGAATATCTTGTGCCTCAGATTAGGAGGGGACATGCTCACTGTCAGGTTGGCATAGCTGGTTGTATCCCCTCCTACAGACTCACGGGCTGAGACATTGAACCTCTGGCATTGCTCATGCAGCAAGTAAATCCAGGAGTGGTCAGTATCCATTTCACACTTGATGAGGCAATAAATACAGAAGCTAGCATACAAAGCTGTAAGTTCCTGAGGGGGAGTGTGCTTTATGTATATTGAAGCTGGTTTTTTAAATCAAAGACTGTAACTCATTTCTAAAATGAAGCATCCATTTATAGGTGGAATTACTGGAGGTTTATTAGTGATAGCAGTAGATAAATTGATGCTCCAGGAATTTAGTTCTACCCATATGTCTCATATTCCCGAGCTGGACTTCCAAATTTTGTGCATTCTCTCTCCAGCAGCAGCAGACACTGTGAGGCAGTGAAAAACACTGGGTTTTGTTTTGATGTGTCTGAAAAGTGAAGGCCTTTAATGTCATGTTTAGTGTAATTTCCTCAAGATTTCCAATTAGCCCTTACAAATCAAGGAATTAGCTATTTGTTAGCTTTTCATGTTGGAACTCTTCCCAGAGGAAGGACATAGTTCAGCCCCTGGAGCCACAAGCCACTGGATGGATGTCTTGTGCAATTTAGCTAAATTACAGAGACCATCACTTACCATGGAAAATCCTCTGGTACTTCCTGGCAGCTGGCCATTCATGAAGGCCTTGAGTTAGATAGCTTAGAAACTCAGGAGCATGGGAATTTGAGTGGAATTAAGTTGGATGAATCTGGGTCCTAATCCCTGTGTTCTCATCTCCCTACTTCTGTGTTCTCATCTGTGGTTTAGCAGTGTTAGTTACTGTATGTGCTAAGAAGAAGATAGTATTATTTTCTATGCATGGGCTTCCAGAAGTTCTGTGTTTTTAGTAGGGTGGTGGACCTCTGTGTTGGGTCCAGTCTGCACTGGAAGGAGGTTCTGTCACTTACTGGTTGTGTTGTGTGACCTTGGTTGGTGGGACATGTAAACACACCTAAGTTTGCATAAACTTTCCTGTGACATTTACCATGAACAGAAGTAGGACTGTAATTGCTTAGTGGAGCCCATATTTGGAGTGAAATCTATTTCATCTTTGATTAAGAACATATGGAATTCATTACCTTATGAGTATACTCACCACACATGGGTATCTTTTCTGGGAGACAAAGGAACTCCTGTTTGTGTTCATACTCTTACTTTGTTTGATCTGATGAACTGCCTAGTCTTTGCCCTGGGCTGAGAAGGACAGATAGCAAGTCCCTGTAAGGGGCACTCTGCCATTCTTGAATAGGCACCAGATCTTTTGTTACAAATGGGATTTTTGTGTAACTGGGAAAAATCTTTGGTGCCTCTTTTTACAGATGCTGGCTGAACTCTTGAATAATTCTGTGCAGTTTTGCTTTCAGGGGAATAGGAATGTTTAATGACTCTTACCTGAGGAACTGAATTTAGAGCATCTCTAAAATCTTACCTTGACACATAAAATGGAATACAGAAAAGGACTATCATTCCTAAACCCACAGCAGAGATGAAAGAAGCAGAAAGCATTAGCCTCCTAAGCCAGTGTGACAACTTTTTTTCTATTTTATTAACGTTTACTTCAGAAACAAAGATGTACTTGCTCAGTTTGTTCATTTGCTGAGACTAATTTATGTTCTGAGTTCAGCCATACTATTTTCCTTAGTGCTATGGAATTTGGTTATACTAACAATGAAGGAAAAATCCAGAGGGTTGATCTAGAGATAGGCTTAATTTATGGAAGGAGGAAACCCTGTGGGATGTCTTATCACTCCAGTTTTCACTAACAGAAACTATTCAGCTCTTTTTGTTCAGATGTCATGGCAGACAGAACTCCAGAACTTTGATTGCAACAGTTGCAGAAAACAGAGTTAATCACTTTGGCTCCTGGGAAGCTAATTTACTACTTGGCTCTGAAAAATGAGAAAAAAAATCTTTATGCAAAGTATATTTGGGAAGAAATAACTATAATGAAGTAAAAATTAATCAGCTAGCTCAAAGCTTTTTTTGAAAATATTTTTGCAAAAATACTACAGGCCAAATGTATTGTTTAAAGATTTCAGGAGGTGTATTTTAAATCCAAAGCTCTTACTTTGAGGAAATTTTATTACTGCATACAAACCCCATGTAACCCAAGGTGACAAATACCACTTCTGCTTTCCCCACTCCTTTGAAGCAACTGTTGACTGTGAAAGCACTGCATTTTTTGTTACATGTTGTTGTACTGTGACCTATGAAGAGTAAGGGCACAAGAACATGAGAAGTTCAGGACCCAGTTTGTACATCACAGAGGTATTTACTTTAAATTTAGAAATTGGACAAGCTGTGTAAACTTTTTCTGCATTTTTGTTTTTGGTTATTTGGTAGGTTTGCTTGGATTGCACAAAAATTGTTCCAAGTTCTGTCCTGCTCCCATCTGTTCTTGGCTCTGGCTGACTTCACTGGGAGCAGTGGCATGTGCAGTTAGATTCCACTTGTGCAGAACACATCACCACAGTTAAGTTTGAAGGTTGGTTCTAAACTCAACTGTTCAATAAAAAGACAAGATTCTCCTGTTTGCATTTTCCCAAGAGTCTCTATCTTTATGCCTTAAACACCTCTTAGTGCCATGTTTCAGGATAGAGGACAATGTCTCACTGTCTTGGGTGAGTGACCACCGAGATTTTATTCCTGCAGTGACAGCTAACTGGAAGAAGAAAGCACCACACTTGATTTTACGTAAATATACTGTCTTAGTTGATTGCATTTTACAATCACAGAGCATAACTGTAAAACTTGTGATATACCAGGGCATTATAACATTACTACTGACCAAAATTAACAGGAACCTGACCTGAATTAAGATTGGGGGAATTCAGTGATTGTAATTATGGTTTTACAGCAAGGTTTCAAAACACTATTAAAAAAAGATACCTCCAATATTTGAGGTGGCAGTAAAGATTTGAAATGTGATCGTCAGTTGAGGACATTAGTGGATTTCTTGGTGTGTAATATGTATTAATCAGCAACATATCACCTTCCCATGGTTGTGTTAGGGAGAATATTATCTTTTAATTAAAAAAGATAGGTCTGATCAAATGCGCTTACCAGACCTTTCAATAAGAATGATTCCTGCTTTAAGATCATACTTCCACTCTTAATTTAAAATTGCAACTCAAGGCTTTAAATAATTGAGCTACAAGGATGCAGGTCTTGCAGGAAGAGCAAAAGCAGGGTTTTTTTGTTGTCTGTGACTACTGTAGGGTCACAGAGTTGGGACTGGTACCATTTATGGAAGAGCTCAGTTGGGTCGGCTTTTCAGGTAGATAAAAAAACTTTATTTAGCCATGTTATGCAGAGCATGTTCACTGTCTCAGCCCTGCCTTCAGGAACAAGAGTCCACATCATGATAAACACAAATGAGGGTTTCTTGTCAGGCTGTGGAGTAGGGTTTGTCAATTCATCCCAAGAGATTCCTTCCTAAATAGGACTAAAGAACTGTGAGCTCCTGTAGACAGCTCAGATGGCCTCTGCCTTTGCTCTACCTGCTCTCCAAACAGATGATGAACACTTTAAAGGATTTGGCAGCTTACTAATGTTTCTCAAGTGCTTACTTCCCATCAGAGCGGAAGGTGCTATTTGGGGATATGCCCTTGCTAACCTTGAAATAAAGTGATCACAGCAGGAACATGAACTAATTCCTTTTGCTTATTCTGTATGACTTCCTGTGTCCACAGCTAGGCAGCAGCTTGTTGGCTCTGTTTCCTGTCTTGTCTTTTTCCTTTTCATCCAGATTCACCCTCTTTCAATTTTAGGTATTTAGGCTTTGATTTCTGAAAGAGAAAGAAAGGAATCTCTGATGAAAGAGGTAGGCATGATCATTCCTTTAAGAAAGAAGAGAAAGAAAAAGTGAAGTATTGTGTAGCATGACTGTTTGCTGAAGAACAGACTATTTGGTGGCACAAACTATTGATGTGGTTTTTGCAAAGCAGAATGAAATTCCCAGTGGTCAGAGTTCAGACCCAGAGGAGTTGGCTGTAGCAATAGGCAACAGCAGCCCTGCTAGGAAAGGTTGGGTTTTTTTCAGAGATTTTTCTACATGAATAAATTCAGTTTGCATAATGGAGTGAGGAATACCTCTTTTTTTAGCTGACCTCTTTTTGGCTTCTCAGATTCTTTCACTGTCTAATAGCCAGAGACAAACTCTATCTGAAATTCCCACAGTTCTTTGCCCCTTTCATTCTCCAGTCACCTAGAAACCACTTGCTATTTCTGGATTAGTGCTGGGAAGGAACTCGAGAGTAAGAGGGTGTATTTCAAACTAATCTTAGGATCACTAGAGGTGGATTATGTGTATCATCTGAAACTACCAAAATCCATTCCCGTATCCCAGGTAATATGCAGAGGGTGGAAGCAGTGTTGGAAATATAGTATAACCAAGATATTCTCAGATTTATGGCAATTCTACTGCAATTCTGGGGTAGAATCAGAATTTTTATTTTAATATCTGTAAATGTGCTAGAATGTGTGTTTCAGAAAGAAAACAACAAGCCATTGTAGAGCTGGATTCTGATTCCTGCACTAATTCCTGAAGCCTTCAAGAATCATAATCAATCTCTTTAAATAATGAGGGGGAAGAAGACAATAGAGCTATGTTGTGACCCCTGCTCTACTACTATTCCTCCCTGCCCCCCATACTTTGATTTTTGCTGAAGCAAAGAAACAGGGAGGAGGGAAAATGTTATTTACAGCCATATCTTATTTTCTGAGCATTCTGTAAATGCTTAATTATGTTGCTTTGTGCCTTGAGAACAACTAGCTTTTTCCTATGGAAAGCTGGTTAGTTGATCATGTTTGAGCCCGTTTGCTAAGACCTATTCATTGGCACATTTCAGATGTGCTGAAGAAAAATACATTGTCTGATCAGTCTTTGCTTAGTAGGCATGTTATTTAATAGTGCCATTAAATCTGAGGAGCAGCCTTTTGCTACAGTATTTTCCGTGAGATTATAACTACCTCTTGAGTCACTTACTACTTTATTTTTTTTAGAATGTATGCCTTGGGCTCTTCTTTTTGACAGTTTCAATCTACAATGTTGATCTGCAGCCAGAACATTTTCATCATGTTCTAGGTGACTAGTGGTTCTTCTAGTGAGTTTCTTGAGAGAAGTGCATTTGAACCCAAGTTCAACACTACATGTCTAAACCCAGGCACCTTCTGTGCCTTTTGCTCCAAGTTAGTCAGCAAGTACAGTACAAATTTACTGCTTGTTAGCATGTTTTCCTTTGGATTTACCAGATGAGGTGATTCTGTAAGGTACAGAATTAGATCTCAGATTTATATTGAGGTTTTGAGGTATTTTTATTACTCTGGAAATTACACATAGAATGTAGGTCATGATTTCACAGGGAAAAATGGGTCAAACTTCTTATTGAAATGGTGAAGGTCCCCTGATACTGTAGGTATGCAGAACTGATATATCCTGTATAATTTTAGTATACATGCCTATCATGGGATCGGCATCTCTCATCTGCGGAAAGTGTGAGTAGATCTGGGTTTATAATTGGAAGCCCTAACCCTCTACTGTCCATATCCAACACACTTGATGGCCTTAGGGGAAGTCTGTGATGTACAAGGAATGTGGGTTTGCTACCAAGTGTTATAAAATGCAGAGATGACAGCTCTGTTCCGCAGAACACAGTCTAGAAAGGTGCATAGACATCTTTTACATGGTGTTGGTGTCCTCCTTTTGAGCAAAAAGACAACACAGACTAGGAAATCCAGTGGTAAAGGTGACTGATGGGTTTTATTGTCTTAGATATAAACTTGTATCTTGCCTTAAAAAACCAAAAAGGCAATTTGGGAGTGTTTGTATAGTTTTCTGGTGGTTTGTTTCTGTCTTGGTAACTGAGACTTTTTGCTAAATGGCATTGTTGACTTTAATTTATCACAAGTCTGTTAACATGATGCATGAGTTCCATAGCTCCCATCACTTACCTATAAGCACTCTTACTGGTTTTAGTTAGAAGTAATGTGTGTTTCTGACCACAGATGTAGTCAGATCTATTAGGCTGTTAATCAGTGAAGTGTTTTTGAATTGGGATAATTTAAACCAGTTTCACAGACATACTACTTCATCACCAAGCCTTGTCCAAATATCTGTTAATACTATAGTCTCTGGCAAAGCAAGGACAATATCCTTCCTTGCAAATTCTCTCCTACTAGAAAGAAAGTGAGCTTGATGCATACAATGGGTTGTCAGTGGTAAATAGAACAGTGAGAGGGGTCTCACAAATCAGAACGAGGTTTCAGGTTGCTGTTGTAAGCTGTTCTGTGCTGACTTGCAGCTAAAGCAGAGTTCTTAGAAACACTGGGGCTAAAACCATTCTGGTTTGTCTTGGAAGAGAGATTGCAGGGCAATAACTTTCAAGTCTGTCCAGATATTTGCGAACTTTGAGCACTGGATTTCTTGGTGACTATTGAAGCAGCACATATACTTTTCCAGAGAGCCTATTCTGTAAAACTAAGCTTGAGTCTGGTATCCGTCTTTCAGCACGGTCATCCTTCTAGTAGTGTAAGCACTTCTGCTCACAAGTGTCACAAACACCAAGAGCAATTCCAGTTGGAGACCAGGTTCTGAACAGGCAGATTTAGTGTTGCTTTTGGGTAAGTGTACGGTGTGTATATATATATATATGCATATCCATCTCTCCATCCTCAGCAGAATCAGCCTAAGCCAGTACATCAAGTGTTTTTTCTGCACTTGGCACTAATAATGCAGTTCCAAAGCTGACTGCACATCTCTTGTTTGCCTGTCAGACGCTACAGGGAATTTGTGGAGTATGAGCTTCCTTTGGGACAGACCTTCAGGCTGAGTGTGCTAATTAGTACTGCAGAAAAGGGAAGTCTGAGGGGAACTGCTCAGAAGGAGACTTTTGAACTAGGCTGGCTTTTTGTTTTGTTTCTCTGGAAAAGAACAGCTTTTCCATTTTGTAGTAGTGTTAGTAAAAAGAAGTCATGCTTGTGCAAATGGCTGCTGTGACACTGTTAGCAATGGTGCTTCTGCTCTACTTCAAATAAACCCAGTTTATTGAAACTGGTATCTGACCCACTGCAGCATGTTAGTACGTCTGAAGGTGAGAATGGGAAATGTTCTGTTGTCTATACAGGCTAAAATATGGGAAGGGTCTGAAGTCAAAACTGACTTTCTTTCCACTGGAGAATCAACCAACTTCACTAGCTCGTTCCCACACATTGGCCATAATTCTGTAGTTTGCTGTGCTGACCATAGTACAAAAATTCTGTTTTGGGCTGCCTTTGAGGTTAAAATTGAATTCAAACTTTTTCAAGTAAGTATTCTTGTGGCTGCTCTCCCACACCTTTGCCTGCATCACACCATCAGACTTCTTCAGTAATTGGTGAAATTCTTTGCTTTATGAAACTGAAATGCTATTCCAGGTTTATCTCTTTTGCCAGATGATGCTTGTGTATGAAAAACTGGCAATTAGAAGTTCTATATCGTCGCTTATGCTGGCTTCATGACATTTCTTTGTGTCACTGCAGCAGTATACAATCCATAATCTCTTTGAAATGCTATACAACACTTCATGGGGCAGGGGGAGGGAGGAGAAGTATCCCTTTTCTGTTTCAGAATACCTGTGTGCCGATTGTTTAATTTTAGGAAACAAAGAAGTCTCCTGACATAAATCTGAAAAATTGTTAACAGCATTTCAGCCAGATTTGAGCACCTGTTATCTTAAAAAAGAAAGGGGGGGAAAGCGGCATTAAAACAAGAGATGTCAAACTCTACAAGGCAACGTAATGTCTTGCCTCGTGCAGCTATGAAGATTGGGACTCTCTCCAGAGCTTTTTTCCTGTGTCTATTTGAACTTAAAAAAAAAAAGAGAGAGAGGAAGAGGAAACTTTATTTGAGGTATTAGTAGTTGAGAGGCAAATCATAATGTGAAGACAAGCACTGTGCCAGACAGCTAAATTCAGGCTGTGTTCTTTTAACAAGTCACAGATACCTCACATTGGAATTTGTCATCTGAAAAAGGGCAGCTGGACATGGTCTGGCCCTGAGCAGCTGGATTACATTTCTTCCTCAACTAATCAAAGATCTTTATGCTGTATGAGCAAGTTAAACCTTGGTTTACTGTTTTGATACTGGCATAGCTTTGCTTCCTGAATTATGGATCAAATAAAAAAACTGTTGGTTTCGACAAGAGTAGTATAGTACCTGACATAGCATATTCAGTGCAATAGCTTGTGGGGAGGTAAATGCTTATCACTTTGAAACATTTTTGAATCAAACATATTTCCTTTTCCTCTAGATGGTAGTATCTAAGATGTCCAAAGGGAACAATTTAATAGTTTGTCTTTAACTGACATGAGCTTTTTGTGTGCAAATAAGATGCCTAATCTGATAGCAGGTTGGCAAGCGAAATGAAAAGAGCAGGTTGGTCAGCAGGCAGAAATGAATACCAAATATTTTCCTTGCTGCCTTCCATATTTTTGGAAACTGGTTAGAAGCCAGAAATGTTCATTGGAAATGTTCTTTAAAATGACCCCCAAAGTGGATTAGCCAGCTAGTTCTGGAAGAACATTGCAAATTCTTTTCTGTTGTGCAGTTGGCCTCCTTGCCATCAGTATTAATTATGAAACTTAGCTCTTTAGCAGACTGCTAATTAAATTGGGCTGCAGTGATACAGACAAGTATAGTACCCCTTTCTATTCTCTGCCGAGAGAGTCATATATCCTGGGGTTGTCACAAGGAAAAACCAGCCAAGCTGCCAGTTTCCCTTCCTCTAGGGATGATGTGTCACATTTCATTTGACTACCTGTCTGTTACAGTGAATGTCTCCCTTCTTTTCTTTTAATTTTAGAATTGTTTCTCTCATCCTTTTTCAAGGCGAGAGTTCAGCCTGAGAGCGCCTTTTTGACTTGGTTTGAGGGCTCTGAACCAGTAAACTACATGGTTCAATTCTGTCCTGAAGCTGGTGGTGGCTGTAGTGTGGAAACTGAAGGCAAGGACAAGAAGTTACTAGTAGTAGCATCTATATAATCATAAATACTGTCCCAGTTCCATAAATCTGGTGAACTCTGATGTTTTTCTCTTGTGAAACTTACTTAAGCTACCTTACAAGCAGTTTTTCACTCTCTCCAGACACAGCCTGATTTCTCCAATTTCACTGGGGAGAGGTGATGGTTTATGTCATTGTGTCACCTGATTTGTTGTCTGCTCTTAGCTCAAGTAACATGATGATGGAGGCAGAGTTTTGTTTAGTAATTTCACTTTTTTTTTTTCTTACTCTTTGATGATAAAAGAATGCTGAAGGAGAAGATAGTGCCAGAATGCAGTTTTGTGTCATCTCAGTGAAGTAAGCTGCTAACTGCTGGCTGATGCGTAGTGGGCTAAGGCTTGCATCTGTTGTGCAGCTCTTCGTAGTTGGATATCTTTCAATTGGGAAGTCCCTTCCATATTCCTTGCTGGCCTATTGCTAGAAAGCTACAGCATGGTATTTGTATATCCCTGTTCTTTCAATCTATTCTCTGTATGAAAGAGATTGTTTGAACCAGAGATACATCCGTTTTTCTCAAAGCGAGTAAGGCTTTTTTTATCTGTGATATATAGCTGCTATACCCTTCTTTTGAGCACCAGTGGAAGACTGTTTTGGAGAAGTAAGAAGAGAAATGCAATGCCATAGTAAGCTATGAGTTAACTTTCATGTCACACCTTCTGAGTGTTGAGTTCCAAAGTGCTGTTGAACAGAAACTGCAACACCATTACATTTTTTGGTAGCTATGCTATTCAGATATTGATCAAAATCTGCCTTTGCGTACATCATTTTACCTAAAGAGCTGATGTCTTGTCTCTGAGATAGTAATCTTTTCTAGCAAAAGAAACCCCAAACCAACCCTTAATTTTTCCTATTTTCTTGTTTTGATCTAAATATATTCGTCTTAGAAATTTAAAACTCATCTAGCAAGCTTTGTGGGTAGGATTTTACAGCTGAAGAATATCAGGGGCACTGTGTACATGTAACCTCCTGGCTCAAATTACAATTTAAAGCAGATCAGAGGGATTGGAATTTGGTTAGAAGAGAAGGATTCTCATAGATTTGTGGCCTACCCTGTTATCACACTTACATTTGCATCATATTTACTATCAGTATATGAGAAGCATATATATTGAAATTGGGTTTTGTTAAAAATTAAGATTAAATTTAATTCCATCTTTTCGGCCCTAAATTCCTTGTTTGAGTTTTCTTGTAATATTTTTCATTTCATGTGGGAAAACATTGGGGTTTTCTGTTGGGTTTTCTTATTTGGTTTTCAATTTCTGAGACATATTGTTATCCTTGAAATACACAACTGTGATTGTTATAAATAGCTAATCAAACATTGGAATTCTTCATAGTATAAAAAGCCATGGTCACAACACTGGTTTGTGAATTCCTGTTACAAGATTTACCGTGATATGAAAATGCCTACAATGGGCTATTGAAACTAGATGTAGTGTGGATTAAAAATTGTGTGAATTAAAATCCCCTGTTAAAAACAAAATCTTAAAATACTTAGCGCAAGAAGACTGCATAGCTGTGTTTAGAGAAATTCATACCTTCAGTGAATTTAATTAAGATCACAGGGTTAGCCAGTGTTGTACACACATGCACATATGAATAAAGAACAAGTTGACTGAAGAAAATTCAACATAGGGTTTGTGTTTCAATAAACTCAAAACTGCCAGCCTAAAGAACTGTGAACTTGACTGCAAATTTGGGACAAAACTTTCCCTGCAAACAAGGGGACTGGTTAGTCAGGGCTATATAACATACCTAAAGAAGTATTGTATAGTAATATTTTTTTCCAAACAAGTTTCAAATCTTTTCAGGCAAAACTTTGTTTTGTCTTCCATTAACTCCTGTGGAGAATTCAGTAGATGCTCACCCTATTCAAACAGGGAAATCTCAGCTCCACTGAAAAATAAGTTAGTGTTTCTAGTCCAGTCTTTATTATGAAGCCATCACAGATGCATTGTTCTGCAGAAAGGATTCTAGCCTCAAAGACCTCTTTACATTTCCTATGTGTGAGAAATTTTTGCAAACCATCTTCTCACCAGCCTTGTTCCACATTGTGGGTCCATTCATGAGCATAACAGGATGATCCTGGCAAATAGCTAATGATTGTCCTGAGACAGGAAGGGAAGGAAGAAGCTGTTTCACAGGACTAACCTAAAGATGCTCAGAGGGATTTTTCCTGTGGTACCAGAGCTGGGCTGTTTATCATTCATATTGATGGGGCAGAAAGAAGGTCTTTTCAGCTATGTTTCCTAACAATATCCGTGCCAAGTTTGTGGGTTCAGTTGCAACAGGGGAAATTCTGAATAGAAATAAATTTTTTTCACAATTCGGTCATCTTGCTGCCTACTGCTTTCACACTACCAGGGGAAGAAAGGTAACATTAGACTACAGACGTTAAATCTGTAGTAGCCACTTCTTTGTGTTTCTGACTTTCCTGCTTACTTCTGTCCCCCTGTTGTTGAAATTGCAGAATAGTGTCTATTGCCTACTGGCTGCTCTAAAGTTCTGGGAATCATGGTTTGTTTAGCCTTGTGCACCTCCAAATCTCAGTGTAACACAGGTTTCCTGTTCAAGGTAGCATGATAACACTGTGCTCTTGGCCAAATGATGCATAGTGAAACCCTTCAGTTCAGTGGCCCAAATCTAAGCTTTGCCTTTCTCTGTTATATATATGTAGTCAGTTCCTTATCTAGTGTTTCTTCATATTTCTTCCTATAAACTATCATCTTCTGCTGTGCATTTCCAAATTGGTTACTTCATATATATGTGAAGGTCCAGTCTTTAGCTGTTACTATATTGTGTTTGTGTTGTACTTTTTTGAATACCATATTTGGACACTTTTCAGCCTGCATGTAGTATATTGGGTGTATTTGGTACAGACCTTGGTTAGCTCTTTGACAGACTACAGATGGTCTGTTCATCAGTCTGGTATCTAGCTGCTCATCAGTCATGCTCTCAAACTCCAGTCCTTGTTTCTGTTGCACAGCTGCAGTAATTAAGACTCTTGTTTCTATGCTTGCATAGCATTGCTTCAGTCCACAAGTTGGAGTCCTGCAGCAGCCCAGGCATGCTTCTGTTTGCCAGTGCCTCCCACCCAGAGTTTGAAAAGGCAGCAAGCAAGCAAGTCGTGCCTCTTCTGTAGTTTGGGAAAAGTCTTTTTTTCTGCTTTCTGCTCTGCTCTTAATAGGGTAAGCTCTGATCTTCAGCCAGGAGTCCTACAGCAAAAGGCCACCTACCAGAAAGAGGAGTCTTCAACAAGTAGTCTTCAGGGAGAATTGGGAAAGCCTTGCATAAGGGACAAGGCAATGGGAGTAGGGCAGAGAGAGATTAATAGAGGACTGGAACTCTTTCCCCTCCTGCCCATACCCTTTACAAGGTGGAACTCATCAGTTTCTTTGAAGGAAGCAAGAAAGAACTGGGTTTGAATCACGCCAGGAAATGGCTGCAGCAAAACCATATTGAACAAGATTTTGTAGTGCAGGCAGTGCCTCACAAGCTTGGATGAAAAGCTTAAAAAGATTCCAGTTTTATATCCCCCAGTCAGCCAGAAATATTGCACCCTGAGGCATGTTAAAGGATAAAGCTGTACAGGCAAGAGTTATAGCCCTTCCTGTAACTTCTCCTTGGATGGAGGAAGAGGTCTGCAGAAAGGAAAGTTGGTCAATTCAATTTAGAATAGAGAAATTAAATGACAAGAGGATCTTATTTCTTTCATCTTTATTAAATTCTAGGGTACATTTCCTTACAAGACTGAAGTGGTCATAACATTTTATTGATTTAGCATTGTATGCAAAGTAGTTAAAAATACTAATTTTAAAGAAGCTGGAGCCATACCCTGGCATATTGAAGTATCCAGATTCCCTTACAGTTTAATGAACCTTTCCTGTATGCTGTCCAATAACAGTTGATTGATAAGGGATTTTATGAATCTGTTATTTGAGGGTGCCAAGACAGGGATTTGAATGTCTTGTATGCAGTCAGAAAAGTAGCCCAGGGTACAGATGACCACAGACTGCTTGATAGAGTACTCTTGGACTCCCCTCCCTATACACTTGGCTCCCCTACACTTCTTCCTATGCATGTGCAGTTAGCAACCTGATAGGTATATGGGATGGTTGAACATGCAGCAGAGCAGAACCAATCTCCTTACAGGCAGTAGTGTTCAGTACAGGTATGCAACTTAGGTACTTAATGAGGTTTTTTTGGTTTTGTTTGTTTTTCTCAGTGGTGACTGATCCTTAATTTGTCATATTTAGTCTATTTTATAAGAAAATACAGGACCATCAGGGACTTGCTGAGTCAGTGTCTTACAGTCTCAAATAAGAATATTCCTCTTTCTCTTGCAGCCAGCTCTGTTATGGGATACCTCTAGAACTTATTTTCCAGCAGTGTCTCTTAATCAACTAGATTGTCCTGCTCTTATCACTGCTTTTTAGGAGGTTCTTCCATGACCTTACTGCTCTGAGAATTACAAGTCTTCTGCAACCAAAATGTCTTCCCAGTCTTAAATTTCCTTACAGAAAGTTTGTACATGTTTGTCTTTTTGCCAGGGTTGTCCTTCGAGTTGAATAGCTTTTCCTTGCCCACCCCCAAGTTCTGTAGGCATTTCTCTTCCGAGAAGCCCCTGCTGCTCTGCTTGTCACAGGGGGCCTTCTCTGTGCCAGGAGAACTGGGCTTTGGCATTAAAGTTTATTTTCTCAAACAAGGATACTTTGTGTTTTGTGAATTCTATGCCAAGAGTTGAAAAGAACCTTGGCTTCCTTTGACCCATGGGAGTTCTCCTTATGGAATATGTCCTTCTTAAATAAAAATCCTCTGTGTGGGAATTTTCAGACTTCTGTTAGCTTTTGTGTAGCAAAGAGAATCCTCAGGTAACCCACAAGCCAGATGTTTCTGAGCAAAAAAGGCTTGAGTGCCAGGGATTTGGGGATGCCACAGTCAAACAATAATTAAAATACCATCATTTAGTGGTCTTTTTGCACTGAAGAGACTCTTACCATTGCATTTGCATCATAAGGGCAAATTTCTTCCAGAAACACCATGAACAAATAAGATGTTTGGGTTAAAGCATCTGGCAGCTCCTATCTTGCATGCTTTTCTGAAAATTATAGCTCATGTCAAATTGAAGATTTGGGGTTTCTAGGCCCTGTCTAATTCTTTACATTCCTTGAGATTTCTTTATGTCTATGGATGCTAAACAGATTTGATGATGGAAGAGACTGTATGTTACCTTAAGCTGTGCAGGGAGAGAAGTGAATTCCAGCCTTCCTAAGTGTGTCTTTGGTTATTTGTGCTGAGGTCAGCATGGGACTAACCTTCTCTAGGAAGTAAATTTAGAGAGAGTAATTCTCACTCGGTGTTCAAGATTTTAGTTACTGTTCTGTCAGCCATCATGTTTAGGTAATTTCTTTGAACACTTAGTAAACCAAAGCAAAAATTACACCCAAAAAGAATACAATTCATTTGTGTATTGTGGTTTAAGCAAGAAATCCCCATTTGCAAGAATGGGAGGTTGGACTAATCATTGGCTGATATGTTTGTATTCATATCCTATACCAACCAGGTTACAGGATCATAGATTCTGTGGATTCCTCTGGCTGAGACACAAAGTGTGACTTGCAGTTTACTAATCAACTTGAGTTTTTGCCATATTTCATATTCAGCTGAAATTTAAAGCAAGTCTTTTGTGTCTGCCAAGATAACATGACATTAACTGTGACATAAATGTTATAGGCTCTATAATGTAACAGGGTTTGAGCTTCTTTGCTTTGGATTTCCTTATTGTGTGTATGCTATTGAAGGAGACCTCTCTCTTTGTTCTCACTCCCATGCTATTCCTAAGAGGAATATTTTTATAGCTGGGATACTAAAAATCTGAAGCAGTGTTGGAAAAATAGAAAGCACAGGCTAAGAATCATCTTCACCTTAGTAATGGCCTCAGCCTGGAGCTATCTGCCACTGCTCACTCTCAAATGCTCTCTTCTGTTTTTAAGGCTCTTCCCTGGACCCTTGGTTGTAGAAGAGGCACTCATCCTTTCAGTAGCAAAGACAGGGTGATTCCTCCTAATGTGTGCAACAAAGATATATATCCACAAGAGGTTTATGTTTCATCTACACCAAGGATTGCCACAGGAAAAATGTTTTGTTAAATTGTCTTGGAGACTTCAGTTGTGAGCCCAAATCTTTGCACATCTAGAGTGAGGCAGCTTTAAGACCAGGCTTTGTGAGATAAATTGTGGGTTTCTTTTGTTGCTCCCCTCCCCCTTCCCAAAAAGCTATAGGTGAGACTTACAGTCTGTTTAAAACTGTTTCTTCTGGATGAGGATAAGGAAGTGTTTTAAAGTAAAACATCCACACTTTTCTGTTATTCCTAACTTGAATGTTTCCACAGGTTCTTGATGCATTTGCCGTAAGCCTAGAAAAGGCTTCTTCAGAATTGTTTTTTTCTCTTTTATGTTTTGTTTTCCTGGTTCATCCAAAGTTGCCCAAATAGCAGGGAATGGGGACAGCATAAACTCAGGGGCACCGAAAGCATTTTGACTTCCAACATGATCAAGATGTAGCTAAGCACAGGACCACAGGGCTGCAGAGTGCAGTGTTACAGTTCATGCAAGTCTGATGCTTGTTCTCCATCTGCAGTGTGTCTAGGATGGAGGCATTTTTGAAAACTGGGAAGTATGAGATTCTAACTTGGAGAGGTTTTTTTGTGGATTTTGGGTGGAGGAGGGACATCTTGCCAGCATGAGTCCATGAGAACAATAACATCCTGGCCTGCTGCTAGCAAAACAGCATGCTTGTGTGCATTAGGAAGCTTGTGATGCACATCCCGAACATGACTGTTGGCAAGGCGCTTGTATTCCCAAGCAAAATCAGAGGAGTATCCTGGTATGAGTATGGATTGAAGGAATAATGTGCAGGCTGAATTACAGAGAGCTGATTCCGTTGGTATTTTGAAGCACGAAAGTGTGTGGTTCTGGCAACCCACAACTTGATTCTGGGTGTTGTCTTTCCCCCTGCTATTTTCTTTCTCCATTGTAATTACTGCTGGGTATGTGACCCAGCTTGCTGGCTTTGGTATTATGTCTGGGTTTTGTGCATATAGTGGAGTAGGCAGGCATTCTGAGTGTCATTCTCATTCCTAGTGAGAAAGCAAAGTTGAGGTATGCACAGCAATGGAAGGACCACCAAATGCTGCAAATCCCAGCTTTTGCTTCCTTTTTTCAAAGTAAAAGTTCAGGGGTTTGCTGCCCTTTTTCCTTCAGGCAGACCACATATGTGGCCATTCCCCCATCTGGGCTTCCTTCTGCAGCTTGAAAAAGTGCAGCCAGAACAGCAAATTTTAGTCCATTGCAAATGTTGTTTTGCAGCAGCAGGGGAGTCCTGTCAATCCACAGCTTCATTCCAGTCTACGCAGTATGAGCAAAAAGTGGAGGTGAGGTGAGTCTGCCTTATGAGGCCAAATCTTCTCTAAATGGTTGGGCTGTATAGCATGAATGTGAGTCCTGCTGCTGACGTGATCAGATAATAACCAGATCCATGAATATCTTCTGGCCAGACTTCTTGCAAAGTTGCCTTTTCATTTGTATTGGGTTTCTGTGGCAAGGTTTT
>JANZLQ010000002.1:22395298-22442626 GCA_026212715.1 Elanus axillaris | reverse complement strand
GTCATTTTATTAGTGTTATCATTATCATTATTAGGTTCTTCTTTTCTGTTCTATTAAACTGTTCTTATCTCAACCCACAAGTTTTACTTCTTTTCCCGATTTTCTCCCCCATCCCACTGTTGCAGGAGGGGTTGGGGGTGTGAGTGAGCGGCTGCGTGGTGCTTAGTTGCTGGCTGGGGTTACACCATGACAATAGCAAAAGAGCTAAGCATTTTTCTCACATAGGTGCTTTCGGACTAGGTCAACAGAAAAGGATTCATAAATATATGCAAGTGTTTTACTGAACAGTATGCTACTATAGAACTATATTTGAAACCAAACACATTTATAAAACATAAAAAGCTTCTGAAACCATCAGTTTAAATCAGTACCTGGTATAACAAATACTTGTCCAATACAGTAACTAGAAGACGGTTATTAATATAATATATATAATAATATAAAAAACAGGAGCAGGGCTTCAAGCATAGACCCTACAGATATAAATGTACCACAAAGTTTCATAAAAATCAAATCTCAGCTAAGGCACTGTAGACTTAATATTTACAATATAAAATTATTCTCCACTGTAAAGAGTCTTCACTGCCCTGCAGTATTTTCAGAAACACTGTACATAGTGTACATTAATTAAGGTCTCTTTTTAGACCATGTTTTAGCACATGGATTTAAAACTGACTTGACAAGTTTGGAACTAATATTTCTGTATTACCCAACCTAAGTTGTTTTAAGTTCTGTTCTTTAAGAAGCTCTGCATTGAATTGCAAGAAGCACTACAAACACATGAATGATTGAATGCTGGGCTACTCAGAGATAAAGTTTCAGTAATAAGAATGGTTTATTGCTACGATTTGCTCAGAGATATAAATCTATCATGTTCCCACTCCCAAGTATATAGTAAGAAGGGACAGTGGTCTACAAATAGCCAATATAGGACTATCTCAACTAAGTCTATAAAGCTAAACCAGGATATTTATTTCCAATGCTCTAACTAGTAGTCTAATCAGTAAAGCCCTTAAACTTGCAATAATATTTCACTGATGTGTACCAGAGCGTTACAAGTTATAAAATTTCCAATTTAATTTTACTGCATCCCTCAAGCTGTAGTAATTAGAAGACAAACTCACAGGGAAGCTGTTTATAGCTTCAGGGGTGAGAATTTTGAACCTGTCCTGCAGGTCACCCATGTCCTCAGGGTTCCCAGATCTAACAGCTGCCTGCAGACCCAGGAGTTTATTGTAATACTGCAGTAACTCCCCACTCAGATGAAGGGGGCAGATGTAGATGACGTCCACGTTGGCATCTAAAACAAAGGGGCACAATATTCATTACTGGAAGAAAGGTAGACTCCATTCAGAACAGCAGTATGATAATTCCTGATCATTTGCTAACAAACAGCTTCCCTAAAAGAGCACTGGAAATAAAAATGAGATCTGTAATTCCCAAATCTTAGTGGTTTAACTGCTTTTTCTGTGCTTCAGCATTTCTCTGAAGACAGGTCAGTAACCCAAAGAAATAGCTAGTTTTCGGAATTCAATCTGCAGAACATATTGGGGGCAGAATTTTGAAAGTGTTGCAGGGGGATTTATATGCAAGATTCACATTAACATCAATGGGAATTGCGCACTGCTTTAAAAATATATCCCATTAACTTCAGTAAATTATAAAACTGAGCTATTAAGTTTAGAAAGCTGATGAAATAGCAATTTCATACACTGCTTGGATTTTGCATGGCCTGTTCCTATTCTTGTCCTGTCCACATAAAAGCTCACGGTAGGATACCATTAATAACTATTGCTGAGCATGTGAGTGTGCAGATTAGCTAGTTAAATACCACAGTGTGAAAATCTGTTTTTCTGCATGTAGAACAACTTGGGCTGAAAGACAGTGTATACACAAACACTTAGAAGTAAGA
The DNA here is from genome assembly GCA_026212715.1 of Elanus axillaris. Taxonomy (NCBI): domain Eukaryota; kingdom Metazoa; phylum Chordata; class Aves; order Accipitriformes; family Accipitridae; genus Elanus; species Elanus axillaris. Next base: position 22,440,714 of record JANZLQ010000002.1, on the reverse strand, counting down.
AACTGAAAGTCTTTAATATACGCCATTTTGGAAAATTTTAACTACTTGACTCTTATAAAATATTAATGTTAATAGATGAGCTAATGAATTAATGGCCCTTGCAACATCAATAGAATACACTACCAAAAAGCACTTAGATTTTGATCCAACTCCTGCTGAAATTAGTAGGAAGTTTTTCATTGTCTTTACTGGGTGCAGGAATAAGAGCCTGGAAAGTGCCAGGGACAACTGCTATTACATGTGAATGAATCAGAAGCAAAGCAAGTGTTGGACTATGGAAACCCTGAGCCTACCATTATAAAGGGATAAGATATCCCATTCATTCACTTTGTTTTGCCATACTGCTGCAGGCAAACAACCCACATTAAAAATGTAAGGCCAGAATCTCAAATGAAGCATTAAAGCAGTACAGCATCCAACAATCAGCCCTCTATCTGAAGCCCTGACAGAGCCTTTATATAATACAGTTCATTACCGTATAACTTTTAAAAATAATTAAAAGAACAGTTCACTAGAATTGTTAGTCAATACTCTATTGCTTTTAGGCATTTACTCAGACTTGCAAAATGAGCCTGAAAATTTACCAGCTAGGCTACAAAAAGACTACTTGCCAATGTTGGTTGTAATGCTGAACGGACTGCACTGTCAAAAACTGACAAGCTCGAGTGAATTTGTTGAATAAAATGCTGCAACATGTTTTACTACTCTTAGCACTGCCCCAAAAAGATATACACAAGTTTCCTTTGGACACAGTGGGGCTCCAGAGACAGACTAACTCAGAGGAGCACAACAAGCAAGGAAATCCTCTGGTATTCTAAAGAAAAAGAAAACCAATATGGTAAATATCAATGGTCTTCTGCCAGGCACAGGTGAAGCATCTGATCTAGTTAATAATTTAGTTAATATTTAACTAGCTTGTATCTTACTCATAGTCTATTTTACATTTTACAGCAGAACCAATTTTCATGTTCACAGATTTTAAAGTGAGAAAGAATGCCTGTTAAATGTGTTGACTTTGTCCCTTTAAGTTTCTAACTATCATTTTAGAGACAAAAAAAATCTATGTTAAAAAAATAAAACTGTACTGTGGAAAACCAGTATTAGTGCCTAGATAATATATAAAGGCAATTACATTATTATTTTAGGCAACTGTAAATTTCTGGATCTAATATATTTTTGTTACAAACTTACTAAATGGCATTTATAAAATAATAATGATACTGAAATATACATGAATCATGTAAAGTATGTCATTCCAGGGAGCCAATGAAGTTGGTCACTGACAAATAATATTCTTCACTGCATTGCTTAAGAGAGGACTGTCATTCTAGGAAAAACTTTTAAATGTATGTCTTTTGCCTGATTTGCTAATTTAAAAAAAATTGGTTTAAATAAGGGCTTGCTCTTTTTTAGCACATCTTTCTCTCTGTATGAGCCTGAATGAACACTAGCAGAATTAGCTACCTAATTTTGTAGAACACTAAACACTTTTGATCGTTTGTGGTGCTCAGCATGCCACAGGATGAAGCTGCTTTACCTTATCATGGAGTTGGAAAGAATCAGCATGTTTTTCTTATGAATAACGTGGATAGAAGCAAATGCCATAGCAGATAAATTACTTTTGATCTTACATGTTCTCTATATTTAACATTAATACAAAAAGAAAGTCCTCATCAGTTATTCTCACGATTATGGGCAAATAATGATCAAAAAATAGGCAGCCAACAGCTCATAACATACCCAGTATGTCACAGAGCCTTCCCATCTGCATATTCTGTTGGAGAGCAAGATCAGGAGTATGCTCACGGATGCATTGGGAATATCCTGGAAAACAAGTAAAAAACCCCACAAACTGTATTCAGAAAACCCTTGGTACATATTTGAAAGAAATCAGACTTTTGGATTTAAAAAAGCTGTAATAAAAGTATTTCAAATCCCAAACATGGTCTAGCACTAATTGCATCATCTTTATGAATTTACTTTTATTAGTGAACAGATGTAACATCATGTTTTTATGTCATGAGATTTTAAATACAGACCTAAATGTTACAGTCCTATAGAGTTTTATAAATACGTAGACTGAGTATATTCTTTGGGTCTTCTATGCTGCTGGATTGTTTTTTTTAAACACTGAAAAAAAACGGCACCATCATTAAGCAAGAATCCTGGTACATTTTGTCCTTCTCACAGATAAAAGGCAAAAACCCCACTTCATTAAGGAGATGTCTCAGTGATACCTCATCACTTTGTTGCAGAGGATGAATGAGTGGCAGCCTGTCTGAGCTTGGATTATCTATCTGGAGGTCGGACTTCCCACTGATTGCATACTTACACTCAAAAACACTGCAGTAAATGACATGACCGCTGTAACTATAATCTCTAAGCCTGTAATTTCTAAATTCAGCTAATTTTAAATTAATCAGTGTGTATATACACACACACAACCACACAATGTGAGTTGCCAATAGCAATAGCTGTAATTGAATCAATAAGGTAGTTAAGCCTCATATTCAGTGTTTGGCATAAAATCTTGACTGATCCAGTAACAAGATCCTTACAGCACTTCCATGTATCTGCACATGACCAATCATCTGAAACTTATGAAAAACTTAGTTTGACTAAAATCTGCTCAATATTTCAGTGCTTTCATTTTGGAAGATAGTAATAGTGGATCTTCCAGGCAAATTACAAGTAATCAGCATTCTAAGGTGCTGTGGCAATGACACTTTGCACACAGGAGAGCAGAACATAATAAAATACAGAGAAATGGAAAACACCAGTTCCATTTTTTAGTAATTTCTTGTAAAACTTACATATTGTAGTTAGCACAGTGGTACCAGGCACTTGCAGAACTACATCAATGTAAAAGATACTGATCTTTTTTCCACTCGAGTATTAAGCTACAGTGATTTGAAAAAGCTTGCTCTGATTACTTAAACTTTAGTCTCAAGGCTTCATTTTGTTCCCTCAGGTGGGGACCAAATTTTAAGCCACTAACAAAGCTGCCTAACAATTTCAAAACATTTATATTTCAAATGTAGGAAGTAGCTGATTTCCCTACACTAAACTGTCCTCTTGAAAACACATTTGTTTTTAAAAAACTAAATCTGGGCAGAAAAATAACATGCAAATATCACTTGGAAAATCAGTAAATATTTGAATGGAATAATAGTAAAAGTAGCAATCAAGCAAAAGTTAAAACTTGCATGTTGCTACGGCTCTGCAGATAGACTATAGCATTATACCAACTACCACATATACTTTCTTAGATGTGTTAATAAAACATATTAATTCACAATACATTAGCTTCCACTGACATGGTCCCATTAGATTTAATGAGAGGAATATTCACTCCTTGTGAATCATTCACCTTCCAATGGACATTATGAACCACATTAATCCTCACACCTGATACATTTTGAACACTCTGTCAGTACATGGCTGGTCATCTGACAATGCTTATTAAAGACAGAGACTTAATATTCCTTTCCTTGCAGTTTAAACAGAATTCCACCCAAATGAATTACATATATTGCGATCATAGTCTCCATGATCTAGTACAACTCTAACCTGTGCAATCATTTCTGTTTTGTTATTCACAGCTGGTTAATGTATCAATAGCATTTTGCGCCACAGCATTTGGTCTCAAATGCATGAAATATTTCAGACAAATTTGCATTTGCCAGAAGCCAAAGATCCTATTTTGACTCAAAGAACCACTACTTTAGTTGATCTATTAGTTGCAATCTGGGTAAGTTAAACTCCAAATGGTATCCAAAAATAGCAGTGTTGAGAAAAGCTGGAGGTGGCAGAGCGCTCCAGGATGTGGCTGTTCATTTGCACACGGGATCAGTGCATCATGGCACCCCACTAGGGGAGCTGCTCTGCAGGAGGGTCAACCTTGCAGAGTGAGAAGTAAGAATTTTGATTTCTCAGTGGCACTGAAAGGACATGAGTTTTCCAGTAGCATATGCACAATGACTTCAGTGGAGTGCTCCCAATTCACACAGAGGGAAGTGTAGGGAGAGTTATAAAAGTACTAAAGTAAGGGGTGTATGAATTAATGGTAAAGGGCCTGCTTTCACCTCCCTTTTCAACCTGAGCCATGACCTACTGCCCTTTAACTGCCATTTTCTTAGTAAATTTTGCTCATCTCAAAGTATCTTCTCTCAACAAAGAATCCAAAATACTTTTCAAACTTGCTTTGGAAAAAGAAGTAGCAGTACAGAGTGGGGGACACATGACATGACAGTTTAAGTAAGCACGGGGTGATGTCTAAAGGGGAAGGAGGAAAATGAGCTATCTAGGATTCAGCCACCCTGTACTTCCCAGTGCTGGGGATAGGTCTAATAAGTAACACCTAACTTTTCTCACTATACTTGGCACACCTACTGTTCAACTGGAACTGCTTTTAAAAAGGATTCATGTAACACACAAGAGGAAGCTCTGATATATATATACATACACACAGACACACATATAGAGTAGGTTATATAAGATGACAAATTTTATTTATTGTAAATGTAACTATTCAGGTAGAAAGACTGATCGATCATTTGAAAAATAGCTGAATGAAAAAAGAAACAGTATTTGAATCCCAAATATTGCAGAAGTGTATTCATCCATTAGAGTGTGGGAGTAAATCTGATTGGAAAGTTCAAATTCATTTTTCCTAACACTAGCTGACAAAAATGCTAAACAATCTTTAAGCAATGGTATCTACTTTCTTTTTTTTAGCTCTACTAGAAATCCAAAGTTTTTGTTTTGGTGAAATAGAAACATTTGTTCCTCACAGTAGTATAATTTAAGCCCTTCACTATCCCTTTTCCTGGATTATTTCCAGATACTTGACATGAAACTGAAACTGTTGTGAAAATGTAGACTGCTGAGAAATTCACAATTATGACTCTATCTCCATTTATTGGAATTCCACTTGCATAGGAAGAAAAATCAGACTCTGATTTGCCCTTAATGCTGAAGTCAGGGAAATGCGAGTACAGAATTTCAGGCTCTATTTTTGATTTACAAAACTGAACAGGGAAACCACTAACAGTGTATCATCAAACCTCTGTCTCTTGGTGTTTATCTGCTGTGTCCCAGTCCTTGTAGTTTAGAGACATTTTTAGGATTACCCAGCCTCAGGCCTTAAAAAAAAAATCCTGCTGAAATCAGCTGTCATTTTGCATACTTAGTCCTCTTAGACTGAAACAAATACTGCTTGTTTAAATTGTCCAGCTTCCTAGAAGTCTACTCAAACAGACTTCTTAATTGTAACATTCCACAAGGCTAAAGAAGGCAAAATATTTCAGTGTATTTAGCTGTTCTTTTTCAAAACAAATATTATAAGACATGGCAGATCAAAAGCATAACCAGAAAATGCCTGAAAATAAACTACACAATGGTACTAGCTGGAAATGTTCCAGTAATGGGCCCAAAATTTTACAAATGTTTTTTAAAATGACAAATATGAAGGAACATAATAATAAAACATTTAAAATTATTTCTGTTCTTACATTTAAAAGGTTTTAGTGTACAGACTTCGTGTCTTCATCTTTTAAAATTTAAATATAAGCTATTCTTAAAGTTGTATAAAACCAAATGTGGTCAGTTTCTTAGTCATTTTATGCTGATGTTTCTCAAAATTAGTTCAATCTTAACATTTCAGAAGAAAAAAATGCCATGTATTTACATTACATTTTAATAAGCTAAATACTTATAATGATTTAATTCACATAAAAACCCTATGGAACTCTACCAGAACTCTCAATATAGTCGATACATTTAGTAAAAACAAGCATAAATAACTTTTTCAAACAGCACTTTCAAATCCCTCCTTTGGAGGGCATAATATATTTTTCCATGCCCTACTTAAATAGGCCTCCTAATTTTCTAAGAAAACATCTGCACTCAAACTATCTTTACTGCTTACTTTCATTCTCATTAAGGGAAAATTTCTACTTGAATACTGCAGCCTCCTACGCAAGCATATACAAATTCCTGTACTTACAGCAGAATGTTGTATAAAGCATGTTACAGAATCAGGGCCTGGCCTCCAGGTGAAGTGCTAGATGAAGTGGAATTCCCTCGAGTTTTAGAATTTACTTAAGAGGTAAAAATAATTTAAAAACTTTTATAAATACCACTGCATGCTATAAATCCTTCAGAGGAACAGGGAGATAATGATTCATTTTTTTTAATGTTAGCCTGTTTTGATTATACTGAGATTTTTTTAATACAGCTTTGAAAACATCTGTTGTGCAACAACTCTGCTGACTTTTGAATTCACACACCTAATTAATAATTGCTTTTTCCTGTATAAATGCTCTCCTTCACATTTTTACCCAGTTTAGAACACTGTAATGTATAAATTATTTTAAAATGATCCTGCTTTAGCATAGGATTTGGTCACATGATTTAACCTAGCATATTCACATGAGACTTTATGACAGAGGTGTAATTAAAAACAGTTGTTCATCAAATGTATATTTATGTTAAACAGTGAGCAGAATCATGAAATAAAAGGCTATCTGGGCTCCAAAACCGAGAGCTTAAAACTTATTTACAGTCTTCATTAATTCAGGTCTTAACCAATTCACTTTACCAAATCCTGAGTCTCTCAGGTCAATTAATTCGCTATGTAAGTACAAATTATAAATCAAGTTACAAGCATTTTGACAGGATTTCATGCTTTAGGAGATTATTGGTGCCTTTTAGAAATTCCCAGGAAATCATATTCTGTAATTTCTGAACACCTACACTTTGCCATTGCATTGCAGAAAACAGCTTTTAAGCTCCCCAATTCATAAATGTAATTAAATAATTACATTAGTGCTAATTAACATGAAACTGCAGATTATTTAAGCGCAAAAAACACTATTCAACTTCTTAATTATTCTTGTTCACACAGCATTTCCTTTTGCTCAGGCGCCCTAGGTGCAAATAAAGCATCCCATCTGCTCGTAATTAGAACTAAATAATTTCAGAGAATGTAGCTTATCATTTTGACTGCACATTTGATTAAAAACAGTGTACAAGCAATATCCTGGCTTATTGCTGTAACAGCAACAACACACACAGGCCCATGTTTTCCTATCATTAAAGAAGACTGAAAACATTATCTGTTATTTCAGGGGGAAAAATACAACTTTTTAGTTCATTTCATACAGATGAAAGCAAATTACAGCAAATCACCTCTCCACTGAATAGCGGCCCCCACATAATGACTTTATTTGCTTAATCCCCAAATTAAACGCCGTTTCGAGCGAAGGCCCTGTGTTATTACTCTCATCATGTCGAGAACATTTTCCTGCCGAGACCAATTTGAATAAAACAAGGGGCCTTCCTTGAACTCAATCAAGGAGTCATAATGTGGTGGGTAATAGAGGTTGCTGATAGATTTGCAGGCAAAAGTGTTATACCTAATGATGGGATATGGATAATAGTCCTCCTGGAGGTCCTGATGCGATTCCAGTTGGCTGCCAGATGCTAAAAATCAAGAAGAGCATTGATCAGTGACAGGAAGCGGTAGTGGATTCATCTAGTCAAACTTCAGCTGTTTTTCCACTGTACAGTTAAGCCAGGCATAAATTATATTAATTGATTTAATTACATACTTAAAACATCTTCCTCAATTAATTTAATTAGGTGGCTACATGAAGCTACTGGCAGGGGAAGATTAGAGGCTGCTCACTTAATTAACAGAATATGAATGAAAAAAAAGAAAGCAAACATAAATGAAATTGTGAGCACTAATTAAGAGGCTGTCTGCAAACTTAAATACTTTCTGACAAAGTGGTGACAGGAATGTAGACAAGAGAGGGATTTTTTTCAGCAAATTAAGTGCCACAAGGTATATATAAGGAACTAAGGTAATGCAGTTAAAACATTGATTTTCTGACACAACTGCTGAAGTCAAAGTGAAGGGACATTTTCAATAGAAACACTGCAACAGATTTTGCAGCCACAAAGGCTGAATCACTGATGAAGGATGAAATATGATACTCGGACAAGTGTATGGTTAAAGGGGAAAAAAAATGGAAACAGCTTATTGCAATCACTGAAGCAAGAGATGTTTAGAAAAGAAGTGCTGCCGTAACAGCTGGTAGCACTGCACACCTTGGCCCTGATGTAAAAATTCTCCAGGTGTCTCTGACGCGATTCCTTCAGGGTCTTTTTCACACGTGCCATGTGATTATGCAAGAGCCAAGAAATGGCGATCACACCTGATGCCCACTGCTGCTGCCTGAAATGGACGTAGGTTTTTCTGGCCTGATAACATCGCCATGTTGCTTGGATCTTTGTAGCGGCCATTTCGGTACCCCCTTGGCCTTTGTATCTTTGGCCAGGTCGATTTAAGATCTTTTCCACAGTTGACTGATTCTTTATCACTGACAGAATGTCACTTTTGGTGGGATTCTCAGTAAGCTCAAAGTCTGATGCAACTTCCACCAACTTTTTACTGTTTATTGTAGCCAACGGTACAGCATAGTCCTTGAGAAGCTTTTCTGTGTGTTCCAAAAAACAGACAATACTCCCCCAAGATAAACAATAATGTTGCTTGAACGCAAGAAAGCCTGGAGCTTTCTGGTCTATTGTGCCATGGTAAACAGCAATGTCACAGTTAAAGCATGGATCCTGTAAGGACTGACATGGAGACTTTTGCAGGGTCTGTGAGAAGAGAGTAGCCACAGATTAAGAGTAATTGCCATTGATCATAAATAAACGGTCAAGACACATTACTGTATTACTATTTACAACTTAACTGTGGTAATTTATGCACCTGAAATACACTCATACCAATTTATACATTATAATCACAAAGTCTAGCCCAGCTTTACTATAAAACCCATTGCCACGCAAAGAACTCAGAGGTCATGCAAGAGTATGAGCATTTTTACATTAAGACATTAATTGCACAGAGGAACTATATCTGATTTACCAAATACAAAAATTAACCTCTACAGTGATTCACTGAACTACAACAGCGTTCTTCCACCGAGACTGCCTTCACCTATCCCAGGAGTATGGGTAACATACTGCCACATAAATGCAAAAAGGGTAAAACTTGGAACAGAAATGTTCCTGCCTCTTAACAGAATTCCATATTTACTGGCAACTTTAGCCAGCAATTCATTAGCTCTGATTTTCAATCTAAAGTGCACTATTTTCAAACTGTTTTTAGGGAACTATTTTTATTTATGTTAACAACTCATTGATCTCCATTTCTCAAGTTTGCTTTATCTTTGATTTTCAGATCTCCTCTTTCATTTTCAGATGTCCTCAATGGCACAAAAGTCAAAAAGTCTGGAAAGATCAAGCAAAACTCCAGACAGTTTGCTATGGAACACAATAATTAGCCATAAAAAGAAAGATATTTCACTTTTGCATGGGGATCAAGAACAATCAGCAACCATTAAGCAGCCAAGGTCAAACTCCCCTATAGTCTTCTGTAAATATAAAGAGAAACACTACATTTGCTTAACTGCAGTGAGGGAGATTTAGATGAGACACTAAAAAACTCTTTTATAAGAGTAAAGATAGTTAGTTAAGCACTGGAACAGATGGCCTAGGGAGACTGTGGAGTTGCTATCACCAAAAGTTTTCAGAACAGGTTAGAGAAACATCTGTCTGCTATATTACAGGTACAGGCAATTCTGCCTGGAGGTCTCGATAACCTCGTAACATCCTTTCTAGACTTATTTTCTAAGATTCTGTGAAAAAACAGACAAATTTAGGTAGAAGACTTGAGAAAGTAGAAACCGGCAATATATGAAGTATTTTCTATTTTACTTTAATATTTACTATTTACTAGATTTGGTTCAAACCCTCCTGTACCACTTCAGTGATTTTACAGTCACTTCCTAAACCATCTCTGGTAAAGACAGTATTAAAAAGATGCATAAAAACCTCATTATCCTCACTGTCTAAATACCTGTGTCTGAGACAGAATCTGCAGCTCAGATTTCAACTGTTGAGCTGGACATGTCCACACCGGCTTTGACTTCCTTGCTGAAACCATGGAGCTGCTGGGTGGAAGTGGTGCAATGTTACCTTCACTAGAGGAATATGTGCCATAAATTGCTTCCTTTGAGTTTGGGAAGGCGATGGTGCCTGTATTCTCAGGGTCCACCCTACTACTAATGTCTCCTGTACCAAAGAAAAAAAATTGATCGCAGGTTTCATTTTTAGAAGTGCAACAACAGCACCAAATTGATACTCTACCACCTACAATTAGGTACTGGTATGCTCCAGTTTGCTCTCATGTCCAAGTGGGTTGCAATTTTCAGTTTTAATCTATAATGTTCTAAAGTTTGTAGTATGCTAGCCAACAGTATACCCAGGATAACAATGTCAAAATATTAGCACTTATACTCCAGGTTATTCCATATATAATTTCAGTTTTCAACCACCCCTTTTCATTAGGAGAACTTTTCATATTTATGGGATTGCTAGTAAGGCCACTGCTCATTTTGCTTACATTCCTTTCCATACTGATGTTGCATGCCACAAACAGCTGTAGCAACAACAGTTTTGAGTACAGTTTGTGGTAGATCAGAATCCCATTGCCCAGAGTATATTCACTTACCGGGAGGCATTCATATAATCACCCTGGCAAAACAGATGCTTGATCAGCTTTCTAAGTCATGACTTAGAGTAACATTGGCTTTACACTAATGCCAATAGTCAGATCTTCAGATGCAGGTGCTTAGAATTTGAAACATACAGGTAGGAACCTACCAGGATTTCAGAAATGAACAAGGACCAAATCCTCACAGGAATTAAGAAATGTGTCCCATTCAGTTGCACAACACAGGATGCTCACATACATCTTTATGCACTTAGTATTCTTAAGAATTTGAGTGAGTGCTCATTAGACAGCTGTTCCCTTGGGAGGTAAAACAAGGACCTGAAAGTGAAGTTGGAGATGCAATTGATGGTCGGTATCAATGCTTTGTACTCACCTACACCTGATTTCTTGTGCTGCCTGTGAAATTCATAGGAAGGTGCTGCTTTGGATACAACAGAAGGGATCTGGAGAGTTATCTTTGCTGCTGGAGAGATAAGCCTTTGCTCACTTAGGTTCAGAACACCTACAAGAAGACGACGTTACTGAACAATTCATATCTATTCCAGCTATGAAAGAAAAAGAATTAGTAGCAATAAAGAAAGAATTAAACAAAGGCAGACACAAGTTCTTCCAATTCCATATCAAAACTAGAAAAGCGGTGGATTTCTTTTATTTCAAGATTCCTATCTTTCAATATTCAGTATTTTACCTTCAAGGAAGGTAAGTTTTGCCTATAAAAATTGACAAACACGTGAAAGATACTGTAATGCTGCTGATTCTGAAAAGGAATTATATGCTTGTACAATGGCAATCTAATATGCAGAATGGATAAGAATTATCTCTTGTAAATATAATGTTATCATGTAATCATGAATACGGACTGATTGCTAAAATAGTGCAAGTGCAGGTCTAGTTAAGATTGAATGATTAATAACCAGATGTTAATCATGACCATTTATTTTGACCAAGTTATTTAGTCATATAAGAACCCTTCATTACACGCAATTCTTCTTTCCAGTAGCAACTGAACTCTGTGAATTATAAGATAACTGACTCAGGGAGGATGATGCTCAACATAACATATGCTATGTCCTAGGTTAGCTACCACACAGAGTAAGTAGTCTGAACTGATCTTTACCCTTTGCAACGTTTGAGATCACAATTCTTGCAAGTTTTGATGTGCCAGAAAATTTGATTACCAGATATATGCTGCAAACAGCAAACAACACTGCTTATGTAGCACATCTGTGGTGGCAACAGTACCCAGGTGGGCTTCTGTGACTTACCTTTTGTTATATCTTCTTCTAACAGGGGTAAGGAAGAATCCATGTAGCGAGAGGCAGGCAAACCCCAAAGGTTGCTAACTGTATCACCTTTCACTATCTTCTGACTACACATCTAGGAAGAGACAGAAACTTCTTTTAACAGAGAGAAATCCAGGATTTGCAAAGACACACTTTTCTATTCCCACAATAATAAATAATAAATATAATTTCTGCTATGAATAGTTTCATTAAGATTTAATAATGTATCAGTACAAGCACTGCTTTTGCTACTCATGAACATGCTATAGGATTGTCTACTGTCATTACTTTAGTAATTTAAAATAAAGTTAATTAAATCCAATTGATGTTTTGTGACTTCTGCTATGCAAAAATCAGTGTACTAGTTAATAAAGGAACCACAAGAAGTTTACTCAATTTTAATGAGTATAGTGTAAACATAGTATTTCTTGACAGAACCGTCTTTAAATATATAATATGCACACACAGGCAAGGTACCAGAAAGAAAAGGAAGTACTTTCAAATATGTAAATAAATTTTCACTGGAAAGAATACCAATGGGATTGATATATGTGAAACTACTCACAAATCAGGGAACATTATCACAGACTTCTGAAGTTTCAGGGTTCCTCAAGGACAGCAGGGAATGACACAGCCTGATAATGTGATGTGAAACATGTGCCACACTGGCTGTGCTAATGTGGGAACTAAAGCTCCCTTACTTCCCCAAATAACCAGTGCTTGCCTAAAAAAACAGAACCTGCTGGTTCTAAGTGCCAGGAATTCAACCAGTGACACACACCACTTTGGGACAGTGGTATCATGTATCTTATGGTTATTATTGCACATATGCATGTATGTTCATATATGAACACTGCACAGGGAAACGAATATATTGCTACCTTATACTTCAGTATTATAAATACAAAAACTGTGTTATCATGTAACATTTTTTTCTCTTTCCAATATCCTAAGTATCTTCAGTTTCTTTCTGACTAGGAATACACATACTCTTCCATTTGCAATGTGGGTTGTACTCAACCCCTAAAGAAAGGAGTTCTCCTAAAGAGAGAGAGATATACAGTGGGTTTAAAGCATTACAGCACATGCAACTCCAAAGCAAGTAACATCACTGAGATCTCTCACTTGATGATAGTGAGCCACCACCAGCAGAAGATTAAATTGTTTTCTCTCACTTAGCTGATGCTAGAAAAATAAGACAATGATGAACCTAGACAGACATGAAAAATGCAACTTAAATAAACTCAAATGTTTTATGAAGCAAAACGAAAATTTAACATTAGTCTATCAAACCTTACTCTGTCAATAGATTTTTGGAAATCTAGATAAAGGTTTCTTAGTTTTAGCAGCTAAACTACCTAGGGATTGGGTATGCTCTAACAGATGTTGCTCAGAACTTCCTCTGCAACTTTACAGGTTCTCCAGTAACTTTCATGCTGGGTCCAGGCAACACAAGACGGAAGTGACTAAATTTGAATGAACACAGTAAATAAGTGCCAACACACAGGTGTGAATATATTACCAATCTCAAGAAGAAGAAAGGTAGTTGGAGGAGCATACTGGGTCTCTGAGGAAACACGAAAGCCAGCAGGCAGACTGGACAAGGAAAAAGACCTGGGAGCAACAGGGTTAGGAAAGAACATTGAGACAAGGTGGACAAAGAGCCTGGCAGATAGCTTGGGAGCCTGGCAGAGAATCAGGCAGGTAAGACTAGGATATGTTCTGGAAGCAGTCTCAGAAGACAGTGTCAAGGAACAGAGAGACTGGGGCGAGATACAAATGGGAAAAGTGCAAACGGGCAGACTGAGAAAAGGAAGCAGACAGGTTTGTATGCAATAGGGAACAACTCCCTCACAATTTGGAGTGGACCTCAAGATTCTACAGTCTCATCTTTAGTCAGCAAATAGCTGTGGACCCCCCCCAAAAAAATTCTCATGTTTTTGTGGGTGACAATCTGTTACCGGTTACTCCATTAGTCTAATAGTCAGAAATTCTTACATTGGATAGAAATGTTTGAACCCTACTGAGGAGCTATATGGAAGACATCTTAATGCCATGTACTGGAAATTTTTTAATTGCTTTTTAAAAACTTATTTCATTATGAATGATAAACTACCTTAAATTAATATTAAATACATGAAGTCCGAAAGCTAGGAAATATTGATAGATCAGCAAAATGGGAATAATGGTATTTACCTCTTTTATAGAGTACATTGGGACTTCCCAGTTTAAAATACTAGGTTTTAATGTCTAATTATCATGCTTGTGTACAGCTTTTAGTACCATAGGATCCAGGCTGTGGTTGGGATCTTTGAGCACTATTATGTCATAATTAGTGAATAACATCAACCATCAACTTTATAGAAGGGGATAGGCAATTCTAAATAACTGCTTATAATCCTAATAGGGAAATGAGATAGATCAAAATAAACTAATTTTTCGTCCCAATTTGTATAATAACACTGTCCACAAGAGACATTAGGGAGATAGAATATATGTACGCTTTATCATAATAGAGAATCTTTCAGAGAAATCACAGCCACTCATTTTAGTTATGGCCATTATGAAGCATTATGCTTCAAGGGATCTAGAGGTATGAATCTTCATGTCCTTATGTTCCAAGAAAATAGCAATAAGCATGTAACAAAGATTAACTTTATATGAGCTGGCATATAAGTGGCTTGATACTGAGAAAAGGGAATAATAAACCACACTTTTCTACTCACTCTCAGCCCCAGCAGTTTGTTGAGAACACAACAAAAATACATAAAATGAAAGAAATTTAATTAAACAGTGACTCCTTTTTCAGGCTATTGCTATTGTATCAGTAAAGCAGCACTAATTTTACTATTGGTCAGTTTTATCCTAGTTTAAATCTCAGGAGTTTTGTTGGGATAAACGGCACTATGAAACATACATATTTCATTTGTGTTCATAGAGACGTAATAAGCTACAAAGAAAAGCGATTCAGGTGGAGTGTATGAGTTCAAAAGCAACCTAGAGGTTTTGGGGTCTTTTTTTTGTTTGTTTTAACCAGATATGGATATTTAATTCTTCTTTGCTGTATCCTTTAATTTCTATAAAGTCCATGGCAGGTGTCATGTTAAAATAAAGGACAGATCAACTGTGATGTAATTTAAGCTCTCATTTACTCTGCACAGGGCCACTATTATTCACTTCATTACATAATACAGGCAACATAGTGGAACTATGGACCTGACCCAAAACAGTTACGGAAATTCCACCCAATCTGTACACCCTTCTATGTTCTTTCAGCATCCTATTTGCTGCCTTAGCTGCCCTCTTGAAGACTTCAGTGAGATATCAAAGCAGAATTTGACAAAATGCTTTCATCCTTCAGTTGCTTTCACTAAAATTAAGCCAACTCAATTACAACAATAAGACCTTAAAATAGTATTAAGTACTGCAAAAAATAGGTTTACTTTTAGCATCATCATATAGTTTTATTACCATTATTCAGGGATTTACCTTAAAAAGATATTTAAAAGTAGACTTCAATCTGCTTATGTCAGAGCAATTTAAAACCTTTACTCACATGTACAGCTTTTATGGCATAAACACAAAACCTGGCGACTTTAACACCACATATTCTGGAACTGGCACCTCCTAACTATCATTTTAATGTTTGTAGTGTAAACAGACCCAAAACACCATGGAAGCAAAGGATCACACCCTATACAACACTAACCTGTAGGCACCTCACCTGCTTCCTCTCTGGCAGAACCCAAGCAACCATTGCTGCTACAAGGTGATTGGAACCTCAAACATTTTCCTGCATGAATAATGACTTCTTGTGAAGTTTGTTACAAAGATTGTAATTCTGCAAGTATGCTTTACTGAAGTCAGCACACAGCTTGCTTCATCATGGGTACTTTTAAAGTACAGTTTTATAGGGCTGGAAGGGAGCACTTAATTTGCAGTGTAGACTAAGGCTTACTTGCCTTAAAATATGCTTGGAGTGTGCTGAAAAACTATTTTTTCATTTCAAGCACTTCTGAGTGTAATTAACCTGGGACATGAGAAAAACAATTCTATTACCCTTTCTAAAGTGTTTTTCTCCTGTGGATAAAACTCTCCCACTTGACTTTTTTCTTTTTGCTTCATTTTAAATAGGGCACTTGTTGTAACACCACAGAGATTTTCCGATTAGTTCTCTATTTGTTTTCTTTTTACCTAGACAGCAATATTTAACTAGAACAACTTCTTTTTTTTAAATATCTTTATAAATATGTTTTTCCCTTAGTAAAAGAATAGAGACTAGTATTAAATATAGAGAAGAGTACTACCATGGATCAAAACTACAGTTTATCAACCAGGAAAATTAGATAGATGAGGTTTGGTAAGTAAATATCAGAAAATCACAGAGCTTGATAGTAATGGTAGAAAAGGTATATAATAATCTATCATTATTATCTTCTACAAATTGCCATCTACCTTCATATTTTTTATTAACAAGTTCCTATCAAGATTTGATGTCACAATTGCTATAAAGGGAAGGAGGAAGCATAACAAAATAAAATCAATAGAACTAAGGTCAGTTTTCAATAAGCTCAGGAAACTGAAAGGAAAGAGCTTGTAGAAGGCAAGTCTAATTGGAAAAAATTGGAACTCCACTGAACTGTCTGTTCCACAGATAAAAAGTACTAGAGAAACAAGCTCAAACTATTCCAGACATGAAGCAAGATAGGAAGGATAGCAAGTTATCAAACTTGATGAATCACGTGTTCTTTGTTGATCTCAAAAGAAGACAAAAGCATACGGAAAACAGAAAATGTGTATATTAATGAGTGCTTCTTGTTCGCTTTAACAGGTACAACAAAAAGAGATGCAAGTAGAAAGAAATTTCTAGGTAATTAAAAATTACATCATTAAGTACATTCATAATTATAATTTTAAAAGCAGCTAGTCATAAGTAGAATCAACTCAATTATAATGTAAAAGGGAAGAGGTCTTGGGCTATCTTAAGGGCAAAACAGATCAGAGAGTGCTCAGAGGTTTTGAAATTGGCTGGTCCTGATAAAAAACACTCTAGGATACTTAAAGAACTGTCTAAAGCAATCTCAGAACTGCTGATGGGACTCTTGTGGAATGGAAAATGTACTAGAAGACTGGAAAAGAGCATAGTGCCTTTCTTTGGAAAGGGGCAAATGATGTGTTGAGGAATTCTAGCTCTGTTGGTTTAACTATAATTCTTGGAAAAATTCTTAAAACAAATAATCAGACAAGTTAATTATAAACATCTGGAAAGGAGCAAATCAATGAGCAACTTGGATCTGTCAAGATCAAATTTGTCAGACCAATCTAATTTTCTTCTACAACAGGTTAGCAAGTGTTGTGAATGGGATAGAAAAAGTAAGTACTATTTATCTTGACTTGAGCAAGGCTTTTGAAGCTACCTGATCATGGTTATTACATAAGCAAGCTAAGAAAGCACAGTTTAGACAAACTTACATAAGAGAGCTACAAAGCTGCTTTGATAAGTAATTCAGGAAGAATTTCTATGTCAGTATGGAAGGATACTGAGAGGGTTCAATGCATCTGTCCCCAAAGTGTTACAAATCAACAGAGCCTGCTGTTCACGCAGGAGGAAAGGGTATCTAATTTTTAAGCAATGGGAGAAAATCCGTTCAGATTGTAAAAAACTCAAATGGAGTAAAGGCAGAGATGCTAAGTGGTTCTCATTCTTTGCTCTCTAAGGACTTCAAGTCCATTCTTGAGTCTACGACCCACAATAGATCAGGTCAGTTTTGGTTTTGTCTAGATGAGAATTACCATAGGATTTCACTGCATTTTATAGTTTCGCAGCCTTACAGTCTAAATGGATGCATTTCTTCTGTGTTGATTTACACCCTGAGCAGCAAAGCAAGGAAGCAGTATCACAGAATATCTTCACTCACACTTGCATTGTCTGTCAGTTTCTATAGGGAAAAAGAATCTTGTTCTGATTAAATATCTATTGAGCCAAATAATCTTATTAATAAATAGTAAATAAAGAAAGTGTTTAACTCTGGTTTCAAATAACCTAATTTTGGTCCTCGTCTAAGAACCAGCACATGGAATTCACTGCAGAAATACTGAATACTAAGTAAAGGACAAATTCTCACCAGTGTCGGTGGAACTATTCTAAAGTCAGATGAGTCGAATTTAGTACAGCCTCTGTAAGAGATTTAAAATATGAACAATTTTTATGATGGGTTGTCTTTTTATTCAAGATTTTAAAGTTTGAAAATTGTATAGAAAATTAAAATTTGTCCTTCTCATTCCAATTTCCATCATCCAGCATTTTATCAACTTATGATTAATACAGTTTCCCTTAGATGCAATACTAAGCTATTAATACATACTATTTCCCACAGATTTTGTTTATGTAGCAGATAAAAGTCCATTTTAAATGGAATAGAGGCAACATTAACAACAGGTCTTTTATGTTATTCTTACCTAGTTTAAAGTAACCAGAGATGGCTCTGAACTGTCAATTTTCCATGTATGTGGAAAAATCAAGCTTTGCTCCTTTTATGGTCTACTGCTAGCTCTCCCAGAAATTTACCTCTATCAAAATTCTGCCATAACAGGTGCAAAAGAGAATAGATGGAGAACTTTGGTGAATCCCACATCTGCTTTTTGAAAAAGGCAACAGAAGCAGCACAGAAGGAAGTAAGAAAGATAATTGCTGGCTTGAACTACAATACATTTTACTTGTGGGCAAAGGGCCAGCTTACACAAGGCAGTGTATACAGGACCATTTATTGGAATTCAGGGGTGGGCCTCCATTCTTGTCCGGAGACAGCTGTAAACCAGCAGCCCATAGCATCACAATCAGGCACTGAGTTTTGTCAAGGAATGCTGATATGTACAGAAACAGCTTCAGCAGCTTCGGCTGCACCCCTACCTAGCAAAATGACAGTCAATCTCCAATTCCAGATGACAAGAACTGGATAAAAACTTAAAACAAATGGTGACCTTTCAAAAGATTAATTTGTTTACCAACAAAATGTTCTATGTTTGTCATCTGAGATAGGGGTGACCTTCACATTCCCATTTCTAGGTTGAAAGGATGCTGACTATAGTAATCTGTTAAGTTAACTCTATCTCACTGATTATTTCCTTTTTATTTTTAGTGACAAGATTTTATTAATTCACTGTGCTGCTTATTATGATTACATACCATAATACAAATGCAACAAGCTTAGTTTGAATTACTGTAGCGTAACATCGATTTGTTTAAATCTCATTCTGCTACCACTGCCAGATTATGCTTTGACTGTAATTATAGCTATATGCACAGGTTTAAAACACTATGAGGTTTGGAGGACCAAAAGACCTATTCTTCTTCTACAACTTCTAGTCACTGGAAATGAAAAGAATTGCCCTGCTTTGCCTTACTTTATAATTTTCGAAATGCATAGACTTTCAGTGATAGACATTAGTGATTAGCATGATGCAAATACTGAATAAAGAATGAGTAACTGACGATATGATTAGGATCGTTGTGCTCAAATAAGATAGCTTAAAAAAAACCAAACACCATAACACAAAATCATTGCCATCACCATTAGAACCACACTATATAAGATGCAACTCATAAAGGCTAGAAATCATCACCATATTAAATTCTACCTCATGAATAAATTAAAAGATTCCCAAGTTTACAGTATAATATACATTTATAAGAAAACAAGGACCAAAAAACACTGGTATAATTCTATAAAAGAACAGCAATCCTATGAAAATTAAAGGTATAGTTGTGAAACTTTTCTACATTGCAGCTGTATGTCAGAATTATTTTTGCCGCAATTCAGATTACTATTTGTTTTTCTAGATACTCCACGAGAAGTATACATATTTAATTATCTAGTCATCACTTTTCATTCGTTATACAGATATAGGCTACAAAATAAAGTGATGCCCAGACTGCCCATGGTGTTTCAAACAGAATTACAGTCCTCATTTTAAGATAACTACAGAACTTTTCAGAGGATGAATGAAGCATTAGCGCTTATCAGACCCAAAAAGGTACTAAAGGGCAATAGTTAATTGTTCTTAGTTTCTGCCATAAAATGCAGCATCAGCAACTTTATAATACCAAATGAGCAAGAAAAGAAGATATTTTGCATGAAACAATGAGATTCTTACTAATAAATTTTCAAACTACTCAAATGGCAGGATAATAAAAAGTCCATGTAGATTTGTGCTTGACCTATCTAGTCACCTCAAAACCAGTGTGTTTTTAATCTCATCACATTTTTAAATGCTCAGGTCTCCTTGAAAACTCAGATGCTGACAACTCTTGGAAAAAACCTGAATACAGTTAACCAAGCAATTAGTTTTTAATTTACTTCAATGAGAGTCCTTCCGCCACTGATTTTTTTTTTTTTAGATAATCTTTGAACTTATGTACATATCTAGGGTATGTACATGGGTATATGTGTGTGTGCCCGCATGTGTGCGTACAAATATTGCCCTCTAATGGCTGATTAGTAAAAACAGGGTAGATAGCACCTAACTTAATTCTTGTAGCTACTTTAATTGATTTTTTTTTTTCAAAACTAAAGACCATATAATTTTACACCTGCAACTACACATCGATTTATTTTAGTTACTATTTGTGATCTATAACTATCACTCCTCTAAGTGCTAGTATAGATCACATTTAACAAAAGTGCCTTAATTCACAATCTCAGTAATGGATTTTGCATATCCAATTGCAAAATTTTACCCCCAATGAAGCCAAAACATTTCAAAATACAGACAGTGTCATAGAATTTGAAGACTTGTAAAAAGCACTTACTTCAGTAAATGCTGTAGAATAAATTAGAGATAGGAAATACCTACTTGTTTTTTCAGCCCATCTCCCTGTCATAAACAGTTCCTTAGCAACTGTAAATATGTATCAGTGAGCTTGACTAATTTAAACTAAATGTTTGTAATTTAAGCCAACATTAAGAAGTTTTCTCTGATCAGTATATGTTTCAGTGAGAGTGGTAAAACACATGGCTCTCTGCAGTAGTATAATGTTCTTCTCTGTGAGTGTTTTAGAGTGGTTCTAAAAAGCTATTAGCCATGATGCTTTTTTCTAATTAACTCTATATCACAGGGTTAGACAAATCACCTCAGTCTGGGCAACAGCTTTCAGAAATCATTTTTTATAAGTGGCAGCTTACAACTGTGCCATTCACAGATTCTGTTTATGTACTTTAAAACCAAATACCTTGGAATGCCTCTTACAGCACTAGGCTTGCTGCATAATGTTTCTATTACATAAATTAAATTGTGTAAGAGCATCCTTGTGTGAGACCATTGGGCATATTCTTTCATGTGGACCATAGTGTTATGCTAAATTTGTGAACATAATTGATCTTTGGAGGGATGCCTGTCCCTATTAATTTTTTTAAAAGCATACTTGGCAAAAAATGTTATCTTCATGTTCATTTGTTTATTTAAGAGGAGCAGCGGCTGCAGAGCACAAATTTGGAAGAATCAAAACTTAATTTGCACAACTTGAACATCCTCAGACCAGAAAGAAGAATAAAGAAGGGTGATTTGATGGCCACTAGCCAGGGTACTCTTAGGAGAGTGTTGTGGAAGTGCTAGGTTTCAGCTTTGGTAGATAGTTGTTTGGTACTAAGGGAAACAGCTTGACTAGAGATAAAAGAAAGGCTGTGCTTCAGAATACCTTGAGCTTGAATGTGAGGACACTTGGGATCTAAAAGACATGGAATTATCTCCATATGGAAAGATCTGAATCTGTCCCTCACATTCAAAATAAGTGATCCCAGCATGGAGCTAAGAAATGGAACGTGACATTCTCTATCAAACCATGTCAGAAAAATAAGATGTAAATGACACCTAGATTTATGTAGTCACTCTAGGATTCTGATTCTCTTTCAGTATAACCTCTGTTTTTTTTATTCAGCAACACCGATTTCTAGTCAGGGTTAGCAATCATGTGGCAGGATTGCTTTTTCAAAAAAAGTCAATTAAAAAGAACATCAAAACAAAGTACAAGCATTTTTCACTTATTCCTAACAATCCTGTTATCATCTGAAAACAGAATGTATTCCTGTCTTTTAAAGAAATGTCCAGAGAATGAACAACTGAAAGCCCATTCCCACCAGCAAAACCCCTTTACTTCCTCCTTGATCTTTGGGTGACATCCTAAACTCCACAAGCTCCAGTTTGCTTATCCTCACTCCCTGATTTTACTGAGATAACTTACCATGCACATTTGCACATATACTTTTGCTGGATTGGGGTCTTGCTACCTAAACCTGTTGTACTACAGGTTTGTTTTCCCCACTATTGTCACTAAAACTATTTTGATCATTACACATCAATGTCAAGAAGTAGGAAATTATGAGATAATTTAACTTAAAATATATATTTTTTATTTAGGTTTTTTAAGTATTAGCTTTAATAGTGAAAAGTAATGCATATAATAAGCCCATAAGATAAGTTACTTACAGGAGCAGATTTTTTCTTTGTTATAAGTGGCAGCCTGGTCTCATAGTTCTGTTGTTTCAAAACAGCTTTATGATCGATGTTCTCTGGGTCAAGCATAATTTTCATATCCATTTCCACCTGCTGCTGAAATATATAATAGGCAGAGTCTTAAAAAAAACTGCACTAGGACAGAAGTGTTTATAAGAACGAATTGGCTCATGCTCATAAATTTGCAAAACAATGATAAAAATTCATGTTATTTAACTATCCACATAGAACTGGGCAAACAATGAGTAAGTGCCTTTTGATTAGATGGAAAACTTCGCAAGGCATACAACTGCTATTCACATGTATGCTTTTGCCAAAATTTATTCAATTAATTCCATTACAAGCTCTGGAATTTCCAAATTTGCACATCTTTGAGTTAAATTTTGAGTGAAAAGGGCAATCAGGTTTGACTTCCTTGATTAACATAGGTAATTTGTGAATTCCATTTACCTGTGTTATAACAAATGTTTTATAGGCACCCTATCTCTTGGGAGGGTGTTATAAGTGCATTCTTCCCACAGATGACAATAAGAATCCAATCTACCTTGGCTGTGTTTGCCAGAGACTTTAATTCAGGAATCATTGACCTGATGGACCAGGACAGCTTCTTTGGATCAGTTATCGCCCACTGACCCAATGCAGATAGAGCACTTGCTTATAAGTAAATGAGGAAATAAAAAATCGTTATAGTAATAAGAATCAAACATAGTAGTTTCTTAATGTACTGTTTTATCTGCATAGAATGGATTCAACTATTTTGCTAATAAAAATTATTATGATTCACAACCTGATGGACAGAAAGAGACTTTAAAGTTCTTCTAGTTATAAGTATATAAAGCATATCCTTTTTCTATGAAAGCCATAAGTGATGCCATATATTTTTACTAGAGTAGAAGTTTCTTAAGTTGAAAACATTTTGGTTCATCTTAATGCCTGTGCTTTAGTTTACACCTGGATCTGCATCAAGCGTAGTAGTTCCTCCCAATAATCTTATTGCAATAACATTGCTAACTAGACTCTGCACCCAACAGGGTTTATTTACCAACCAATGCCAAATAAGGAAGAATCCTCAAACGGCAGAAACTACTGTATCACCAGAGAAGTCAAGAGAGCTAAGGTAATTCAGAGGAGCTGGGGGCATGGCTATGTAGGTGCTTAATTCCCAATACGTAGATATTGGAATACTTACATAGTAAGATCCAACTAAACATACTTATATACAAGAACTCTCTGCTGGTACTTCTATTGCATAAAGGTAAAAATAAATTTATGAGAAATCTATTTTTTGACAAAACATGCCATAAAAAGTTTAAGAATCATTACATGTATATTTGAACTATTAAACAATTGTATTAGTTTGTGAAAGCACTAAAAATGGTTTAATTTATTTATCTGCACAATACATTCTCTTCTTTTGATAGTAATTACAAGTGGATATATCAATGAGATGCTCATTTAGATTTGGGTTGGTAAGAACAGAAGTTATTATGCAAGCCAATTACTCTTTTACCCACATGGCTGCACAGACAGAAAGTTCAATTTTCACCTCATCAGTGATTTTGTGGTATTTATTTTATTACTATAACACACCGCTGTACAGAAATGAAACTGCTTGTGCTATTAAACAAGAATTGGGGGAAAATTGAGTACCTTCGCAATTAAAATAGGAGATGATTCACAATACAGACTCCCCACTCAGACCGACAGCAAAATGATCAATGCTGGAGTGGCAGATTCCACACAGGTTACCAAGAATTAAAATGCTTTATAAAAAAAACTGATAAAAGTTACTTTGTCAGCTTAGATGTACAGCAAGTGACAATTCTACATTTGCAGGAGCTGGAGCAGATGGCATCATCGGTTTCTTCCATCTATATTATCCATGCATCTATATTCTCCAAAGTCTTAAATTTAAGCTATCTTGAACCATCTTGATGCAGAATTAGAAACAAGATGAGAATAGCACAGTCAATAGTGCATTATTACTAATGTAATGCTCAATTAAAATGAGAATTATTGTGCTCAATTATTAACATGGACTATACAGAACAGGTTGACATGTTCAGTACCGTTAAATGGTTCAAATCTTGTTCTCCTTTAACACAAAAGTCATTTCAGAGTGGAGGGCATTTTTACCATGCAGTAAGCCAACAAACCTGATTCACTATGTAATTCTGTTTTGCAGGTGCATGTGGTACATGGTTTCTAATCCAGTCCAATTGCTTTATGAATGGACTGTTTATCTTTGAAACAATTTGTATTATCAGTAACTAAACCACTTTTCATATCTAGCTATTTGTTATTTGCATACTCTAGAGCCCCCTACAAACAACTTTTCATTTACATCTTTAATTCTATTAATGATGAGAGCATATTAACTTCTGCTGTATATTCACGATGTCACAGAAAGTATCAACTTTTAGGAAAAAAAACCCACAAACACCAACCAAAAACCAAAGCTGCCCAAGCATCAGTTCAGGTGTTTTCAATTAAGCTTTTTTTTTTTTAAATTGAACTTACACAGTTACCAGTTATGGATAACAATGTCTTTTCAGCCATTGCTGTACAGAGGCTTTACAATTACTGCACGAGGAAGACACCTCTTTACAGCTCTCAAGCTTTATTAGATGAAGAAATCCAATTACAATACATAGTGGAGAAAAAAAAAGGGGGGTGGGGGGGGACAGTGCTTCACAATTCCCCTGTGAGCTAGATTTGCAGAGCTTACCCGGCTGCTGATGTGACTCAGAAATACTGTATGTGTGAGTAAACAATAATTTTAAGCCTATTCTGACACCTGTGGGCAAGCTATTTCCCATATGACAAGTATTCTAGCAATGCATATATGAAACAGCATCTGTGCTTATTTGATTTCAACCTTGTTTCACCCGAATTACTACAAACACAACTTAGTCTCCATTTCTACTCTTGGACTGTGTACTATGGACTGCAAAGCACAAAAATATTACTGCATGAATTATTAATTTCTCTCAGAACCACTACAAGTTGAAACATTGATTTCTTCAAGCCTGCGTACCCAGAAATTTCTACAAACAGGAAACTATTCAGTTCACTATTATTTCCTTAGAGTGGAAAATAATTTTTAAAAACACCAAAGTATGCTTAAAAAAACCAAAACTGTTTATAGCTACAAGTAAGAAAAAGACAGGAAGTAAGGAATTGTAGGTGATAATTTCCCAGCTGGATTTCACAACTATTTAATAATAAAAGCTTTTTATGTTGGCATGCTGGGCATGTAGAACAGCTGGCAAAACAGCACTGTTTGCCATTTTCTTTATAATGGGAAATTAGGGCTAGCTTGTCTGTCACTGGATATGCATTTCTAAGCAGATGCCATAGCTATCAGAAATGAAAAGACAAAGAGAAAGTCAAGGCAGGACAGACCATGTGCTCCACTGTAAATTAAGCTCATTGGTGCACATGAAGAGTTGGAAGACCATAGATAATACAGATTTCACAGAGTAGCTGACCTCTGATAATTCTTTTTTTTCCCCACAATCTAAGTATAGTCACATAGGACAAGGTTGGAAAATGGTCTGGAAAAATCAGACACCTCACTGCACCTTGTTCATGATTTCAAGAGTAAGCAATATTTTAATACTACCTTATATTGTGACTTCTTTTAGAAAGCTAATCAGCAATATAAGTGTTAGGCTGCTCATTCTGATTATACCATTTCAAGTCACTTCAATCCCTGGCTTCTAGTAACAGTCTTGAAACTACAAACAGCCTCTTCTTAAGGTTCTCTCTCACTCAAAGCTCCTTTGGATTTAAACAGTAATAACCCAAAATTGTGACAATGGATATTTTTCAATTCAACTAATTACCTTCATTTGTTTTTAAAACATGATTGAGGAAACCACCTGGAATACACCAGTCAAAATTCACAGCTTACAATAAAAAAAGAAGAAAATACTTCAGATACAAACATTTTAAGAAGTCTTTAAATGACCTTACAAGGACTTCATTTATGAAAACCAGCAAAAAATCAGATTTCAAGGAGAAAACCTATATTTATCATAGATGTTCACTACCCTATACACGAAGTCTTTCCCAGAATTTGCCCTATCTTTTATGCAAAAACAAAACAAAAGAACCACTTTTAGTCTCAAACAACACAAACATTGATATCTGAGCTCATGCTATTCCAATACATAGTTCCATTTATTTTAAACATGTTACTTGCAGAATTGCAGTTAAGCATACCATATTTGCAGGACTGGGACCTTAAAGCAGAACAAACCTCTGGTTTCAGAACTCTTTAACAATATACTTGGGGGTGGGGTGGGGGTGGTGGAATAAAGAATGGAAAGCTTCTGGATGCACCCATGATGGTACTGAAGACCTTCCTAACTTGGATTTTATCTGGACTGTGAGGCTAGGAGAAGGCTGCTACCTCTCAGCCCCGTTCATTCTACATTTATCACTTCCAGTCATAGATGGTATATTGTCAAAAACTGAATCCATGTGGAATCAGAATATAACATTATGGGAACAGCTGGTAACCTACAAGACACCACTCTCATTTAATGTTGTCTCTGGCAGAATAAGTAGTATGTTATTTCAGACCTGTGAACTTTGAGAACTGCGTAGTGCTGATTTGCTGTATGCCTGGACAGTCATAGGCTCAACAGGTACTCGTGGTAAAATAAGCTGTTTCTGAGAAGCACCAAAATGAAGGCCCCTGATTAGAAAGAAACAAACAGTGAGGCTTTAAAAAGTTATTTTGATTTTACCTATTAAACCCATACTGCTTCCATCTGGTTGAATCTGAAAGACTATATTTTTATTTAAATTTGCATTTAGCAAAAAACCCACAGGAGTTAGCAGAAGGTTGCTCTAGCTACCTAGAACTGCTTTTACTTCTATACTGTTTTTTAACTTAAAAAAACCCCGACAAAATAGCAAATGACCAAAATAACCTTATAGGGGCCAATACTTGCGTTTGCTTTACAAGATTCTGATACCACAGTTTTTCTGTCTTGCTGCTTGCATCTGTCTCTGCAATAAAACAGCTGTTTCACTTACCATTTAGGGGGCTCTTTTGAACGTACTTCTTTATCATCAGTAGAAGAAATAGTTAACATTTGTCTGTTCATAGGGCTTAAATAATTTTCAGCATGTTTCTGTTAGAGGGAAAAATAATGTTTAGACTATTACAAAGGTATGAGGGATATTAAATTTATTTGATGCATTTAATTTAGCAATCTACTTCACTCAGCCAAAAAGTTGATAGGCTCTGTGCTTCTGTTGCACTAAATCTGATTTTGGCTAACAGTATGAGGACAAGATCCGTTAATTCTGATGACGCAAAAGAGGAAGCCATCATTCTGAACTGTAACGTCTGATGAATCCCATAATTTCCTAATCAGAAAGAGATCTTGCAGGATGACAAACACATGGCCCCATGTACTCTAAGTGAATTACTGACAGAGATCTCAAAAACTGAATTGTCTTCTGGATCTGCTCCGTTTTACTTACTCTCAGCCCAACTTTGGTTCTTTCAATTGCTGTTCCAAGGTCGCTAATATCCACAGATTTTACATTTTCTTTCAAGTTGATATTTTTCACTTCAAGTTTGTGAAGGTCTTCTTGAACCTAAAAAGCAAGTTATGACAGAAATCACACCCATAACCTAACGCCATAGGATTATGTAGCAGGATTTAATCCAAATTAAGTGCTTCCTAAATACAGGAAAGAAATACATGCAACTTCCCATACTTCTGTACTTTTATAAATAAGAGAATATAAAGCAAATGACTTTAAAACCATTGACTGTAGAAAAGCTGAAAAAAGTTAATTTTAAAACAAATCTTGCAAAGCAAATGCAATAAACTTCAGCACCGAGGTCATTGGCCAAGGAACAATGTTTCATTACATCTTTCAAACATCTCCCTTGGCACAGATGGCTTAAATCTACGGGAATCTCCCAAGTGTTAACGAGGGACTGAAAAGTAGAGGCAGCCTGTGAGGAGACCATGTCAGCCCACGCCAAAACCGTATACTTACACTGCGTTAACCAAAAATCTTCCAGGTCTCGTTACGCTAAGAACCGTAACGTTTACAAAGCCCAAGCCCTTATTCCAAAATTCACTGGCGACGCCGCAGCCGCCCCCTCACGCAGGGGTTGAGCCCTCCAGTCCCCTCAGCAGCAGGCCGCGCCGCCCGCGCCTCAGCCGAGGTGTGAGGCGGCCTCCCCGGGGGAGAAGGGGTCCTGCGGGGGCTCGTCGCCGCGGCTGCCGGAGAAGGACGGGGCCGAGCTTGGGCGCTGCCCGGACCCACCTGCACCAGGACGGCTCCCGCCTCCTGCCCCACGAAGCCGGCCATGGCGGCTGCCGCTCTCGCCCCTAGCAACGGGACGCGCTGGCCGGACCGCACCGTCCGCCTCGCCGCGGGAGGGAGGGCACGTCCAACGGGGGCTGAGCCGCCTCTCCGGCTCGCTCCTCCCCTCGCGCTGTCCGTGCTCCCCCCCGCCCCCACCTTCCCGGAAGGGCTCTCCCGCTCGCCGCCTACTCCCCGCTCCCCACCCCCGCCCGCAACCGTGTGGTAGCGACGGGGCCGGAAGGGGCGCGGCGGCGGGCGCCATGGCGGCGGCGGGGCCTTTCGCGCTGGTGACCAGCTGCGCCGCCGGCTTCGCGGCCGAAGAACTCGTCAAACGTGAGTCGTCGCCGCGGCGCGCTGCGGGGCCCGGACGGACGCAGCCGCGGGGCCCCGGCCTGCCCGCAAGTGCAGGCCTCGGCCTGGCAGCTCGTCACCCCCAGCCCGGGCCCTCAGGGGGAGCCCCAAGGGGTGGCTGTCCTCCTCTCACGCACCGTCCCCAGAGAGGCCGAGCCCTGCCAGGGCGGCCAGCCGGCTCCCTGCCTGCCCCCGGGCCTCGAGGGGGGCATCAGGGGCCTCCTTACTGCTCTAGGCAAATAAGCTATTTAAGAGAGCCGGTGTAGAGCCACCGATTGCATTTTGTACCCTCTGACACTGAGGAGCAGGCAATATTCACCACCACAACCTGCAGGAAAAAAAGGAAGCCCCACATCCTGAAATGCTTTGTTACCCGCTGGCCACTTGCCATATCTTAAGTGTGAATAAACTGTTATACCTGGACAAAATAATTTGAGAATTGCCTGGAGGCTGAAGAAAAAATAATACTTTGTTCCATAACAAATGAAGAGCAGATTCACGAGACCATAAGGATTGCTGCTGGCCATTCTGGTCATTCACACAGAGTATGAAAATGACCTTGTTTCACTGAGACATGTCAGTGGCCCAGATAGTCTCTAGAATGAGGGGGGACACCAGAGCAGCTCAGGAGTGTAGGCAACAGGAAAGCAAAAGCAGACAAAATGCTGTCGCTCTGGTTTCTTCTTTCCATTTATGAAGCGAACAGACTATCTTGGACCTTTAGAACGGTAGAATTTCTGAAATTCCTGGTGGGTCTAAGCTCTTGCTTTACTTAAGCTTGCTTTCACATATTAGACCATTTGTTGTCCCAGTGCAGAAGCACAAAAAAAGGGAACACTAAAAGGTTCTTCCTTTATGCAGTTGTCGGGACTGTAGATTACACTTACTCCATATCAGATACATAGAATTCATTCTGTAGGAAGTTGGTTTTTTGGAACACAGTTCCCCTTTTTGTGGCTTAGAAAAGGAAGCATGAGAGTGAGACCTAACAGTAGAAAAAACTTTGGTGGAATTTTTAGTAATTCTAAAATCAGGGGGATTCCAGGAAGAAGCTGTTTAGCTCTTGGTGGTTTTGCCATTACAAGTTGCTAGTACAACCTTGCTTTTCAGGGAACTATCATGAACAGTTTGAAGTGCATACTAAGATGTATAACTTATCAACAGCCCCACCCCCTTTCCTGGATTTGTTTTCATCTCTTACTAAGAAAGATCTTACTTAGGACCTCATAAAGCAGAGGGCTGCCCCCAAGGACTGGCTCCCTCCATGTCATTACACCACATTTTGAAGCAAGAACAACAGCACAAGGTCTGCCATCAAAGGCTACTCTGTCAAAGCAGCTGGGTCGATACTGAATTATTTAAAGATCCATACCAAAAAATATTATTATTGGTTGTTGCTTATTTTTCAGGAAGGTATAAGCAAATTAGAAGGAATTATTCAAGGTTCCTGTAGATTTCCTTTGATTATTTTTCATAGTGAAATTAAACAAGAAAGGAAGGTGAGCAAAAAGCTTCATAAAAATGCTGTTTAATCTGAGAAAATCTTAAAACTTTACTTCAGGGTTGTTTTTTTAACTAGTACTCACTTTGAAATGTCTAGGCTTCCACTGTTTTCCAGTATCAAAACTGGACTCTTATAGTCTCTGTATCCTCCGATTGGGTTGCTTCACGAAAGACATTTCCTGGAAGAAACATGATCATTTACTAAAATAAACAGCATGAGAATTTTAAATTCCTGCTTTGTATAACAAGTGAAATTACATGAGATCCAGAAGCATAAGCAGAACAAACAGTGTAAAATATTCAAGGGTGTACTAATAAGGACAAGGCAGCTGGTGGCTGGCTATAGCAGGCTGGGCTGAAAGGTTTTGGTGTGTTGAGACAAAATG
The DNA here is from genome assembly GCA_026212715.1 of Elanus axillaris. NCBI lineage: Eukaryota > Metazoa > Chordata > Aves > Accipitriformes > Accipitridae > Elanus > Elanus axillaris. The sequence continues at coordinate 22,409,749 of JANZLQ010000002.1, read as the reverse complement.
CTGGTGCAATTCTCAGAACTTGTGCTTTTACAGCATGAAAGTGTCACACCAGATTAAAGGCATTATTTGATAATGGTTTAGCTCAGTGCTGAGAACAAGAGCATTATATTAACACCTCTGAGGCAGTACAGTGTCTGAGATGCAATATATATGGTTAAATGTGCTTTAAATATTGTGTAAGTTGGTAGGATCCATATAGCACTTGGGTTTTGAGCCTGTAACAGAAACATGAAACAAAGCCCTTATAGCTATGGTCACTGCTTTTGCTACTGTGTTGCTAGATTTCCCTGTACATGCTCTTTGTAGGCAAACCTGTTTTATAAGTAGAAAGAAGCCACTTACAACATACATTGTCAGGAGGTGTACAAGAACCCATTTCTCCTGCTGCCTGCCAGAACTTTCCAGGCTAATTACAAGGCTTTTTCCAGTGTTTTCATCCTGTTAAGTAGGAAGTGGCTTGAGGATGAGAAGAATATTATGGTACATTTGCTAGATATATTTTTATTCTTTCAAGTTTCTGTGGGATACCCTGAATGCTTTATTTCATTAGATACTGGGGCAAAATAAAGCTATTTAAAATGCACAGAATAGGATTGACTCCTCTCTTAAATTGAAACAGCAAATAAGATTTAGTTTTTTTAAATGCTGGCCAACAGATAGATACTGTCTGATGTGATTTTTTTTTTTCCTCTTTTTTGACTGGTTAGCACTCCCCTCCTCCACCCCAGCATATTCGAGTTCTTTTTACTCCTTGTGTAATTTGCAGGAGTATTTTTTATGGTGTATTCCACCAGGTGGCTCTCAAGGCCCAGAATGTGAGAACTACTTGGTGCACCTACCAAGAGGACTTGGGATCATTCAGGGCATTGCAGGAGACTGAATTATGATATTGGAGCTTATATTCAGTTTGAAAAACACTAGGAAGAGTAATCAATATCTTAATGCCTTTGGGGAAAAAAAAAAAAACAAACACAAAGAGGAGTTGTAACAACTCTGGAAAAAAAACCATTACTATTAAACTATTGCTATTAAACACACAGTAGAAGTGCTTAAATATCAGTTGGGTATTAGAGAACTGGGAACACTGCTGCAAGCAGCAAGAGATCTACATCTTGTTCTTTGATTATTATTCAGATCTTTTCAGAAAAGTTTTTTCTGGTCTCCAGGTCTTTTTCCAAAAGGATACACTGCCTTGCACTTACAGAATACTTACTAAGCCTCTGTATTGCAAAAAGAGAATGGATGTTAGGTTTTACAATTTTGTGATGTCCTCTTCCTTGTCTTCTGAATCATTGTTTAATTTACCTTGTCTATATGCAGGCTCCTGAAATTAAAAGTCAACAAGTCTAAATTAGTAAAATGAGCAAACATTTATGTAATTAGATAACTGAAATTATTTTCCAAAAGTATCGGTCAGAATTTTGTCCAATTTATTAAAAATTAAGATACTTCTGAGTAAAGAAAGGACACAGCTAATGAATTTGCTGAAAAACATAAGGTACTGACTGACTGCCTGGGAGTAAAAAAGCCTTTTCCTTTGGACAGATTCCACAGAAGTTTGGAATTTCATTGAGCTATGTGATACCAGTCACTCAGTTACTGGACTGAGCGAGCCATGAACTGTTCTCATGTGTCAGTTGCTGTTCTGTTCTTAAATGTGTTTTTTTGATGGAAAACAGGCGAAGGAAATCATGAACTGGGATAAACTGGAGGAAGGGAATCATCCGTGTCCAACAAATGCAGTGATCTTAGCATAGCTGGCCATTATTACAAGGGTTGGAAGGTCACATAGGTGACTAGTGCTCAAGTATGCAGAAGGTAACGACCCAAGGATGATATCAGAGTTGGCTTAGAAATAGTCTGTTTGGTCCCTAGCCTCAAATAATTCACTGTAGATGAAGAAGCTTGCTTCTATTGCTCCAAAGTGCTTTTACACAGAAGTGTGGGGCACTGAAATACATTATGTCTTAATTAGCGTTCAGCAGTTATTGGTAAGATTGTAAGAGTTATTTCAGTAAAATAAGTGTCCAGCATTAGTAGTTGCAGTATTTCTTAGAGGACCTTGAACTCTAAACCATGTTTTTAAATGACACTAAGCAATGTTCTTTTGTGGCATGAACTTTTCCATGCATGTTTTTAGTAGTCTTTAAGGGTGATGCATTTGGAGTCTGTTTGCATTCCTGTCATCCAAACAAGCCACTTCTGCTCTATTAAAAAGCAAGCTAATTAAGTCAGCCCAGTAGGCCTGCCTACTGTTGTGGTCAAAGAGTGACTCAGTTGGTTTTCCAGGCTTTGGATGGCAAACCACAGACACTTTCAATGGCTAGGGAGTTTAAAATTAAAAAAATGAGTAACTCACTAGAGATAACTTTGACAAGCCACCTCCTTTTGCTGTATTAGTTTTCTAGAAATTTATTCCATATCCAAATAAAACTTAATGGGGTTTATTATGATGAATATTCTCTAAAATTAGATATGAAACTATTCCAGCCAAATCTGCTTTTTTCATTAAAATATAGGCTGTCTTGGTAAGAAATTCCTGGAATCTGGAGGTGACAAATGTAATCCTTAAAACTAGTTCCAACATGGAATATATCTTTGACAGGCAATTTGAGTTGCAGTGTATTTTTTTTTTTAGTGTCTGCTTGTTTAAAGGCCAAAACCTAATTGGTGGTCTAACCGACTCCTGTGGAAGAGAACTATTTAGAAGATACCCATACTGCATTTTGTTTCCTGCCATGAGCAATCAGGCAGTTTTGGAGTAATTTGTTACAACCCTACATGCAGGCTGAGACATAGCAAGTCTGAATCCTTTCAGAAAGTTCCCGCAGTCCTTTGAGTTTAGTGTGCAACATCCATTTTTACTGGGAGAGAAATTTCACAGGGGATTGGCAAAATCTCATTGGATGATTGGTGGGTAATCAGAAGCACAATGGAATGAAAGAAGACTGCTTAAAATACAGGAACAAGTAGCACATAATAGGAAACTGGACGCGTCCTCATTCTTCTAGCAGTGCTTTGAGGCCTAAATTTGTCCATGAACTCTTTTGTAAGAAAAAAAAAATCACTTACAAAGCAAACGTGAAAGTTCTTTCATATCAGCTTTTGAAAATCTTTTATAAGACATTCTTTCCTTTTGTATTCTTGCTAGGGTAGCTAACTTCAGTGAAGTGACTTTTGAACTGACTTCCTTTCCTCACCCTGTTTTCCTCCCTTTGGCTTTCTAAGTCTCATTGCTGATTTTCTAGGTTTCAATAATTTTTATGGCCTCCTTTATTCTTAGCTTCTTGTTGCACTGATTTGCAATTCTGCTAGCTTAGAACTGATTTTTTAGTTATTTATTTTTAACTGTCAAAACACTAGTGAAGGGAAATTTACTGCATATTTTATGTAGCATTCAAAGCTTCCAAACAACATCTGGTCTCCAGGGCAGAAAATTAAGCTTACAGCTGCATTTGAAAAGCTAGGCAACAGATAACTCTGGAAAGAAAAAGCATCACTGTGTTTTGGACATGCACAGTGACATTGTCTAACCTGTTTCCTCTCCCAGTTGCTGGAATTTTGTCACATTATATCCAAGAAGAGTGAAAGCTACCTCCATTGGCACAAATATCTAAAAGAAACTCCTAGTCTAGTAGCAATTGGCCCATATTAAATATAGTCCCATTTACCAAAGATGCCAAACTGAATTATACCACATATAGCACTTAGTAATTTTTAAAGCACCTGTTTTATAGCAGAAAAAATTGTCATCTGCCAAAATGCCTTTATTCTAATAGAATACATACATTAAAGCTATAGGTTTTGTAAAGTGACATACTGTCATTTGATGATCTGTTTCACTAATTACTCGGGGGGTTTCTTGAGGAAGAGTAGACACAATATACTTGTGTGACCTAAATTTAAAAGCTTGGGTTTAAAACTGAAAAGCTGTTTTCATGTTTCCCTGGAAGATGGGTACACAGGTGTTTGCTTCATGTCAGGAGAGTGTAATATCAGCTAATGCAAATAGGATAGAGATACCTGTTGCAAAGTCACTGCAGCATTACTATGAAGTGTTGCAGGGCAAGCAGAGATCCACATATACAAGATTTTATGGGATAAGCATGGGAAAACAGCTTCTGTGTGCCACTGGAACTGGTGTGTACTGATTAAGAGTCATAAAAAAAGCTGTGAAATAATGGAAATCTTTCAAGATTAATGATTTTTGTTAGCTGTATTTGTAGTCTCTTCCACATTCATACGAAAAAGTTAGTGCTCCAAGAATAAAAAGTTCAGAATCAAGGATTGTTTAGTATTCACTCAGTATCATCATCCCCCAGCCCCAAGGTGACGTGGATAGTCTTATCACAGAATAGCTTCTGACTGAAGGCCAATTACTGTGAAAACGATTGCCATCCAAATTAACAAGTCAAACTTCCTTAACTTGGAAAAAAACATGTAGTTTGTTTGGTTTTGGGTTGGTTTTTTTTGTGTGTTTTTTTTTGTTTTTTTTTTTTTTTTTTTTTTTTAAGAAATCCATACAGGAGATTCCCTCCCAGGTTTCTGTTACTGAGGTCAAATTTCTCCCTCAGATCCCCTGTGTTGTCCTCCTCCTCCTCACTGCTGCAAATAATCCTTCTGGTTTCAAGCTCTTGTCTGTGCTGCCTCATTCACCATGCTCATTCACCAGTTATCTTTCTCAGACTTAGCAGTTAGTTGCAAAAATCATTGAACCTTTCTACAGCAACCTTGGCAATGAGTTTTTCCTGCCTTTTTGTTGATAAGATATACATAATTTCAAATTCAAGTCCAGACTATTTGGGGAACAGCCTATTCTAGCATCTCCAGGAGTTGTGTCTCAATACTTTTAAAATATGACCCTCAAGATCTTTGGAAATCCACATACCTTTTTTCTTCTGTATTTTAACTCTTCTGATGTCCAAGGCAATTCTAGATAACTCAGTCAATTTTATAGATAATTGACCTGTGTTTTAAAGTGTCTATAAATTTGTTCAGCTTGAACAAGATACGCTGCCCTTTCCAGTGAGGTATATAGATGGGATGCTCTGCTACTAACTGTAATTCAACTCCACCAGGTGGCTGTCATGCTATGAGAGTATGCCCTATGAAGGTTGCTACAAGCACATGAAGGGCAGTCTTTAAAATTACATTATCAAAGCACTGCCTTGGATTTTAATTGTTGAACTCCTACATGGAATTTAATGGGAATTACAACTGAATTGTAGTAACTTGGTTTATTTTCTCATTACTTACCTTCAGGTTTTGGTCACAGTCAAACACTTTTTACATCTGAATGAACATGCAAGGTTTGTTTCTGCTGTAATAAAGTCTAGGTATTCTCTCCACACATCCTGCTTACAGGTAGCGAATTTGAGGCCAACATTTTAAAAGGCATTTCCAGGAAGAAAGGCTTGCTTTCTGAAGAGCTTCTGTACCATATTTTATTTTGAAACTAGAAAATAAACTCTTTTGAAACAAAATTATTTTAAAAGCTAAATAATAAACTCTAGGACAGAGTAACAAATTGAGTTTGAATTGTTAAAGATCTTAAATATATATTGGTTTATTATAGTAAGTAAAGATGGCTCTGTATTGGCATTGTACCAAGTTTCTCTAGGCAAATTGTTTTCTTGATACTGGTTTTATCATCAGTCTCATTCATTTTCTTTTATACAGGTATCACAGGAAAAGATGACCTTACTGTGGGTGCAACTACAAATGGAAGAGTGAACTTCTACCCCTGGACAATAGATAATAAATACTATTCTGCAGATATTCACCTCTGTGTAGTACCAAACACATTTCTTGTTACTGGAGATATTGCTGAATCTGTGCAAGCATTTGTTGTGTACTTCGACAGCACAATAGTAAGACTCTTCTGCTTCATTATATTGCTTTATCTGTATGATATAGTTGCCTTATCACAGTGATAACCACAAATTACATTCTCTTCATCTTGTGCCATCCATTCCTTTTAGGCTGTTCCATTAGTTGTCAGTAGATCAATGTTAAATTAGCCTGCTAACAATGGAAGCAGTTTCCTTCCCTTTTACTATTATACTCTAGCTGGAAGAGAGGTTTTCAGGATGCAAATATGTCACTAAGGCAAATCGTCCTCCAGCCCACTACCTTCAACTTTACTCCTAGCTTATGCTAGTTCAGAAAGGCTGCTTTAGGATAGCCAAGAGTGAGGGAGCTTAACATAAGATTCAGTGCTATCAATCATTTTACCGGTGCTGTTTCTACTGAGATTGCAGCAGTGAAAACAGTGCTTTAGCAAAAGCCAGAAAGAATATTTTTTTTGTCTCAGAATCTAAGGAACTGTTTTTCACCACAGATGGGAAAGGGTGCATACCACATATTCTGCAAAGATACCTTTAACCAGACATCTCAGGGCTGTCTCAGAATAAGCTAGAGCAATGGCAGTAGTCCACCAGCCCTCATAACATCCACTTTAGTGTGGAAGATGGAATAACTGCACATTAAACCTGAGATATGCTTAAAATGAAATACCCATGGTTAGCCTTAAATAAAAATCTTTGCTAAACTACACTAGGATTGCCTAATTAATAAACATGAATGGGAGCTCCAAGGCAGCAGGATTAACTCGTCTCCAAGGTAAGTCAAGAATCAGAAGGAAGTTGTGTATAAGTCAACTTCTCTGATGAGAGCAGAAGTATATTAAACATACTTGATAGGCAGCCTAGCATATTTCCTTACTTCATTCCTTTTATTTTAATACTACTAATGATTTAAAACTAGTTTAAAGTATTTGATGATGTATTCCAAAGAACTTTTTTTTTCCCCCCTTTAGAAATCTGGACTCGATAGTGTCTCTGAATGGCTTCCTCTGACAGAAGAGTGGTTACCAGAAGTCATGATCCTGGTTTGTAATAGAGTATCTGAAAATGGTATGAAACCCAAAGAAGTTCCAAACTGACTTAGAGTTATTAAGCTTGCATAATGATTTATTTTCTAGTTAAATCAACACAATTGTTTCTCAAAATACTTGTGTGACACTGGGCTTGAGATTTGACTGAGAAGAGTCAGGTTATTCTTGTGACCAGGAACAGAAGTCCTAAGCTAGTTGTGGTTAAAACTGAACGAGAATTTTACAAGCTTGCTTCAAATGATCTCTGTGTATCCCATTCCTAGTATACCAGTATGCACTGTAAAGTAACTAAAGAGACATTCATATTACTGGATGTGCATGATCCTCTCAGCTGAAGAATGAGAATGATTGTTGGTTGCTTAACTACAATGGAAAGTTTTTTTTTTTTTTGAGTATTTGCACATTAAATACATGTTTGCTTTGGTTCTAGATTAGTATATGTAATACAACAGCAAGCTGTAAGGTACACACACGTCCCTGTAACTTCATTCAAATTCAAACCTAGAGTTAGTAGAAGTCTTCATTCACTGTGGCACTTCACTTACAATTCCTTTTGAGTACCCACTGGAAAGCCACTTGATTTTATGGTATTTAAAAAAAAATAATTCAAAGGAGGAGTTTGTTTAACTCTGGAGTTTCTGGAATCAAATTCAAAGTGAATGGAGGACCCATGCCAGCAACTATATACTTTTTCCCCATACAGTCCAGAATAAGCAAACAACTTTGATGGAACAGAATGTACTAAAGATCAAACTGCTGGTATTAGTCTCAAATGTCGTATGTTTAGTATGCATTTTCATTTCCCAACTTTAGGTGTTAACAGACAGAAAGCTCAAGAATGGTGCATCAAGCATGGCTTTGAACTGGTAGAACTTAGCCCTGAGGAACTGCCTGATGAAGATGGTAGGACTGCTACTTCTGTTTTAGTTTTTAGAATTAAAAAGCATACCAAAATATCTTCTAAACAATTGCAAGGGGCATAACTTTGTGCTACATGATTACAGCATGGAATGCTCCCAGTTGGTGAGGCTTAGTCTCAGCTATAAAAGGTCAGGAGGAGGTGGTTATTTCCTCCAAAAAATTCCATTTGCCTCCTTCCAAATACAGCTGCTGTTTATGTAGTACCTACATAAAAATAATATCTGCTACTTTTTCTGGCACTAATCCTAAGACTGTATTGATAGATTAGAAGCATTTATATTCTACTTTGGAAATAAATGAAAAAACAAGAACTAGAGAGATGCAGAAGGGCAGGAAAATTCTTTGTCTTCTTAAAAAAAGACTTTAAAAACTATTGTACGTACCAGGAGAAGATAGACATTATTCAAATGGTGACATGATAGGCTGAAAAGGGAAGATTGTGAAAAACATTTTAGAATAGCATGCACTATAGCACACAGGAAATAAACCAGTTTCAAAATCACTGGCTCACCATACATTTATAACGTGATAAAAACCCATGAAGCAGAGTCAGAAGTGTGATGTTCCACTCTTGAAAAGTGACTATGCACTTCCTGACAGCCTTATCTCCTCATTTCAGTGACACGAAAAAACTGTTTACATCTTACCTCTGTAGAGCCAAAATGAGCTGACTCCATTTCCAGACTTCAGTGGAATTAGTCACAAACATTTGCTCTATTTCAGGTTCACCAAGTATACAGCTGTCACCAAAAATAATTTAGTCTAAAGATCTTCTAAGATAGAACTCAAGTTCCTCCCCCCCACCCCCTTTAAAGGCCTGGATTAAAATTGTATCTTGAGTAGCTAAGAACCACCCCCTCCCCACAATGTCTTTAAAGATGAATTTCTTTTTGGCATTTTGTTAGTCAGGGAGGGAGGAATACACATATTTGATTTATAGAAACAAGACAAATTGGAAGTTGGTACCCCTCAGACTAAAGTTTTCCTATGAAGTGCTTTAAAAGGAAATACTAGTAACATTAAGTCAAGGTGTTTGGGGTTTTTTTCTATTGAATAATTGTTGTAAAGAGCAAGGTATTTACTATTTAAATAATGTAAGTAATGGGAATAACAACAACTCAGGATGTTAATCTTTGGAGTATTAAGATACATGGTCTTTCCTGGATTTTTAATATGGTAGTTGATTCACTGTGACTCATGAGGAGGAAATGTATTCCAGTGAGTAACTAACATGTTTACCCTGTAAATACACTGTATGAATTACTTACAAAAGATAAAATGCATGTAGTAAACATACCGGGTCAAATCTGTTTAAAAATTATGACATTTCTGGCAGCTCATCACAAATGAACTGGAGCCCTTGCTGTGACTACACTGTCAGTCAGTTGTTTGTTCAGTAAGGACAAGAACTCTAAACTGAGATTCTTGATAATGACTCTGATACAAAAATCAAACGGCAGTGTCAGAGGGCAAAATATTTGATCTAAGGGGTCACAGACAGCTTTAAATTAATTTTTAAAAGCAGTTTCAATTACTGCACCTGTCCCTGAGTCATCCTAAAAAAAGTCTGATTTTTTTTAAGCAATTGCATTTTTGTATCCAAAGTGGTTTTTTTCCCCCTGTTGCTTTGTGAGACCTGCACAAAAATGGGAAGCTGACTAAACTGAGGAAATGGGAAAACTGATGTTATACAAAGTGGTGACAGATCTATTCAGTAAATAACTTAAAAGTCCGAATAGTGCTTTCCCTAGTCTTTCAAGTTACTGTAATTCACAGGATTACTGGAACATTTGGAGTTAGATGCTGTGGAGATAGCTTTACAATGATTGTTTTCACTTTTAACAAGCTTCACACCTTTTTTATGCCATACAGCATTATGAAAGACCTTGGGGTAAAAGATGCCTGGCTTTTAACAATAACTTAAAAATTGTCTATTACTATTAAATTTACCTGCATGTTATTTAACAATGTAGGCCTCATATTTAACAAACCCCACTCAGAATTTAGATCTCTCTACAAAAGGCTCAGAGCTCACAGTTCATAGTACCTGGAAGCCTAGACCAAGAAGTGAGGCATTAATTGAGCTTTGTTTGGCCTCATGAAGCAAAGGCAAGAATCTGTGTTTCCTAACAAAAGTAGTCATTTATATCCATTGCTGTAAGATAGGACAGGCATTCACACACCTTACTTTCAGGCATGTAATGGTTTTTGGTCTAATTGTTAGGAGTGCAATGCCTTTGTCTTTTGCTTTAGATGATTTTCCAGAGTCCACTGGAGTGAAACGAATTGTACAAGCCTTGAATGCCAACGTGTGGTCCAACGTAGTCATGAAGAGCGGTATGTAACACAGGTTCCTTGTGTATGAATTCTGGAGAATGCAAGGCTTAGCAGGCTTAATATTTTTAGCAAAAGTTTAAACTGAGCAGCTACAGTGCTACAGCCAGTGCATTAGTACACAGGAAACTAAAGCACTCTTCAGCCTTTTACATGGAATTGTAGGCTTTCAGGTATTGCTTTCATTATCCCTTGATGCACAGAGAAACTTACAGGCAATGGGTGAGATTTATTCCAGTTTCAGCATCTCTTCCTGTTCCCTCTGTACTTTGACTTGCTCCCTACCAATAACTTGAGTTAAATATTCCACTAACTCTTCAAATTTCAATGAAAAATGAAAGCTTGTTCCAAACTGTAGCAAATAGCTAGTCATTATCAGCTTGGTCTAAAAACTGATGCATGGTTTAGTGTAGAAGAATTAAGTGTTAAGTTCCAAATTTGTTACAGTTTATTGAAACAGGTATGCGAGTAGCAAGCATGGAGATGAGATTTGGCAAAGAGTGATTTCGAATGTCTGTTGAAGGCCATACTGAGTGCATTGCAAGAAGGACTGTCTTACCTACAGAAAACCCCACTTGAGTACATGGAAACCACAGAATTTTTTTGAAAATAGTACAAAAACCAGGCAATCCCACAATTTCCTGCAGATAATTGATTGTCAGGTAGAGCTAGAGTTTTGGATCACTTCAGGATTAGACTCAAAAAAAGAAATGCTGGGCTAGCCCAGCATTATTTATTGCAAGTGTAGATACTTCCATTTACTTGATAACCATTAATTACCTTTCTAATAACACAAGCTGTTGCAGGAAAGGTAGGAAGATTAAACTCTTGTGGAGTGCTTGGCCTTACATTTCTTGTTTCACAAAGTCTTATCCCACTAGCAATCTTCCAGTGTCTATCTGCTCCCTGATGTACAATTTTCCACTGTCGCAGCTTCTTCCTTCCTACATCTTTTAACTTGGTAATGATTTCAAGTGCTGAGAGGCTTCTGCTAGTTCCTGTAACTGCAAGATGGTTACTTTGATTCAGTAGAACTAAGATGAGTACTAAACCAATATTTTTTCTTCTTTTTTTTAACATAGCCTCTTGAGTATTTCTTATGCCACATCAGAATGAGGTTAAGGTGGCTTCTAACTTAATATAACCATTGTAGAGAAATAGGTAGCCATCTGAGATGGTGTAAAGTTATCTCACCAGTGCTAAACCACTTTTCTTAGCAGCATATTTCCTGCATTTGACATATGCCACATTACAGAACAAAACTTAGTCACATGTTCAGTTCTTCATGGGGGGAAATTCCTATGCATCATTAGTGTGTTCCGTAAAGGTCAGACTCCTTAAAAATCCAGATTTTCTGTCTCCACAGTACAGAACCCACACAGCATTGATGCACATTACTACAAACCCCTCAGGAAGTGAACTATATTTGGAGGTTTTTACAGCCTGACTGTGCCTTCAAAGGGAAATTGTTGAGCTTGTTTTACTTAAAATAAAGCTTTTTACAACCTGTAACGTATCTTTTGTTTTCAGCTTCCTCCTGATCCTGAAAACTGGCTGCCATAATCAAACTTTAGCTTTTCTACTGAATTACCTACAACTGCTAGCCATTTAGAAAACACACAGTCATACTTCACATGAAGATTTTTCAGGGAGTATAAGGTATTTGTAGTAAATGCTTATAGCACTGTTAAGCATAGCCATCCAAAAAGCCAGTGTTATGGCATTGCCTTACTTCAGCTATATCTTTGTATGAGAATTTTAAGTTTACACTCAGAGCAGGAATTACTTTTTCAGGTGCAAGCATTAAACCCATGTTATCTTAAGGTGTTTTATCTTAAGCCCAAACACAATTCTTCTTAAGTTGTTAAGTATTTCTTTCACACACCTATTAAGATTGTTGACCTTTTGATTTTTTTTCTCTAGCCATTAAATACATTCATTTTCACAGTTCATAAAAATATATATTAAATATAACATAGTTGAATTATGAACATTTTTACATCAAGTAATACCACATGCTTTGTGAGTAAATAAAACAGTATTGTCTCTACTAAAAGAAAAATAGGCAGTCTTACCCCAGAGTCTCCAGAGGGCAATTTGCTTTGTAGTTGGTATAAAGTTGTTGGTTCTCCAGGCCTCAGAGCTCTCTTTAATCTGAGACTCTGGTGGTTTTCTTTCCCTTCTGCAGAAGGGCACGAGTAGTACTTCAGCTAACATCTTCCTCCCCCAAAGGATAGTGCACTGCTATTGTCCTTATCTGTCCCTTCAAGAACAAAGCTAGCTGACCCAAATGACAAGAAAAGAACCAGCCTACTACCCTCCAAAATAGGCTGCTTTCCTGCTTAAATAGGTGCTTTAGTGACCCCAGCTGAAGTGGGTTACCTAGGGTGGGGCCAGTAATGAGCCTCACTCTCTTTACAAAAAGTTAATGTGATTTAGAGGGACTATTTCAACTTAGTTATTTAAACAAATCATGTATTTTGACTTTTTAATTCCAGTCTTGTTTGGAAGTCAGGATCTCCACAAGTCAGCTAGAGACAGACTGTGGAGAAATAGTAGATAAAGACAGTGGAAAACATTTTGCTATGAAATAAGCATATATAAATTAGGAAGCCACGCTTAGAGCACAGTCTACTACAGCTCTGCAACTATTGATGAGTGACACCTGTGAAACTATATAGACTCCATCATAATGGAGCCACCAACTGGTACAAGAAGTTGAGTGAGATAATTTTTGTCTTTGCTGCTGTAAGAACGTTGTGTAAGGCATCACCCACTTCCTGAATTGCACCCAGAAATTGAAATAACTTTTACATCCAATAAAAAGAGTTTATAGGAAGGTTTTTTTCAAGGGTGTGCCTGCAACCAAGTGTTACGTCTGCCACCTCCCTAACCACAGAACCAGAAACAAATAGCTGCTGTTCAGAGATCCCTGCTGTAGATTTTGGTTCTTTCTAACTGAATTGTGACATTGTGTAATTATGCTGCCTGAGGTTATGTGTATGTGGTGGTGGGGATGGACTCACTGTCATTCTTCTGTACAGGATGAACTCTAATCATAGATATGAAAGAGGTACATGATTAGATCACTTCATCCACCCCTCTGCCAATGTGGGAATGTTCTCTCTCAAGTACATTCTGGACTGCAATGTCCGATCTAGCTTCAGATGACTCAGAAATTGGCTAAATATCCATCTTTGCAGTTTCCCAAAAGACAGCTCTTTGCCTACCCTGCTGAAACTTGGGGAAGCTACTTTGTTTTGGGTTGCAAGTCCTAATCTCTTATCACTCAATTGGCTGTTAATTTAGCTGGTGGGCTTCACGAGCTTTCACATATCTTGCAACTGAACATTTTTAAGGCAATTCGTTCGGCTAGACTGATTCACTTCTTCCCAAACCTTTGGCGAATGATCTGTTAAAGCAGTAAAACTGTGTAAAACAGAGCCAGTTGAAACAAATACCTGCTTGGGGCCCGGAGGGGGAAGCACAAGGGGAGAAGAGGACTGGGACAGGACACACATTAGCCTAAGTATATAATGAAGATTATTAAACAGGAAATGAGGTCTTAGTAATTCTCTAATGGAAACATGTTTATGTGTTTTCTAGATAGCTGATGGTTTCAGTTACACATTCAACTCTTCAAAATGAAATTTTGTATAAATGGCAAGTAAATTTGGACAGTGCATAAAAATTACATCATCTCAATGTTTGACTCGAGCTTAGTCATTAGGGTAGTAATTTAGAACAATTTTTTTTAAAAGTAATATTAATCTTCTGGCACAAGTCACTTTCCTGGCTATTTGTAATACAATAACTTAACGTTATTTCTTTTTTAGTTGACCAAAATACTAAGATTTTCAGAAAAATCTCCCGAGTCCCTTGTGTAACTGCAAATATGTACTACTTAATGCAAGGCCAGCTGAAAACATGGCTTAGAAAAAAAACCCCACCACATAGTATCACCTATTATGCATATATTTAAAATAATATTTTAAAAATAGTTTAATTTAAAAATACTGTACTGTATCTATTATCTTAGATGATTGTTTAGTTTCAGGTTTGAATTAGCACTTTTTTTAGGTTGGATTTTAAAATACTACTGAAATACATAGTAGGTTAGCATATATGGAAAGCCCAGAGCACCTTGCAGTGTGAAGAAACATAGGATTTGATGGCTGGGTCTTTCCTTGAATTCTGAATTAAATATTTTGTAATTGCCTTTGCCATTTGTCCTGGTTTCAGCTGGGATAGAGTTAAGTGTCTTCCTAGTAGCTGGTACAGTGCTGTGTTTTGAGTTCAGT
>JANZLQ010000002.1:22380317-22395198 GCA_026212715.1 Elanus axillaris | reverse complement strand
CATCCCACCTGGGGGGGGGAAGGGGTGAGCGGCTGCGTGGTGTTAGTTGCTCGCCGGCCCTAAACCACGACACCATTACTGTAGCACTCAACCTATTTAGACAGTATGTGTGTAAGCAAAGGCATTGTTGCATTTCCTGTATCTAACCACAAACTCAGTGCTGCTTCCCATGGTCGGTGAAACCTGGTCCACTGAATGTCAGTAACAGTAAATGCTGTTTCCGTATTTTGAAAACTGCCTTGTGTGGAATCAGAAGACTTTTGCCAGACCAAATCCTAACAGAGCAGTAACTTCAATTAAGAAGAAAAAAGAGCTCGCATCTCTTGTGGCTTATTCTATTCTAGTCTATATCTATTCCCTGTTGGTAATATTTAGCAGGAAATTATAATATAGTTTAACAAAAGCTTAAAGGATATGAAAAATTTCTACTTAAAATATATTTTCAAGTGCACTGACACAGTTTTACAGCGTGCTGTCTGTCTTCCTTGAAATATTCTGTATCCCACCTGGTCAGTTACAACTATTTGTAATAATGCTGCATCTTCTGTCAAATATAACAGCTGCTTTCTTTTTAGACAGGACCCAGGGCTTTGGTCTTCTCAGTACATTAGCAGGTGCGAACTGTAGCATTGGGTCAGAAGAGAACCAAGATACAGAAGTAAACAGTAATTCCTATTGCTTATTCTTTGCTCATGCTGTTTCTCCTGTTGCTCTTTCCTGTTGTCACACTTGCTGGGGTGGTGCTTGCTTTATTTTCCTCCTTTCTCAAGGGATGCTTCACAGCCTGTTGGAATGTATTTTAAAGGAAATGTTTCTGAAGTCTGAAAAACTATGTGCATTTTTCTTACAAGTCCTCTTGAGACAGCTGTTCCTAGGAGCTGTCACCTCATGGCTGTGAGCTTGCTGTTTTTCAGGACATTGCCTCAGAAATCATCGTTTTACTTGGAGATGTCTGATTGCGTGCTCAGTGTGGAAAGCTGTTGGGTGTTGATCACACTGACTTCAGCACTGTGTAAATGCTTTACCCCATACAAACCACTGGAGCCAAGGAAAGATTATTAAAAGCTCCATTCAAGATGTTGTTTTTCATTAATATCCAAGAGCAGTATTTTGTGCGAAAACTATCACTAGATAGCGTTATTTAAAAAACAGCAACAAACCTATCATAGAAAACCTTCATGTAGTACCTATTTAGAGTGTTCCAAAAGTGGCTTTTCATAGTACAGGTGGTACGGGTTTTGCAGTAACAGTTTATGATAAAGAGTTAAGTTTTTGAAGTCAAAAGAGGAAGCAGCTGATTTGCTGATGACATTTTCTAAGTGCATTATTGGATACTCTAATATCTGTTTGTTTCCTGATAGTCCAATCCATCACCAGCAGACAGAGAAGAATCCCATTTAGACAACAGAGAAGATGGAGCTAGCACAAACAGCATACAGAATGACAACATTGTAGGTAAGCTCTTTCTCTGCTTGGCAGATATGTTGGAGCAGGCACCCCTGGCTGAGATGGTTCCAGAAAGCCACTGGTTTCTTCTCAATGAAAAGTATGGCATAAATGTGCTTGCCAGAGCCAATAGAGGCCAATTGTTTAAACTTTAGGTGTTCTTCTTCTTGAAAAAATGGGCCCGAGTTTGGATAGGACAGAGCCTTGGCAGTACTACCAACTGGAAACATTATCTGATTTTGTGAAATTTCTTGATGCACGTGTTGTGTATATTGTGAATATCTAGAGACATCTTTATAAGAATAAAGTTCAAAGCTTTATGGTTGCGGAGAAAAATCATTACAGTTTGACCTCATGAGAGCTGAATGAAGCATACTCTCCTTGGGTCAGTCCTAAGAGGTTCAAGTGTTTTAAGCTACAGGTCCTTAAATAATTGCACCATTCCAGGAGATGGGACTTTCTTACAAGTTGTATGTGGAGATCTAAGGTTGGGTGGTTTTAGTTGTGGTCTAAGCATAGTCTCATTATTCTTTAATTTACTCTGTGGCTAGACAGATCATTTTATAATAAGCAAGAAACCTTAAATATTGGATGAACTCAAAAACAGTCTTGCAATACAATGTATCAAAATTAATTACCACTGTAATGGTGCCATGAGTTGTCTGTATGAGCAACCAGTAAATTAAATGTTTCTTTTCTTCCTATGGTGATGGGGGGCAGAATTTGCAAACAGGGTTTGCACATGTTAAAATACAGTTTTTATCAGAAAGGCTTTCATACCTGCTGACAAAACAGAGTAATTTACCTTAACCCAACCTATATGCATTTATTTCAGATCCCATGTTAGATATGGATATTCAGGAATTAGCCAACCTAACCACAAGAGATGGTGACCTGGAGAACTTTGAAAGGCTGTTTTCAAAGTTGAAAGAAATGAAAGGTAATGTACCAGAGGGAGACATACTGAGCTGTATCACCTATTCTAATCACTCAAAGGTATGAAAGCCAGTGTGTGATTTGGGATGATCATACAAATTCCTATTCTCCTGTCTGAGGTTCTTTATAAGTAGCTGATCTTTTCATTAATTTGCCCTTCCCCTTGATAGTGCTCTTGAAAGAAGTAGATACTGCTATCACGCTGATTTTGTCCACCGTGAATTAATGCTACAGTTCTATAAACAAACCTATAACAAGACATTTTTTTTAGCTCTACAACTGTGTGCCAGTCTTGCAGTTTGAAGCTACAAATGTTTGAGATGAAATCCAGTGTGCTCAGAAGCACCGGCTTTCTGGTGTTTGGGAATTGCAATTGCTCTTACTAAATAAGATTTGGGTTTTTTGTGATCTTAAACTAGTTTCTTGGTAGTCCCCTAAAACAGCTGCATTTCTCTCCCTGCTCACTCCTGAGGTTGACAACCTAAGCCATGTTCTTTTCCACAGATAAAGCTGCAACGTTGCCTCATGAACAAAGAAAACTACATGCAGAAAAGGTGAGATTGTGAAATTGGCATTGAAATTCTTTAAAAATGGGGTTTTCTTTTTTAAGCTGTTGTTACTTCTCTTGTAGAGTTCCTATGTTAAGAGTAGTAAGAACAAATGGCACAGACCTAGGGAAGACTGGCTGGTATCTTTCAAGAACTGAATAACAAACCTGGAATTTTCAAACACCAGAAAAAACTTTCCCCTTTCAAAATTTCTGAAATGAAGTCTGCAGTCACTGAAGGTGTAAGCCAGCTTCCACTTGTCAATGGGAGAGCCTTGATGTCAAGGAAAATTTAATCATGCCTTAATTAGAAGAATTTTTCTATCACATATGCCTCCCATGAATTCTAAATTACTGTCTCTGTGTTGAAATTACTTAACTTCAGAGAGGATTAGCATTGTACCTAGAAACATGGTTGCTAGGTTTAGCTGCTGCTCAGTTTCTATTTTTTGGATGGTAAATGTGAAATCTTCAGTCATTTGAGGGGAATTTTTCTCCCTTTCCTTTTCTTTTTTTTTCCATTGTTAGGTGGCCAAAGCATTCTGGATGGCAATTGGAGGGGACAGAGATGAAATTGAAGGTCTCTCCTCGGATGAAGAAAACTAAGTTGTTCTGTAGCTGTAAGCAACAGAGCGATCCTGAAAGAGTGGTCTTTTCCTGCAATGAATGTTTATTGTGAAAAGCCCCATTTAACTTTAGTTGCTTTCTTTGGTTAAAGGATTCTCCCTATCATTGTAGTAAGTAACACATTCCACCACACCTAATGGTTAGAGTGGTTTTGTCTGACTGTTCATTTATTCTCTCAGAGAATTTTGGAAGGTGAAGCATGCAGTTAGAGGAAATAATAATTTACATTTTTCAAATTAACATTTTTATTGTTTCCTCTTCTGAGTTTAAATAAACAAATTTACTACCAGTTATCTTTCTACATATGTCTGGTGGTTGTTAAGTGACTACTTAATTCTAAACTCAACATTTTAGATGTAGGCCTTTTTGATGTTTTTATGTAGCTTTATAGCTGACTTACTAGTTAAAACAAACCAGATTTATATGAGCCATGAAGAGAAAGTTGCTGAATTGTGCCCTGTTGTGGGATGCTATGCCAAGGCTGCAAGGTTAATCCTGCTGAGTGCCAAACCTATTAAAAATGGCCCACAGGCTTTGAATTCTGTTTGCATGTGTAAGAATGTGGTCCTTCCCTGGAAAGTCAGGTGTTGTGCCACACTCCCTGGGCTTCCATTAGAAATAAAATTTGGGATTAAATGCAAGACAGATTTTTGCTGCTGTTCCAGGGGTGAAGTTCTCTGCCCAAACCTTCTGCAACACTTGGCCTCCAAGGCCTAGCAGAATGCACAGACCTTCTGCTGGTGAATTCTGTCCTAAACACCTAAAGAGAAAAACTATGATTTAAAAACCTCATGCTGCCACCTGACACATTTTTTACAGACTTACCCTCCTTTATGTTCATTAGAAGGCACCAGAGTACAAGTCTCAAATTGCAACTTCATGGCATCAAGGGTTAGAAGAAATTCCTTTGTCCTTCGATTTAGTTTATTGTCATCGTCTGCACAGTTGTAGACTCACTGGAGAGTGTAAACATGCAAGGCACTAGGAAGACAAGAAGGAGGGCACAGGCTGGTGAGGGAGAGAGAGGAGAAATGGTAAAAAGCTATCCTATCTCCTTTTCTAGTGCAGTCAACTGTCAGACACAGTCAGCAGCTCAGTGGAGAGAGGTAGCCAACAGATGCCCTGCTGAAGAATCGGGCCTTCCCTGGTGCTTGTCTGGCATACCCTATGAAACGGCATGTATTTGCCCCAAGAGCATTTCCTTATCGATCTGAAAAATACACTGTGTTAGGCAACTGTATTTAGAAATTTTGAAATTAACTTTTCCAATGTCTGTTTTTTTCATGTCAGTAAATTTCATGAGTCTTGAGACAGTGGCTTTCCATAAATTATTTGATGGCTTTAAATTTTGAAAGCACTTTCACAGTGGTTCTTGACATACATTGCTGCCTCTTCAAAGATTAAGCAAAGGTAAAATAATAGGCTTCTTAGAATGCTGTAAATAATTTCCTGGATAAAAACTACAGCGTTTTTAACTCTTAAGAAACAGAACTGAAGCCTCATTAGTTGTTTGAAAAGCATTTCTCATACAAAGACTAAGCAGTAGCTCCACCATAGTAAAATACCTCTTTTTAGGAAGAAATGTTCCTTTTACAGGGATACATGTACAGACGTTCCAGGAAACACACCTACCAGGGCCACCACCTCTTCCAAACTGAATGACACAAAACAACTGCCAGGCCTTGCCGTGACTTTGCCATCTCCTCCCATTCCCTCCTTCTTTTTCCCCAGCACGGAGAGGTGTAACAAAAAACTGAAGGTGGTTCCTTCCAAGTAGGGGATGGTTTTCCGTGTTTGCTTCTGGGTAGCTGAAGGCTTTTTTTTTTTCCTTTCTACATATCTGTTGTGCAAAGTGATAAATGCCAAAAGTGCATAGTAAATTAATGGAAGGCAGTGAAGAAAATAATGCACTTGAATAGTTTATAAAGCTGATTTTTAGATGTGATATACATGTGACAGTTTATTTAAATTTAATAAAATTATACAAATAAAAATCAAGTTCTTTGCTGCCTTTTTACAAAGTGGCAGCAGCTAAATTCTCATAAATGACGCCTTATCCCAGGAATCAGAATTAGAAGTTGGGCAACACACTTTTCCAGCCTGCTACAAACAGGAGATTTGTATGAGAGGAAATATATCCTGGAAAGACTCACAGCTCTTGGGGTAGACAGTGACGAGAACAAGCCTTTGAAAGAGCAGAGCAAGGATTGACAGGACAGGCAAGCATGTTTTGATCCGAAGAACAGGGAGCTTGGTCCAGTAGGAGGTAGTAGGCCTGATAGCCACTGACCCACAGGGAAGGTATCCATATTGCTTCTGCCTAAGATTGGCAGAACATTTGCACAGATAATACATTGGTGCCAATCTTACTAATACAGGAAGAACTCTTTCAAACATGTTTTTGTTGTAAACATGTGTCTTGTTCATAGATGCAGTCTGTGCTTTAAAAAAGCACAATTCATCAAGGTAGGAAGTGTGGCTAGAAGATAGTAGGAAATAGTTGTAATGATCTTTAAAAGGGTATTGTATTGTATTT
Organism: Elanus axillaris; assembly: GCA_026212715.1. Classification (NCBI taxonomy): domain Eukaryota; kingdom Metazoa; phylum Chordata; class Aves; order Accipitriformes; family Accipitridae; genus Elanus; species Elanus axillaris. Next base: position 22,389,106 of record JANZLQ010000002.1, on the reverse strand, counting down.
TTAAATCAAAGTTTCCTTCGCTGGCAGCTTGTTTTCCATTTTGTGGGTTGAGGTTTTTTTTTTCTGGGAAAAAAAAAAAACAGCTTTGGTTTTGGCTACAGAATTTCTTTACAAAATAGATGTTACAGAAATGAATAAAAGGGGCATTAGTGGAAAAGCAAGCCTGAAAGTTGTTGTGTCTTTCACTTAGTTTCTCTTTGTACGGCACAGCATTGTTTAGCAACAACAAAAGAATTCCCGTCTTGGTTTTAAATCTGTGTAACAGTTTCGAAGTTGTTAGCTTTCCCTGGTACTGGTACTCCAGTGCTGACCTGGAACTGCGCTGGAACAGCTCTACAGTTAAGTTAATGCACTGTGGCTAGATGTAGCGGCTTTTCCTAGGTAAAGGTGGTCACAAGAGCATCTAGATGTGCAGCAAATGAATTTTAAGACACAATTCTGAAGGAAAACGTGATGATGCATCAGTGAAAATGGGAAGCATCTGTTTCTGGCTGTGGTCTTTGCAAGAAAGTTCAAAGGGAAGTGATTAAATCTGTGTTAGTGAAGAGCATCTAAAAAGGGTCACAGCAAACACTCCAAAGGCTGCGGAAGACCTTTAAACTAAACAGAACTGAAGAAATTGCAATTCCAGTGTTAGCCACGGCACAACGACTGCTGAATCTCACGAAAACGCACTGTAGTGAGTTAAACTTTCAAGGCTCCATCAGTCTACACGTTTCCGTTTTGAGGGCCGGTAGTTCGTTTCCCTGGGGGGCCACAGGAGCCGCTGGTGGCAAGCGAGTAACTGAGCGGGGATGTAACAACAGAGACGGGGCGTGTGAAAGGCAGTGAAGAAATCAAACGGTACTGAAATACTGTCTTCCTATTGCTCCACGCTGGAGGCAACTGTTGACCCCAGGAGTACACCTGCCGTCATCACCGAAGAGCCTCAGAGGAGCAGCGCGATGAGGGGCAGCCTGTGCTCTCAATGGCATGGGCTGCGCTCCAGGGAAGGTTTGCAGAATCCCTGTCTCTCCCCACACTGTCGTTTGCAGCCCACTGCTGTTGGTTTAACCCAGTGGCCTTAGATCTGGTTTAGCGTGTTTCAGAGAGATTTTATCTCTGTGGTCTGAAAGTAAACCACCTCCTCCAAAATCAGCAGAGCAGCTGCTCCGTTGGAAAGTCTGTTCTCCCCGTGCAGAGAGAAGTTGAATTCTCTGTATCTCTCCACCACAGTGGCACTTTCTAATCCAAAGGAGCACTTGAAGAAGGGAATTGAGAGTTTGTGGCCTTAGAGAAACCCATTCAGTAATCAGCTATGACTCTTACCTATTACAAACAGCTCAGTTGCCTTTTGCATTCAGGTTTAGTAGTTTACTAATCCATCCTTAAATAGAGCCAAAACATGCTATAGTTTTCCTGGGCTTAAAAGGCTTTTAATGTCAGTACTACTGCTCTTCTGACTTGAGAAAAGACGCTTTTGTTACTCTGTCTGGTATTGATCTTGCTACCTATATGAAACAGTCTGTACAGCTTCTGAGGCCAAGTCCTGTCTTTCTCTGTAGCCAGTGCAGTTTGCATTTCTTTTTATGATTAGTTTCTAGGTCATTTTAAGTAAATTGAGTACGGAATTAAACTGACAGACTCCAAGTATGCCACTGTTTCCTAGTGAACTTCCAACTCAGACTAAAGGCTACAGAAATGTTGTGTTCCATTAATTATGAAAAAGAGAAAATACTACTTGCATACAAGAACAGTAACGTGTATCTCAAACAAAAATTGATTACTCCAATAGTGTTTTGGCCTCATGGAAACCTTGTCCTAAATACCCACAATTAGTATATTTCAGGAAAAAAAAAAGGAAAAAAGGTTTATATCCTTTGTAAGGTGGGTGCTCTGGTTCCCAGCCGTGGTGGGACTCGCTATCACTGCCTTCACCTTTTTCCCTCCCTCCCCTGCAGCCGGCCTAATGCAGCTGCCTGGTGCAGGTAGGCTTCCTGCAGAACCCGGGGAGGAGAAGCACCTCCTTGAGCCCAGAGAAACCTTGGTACAGAACCACCCATCTCATGGGTAAAACCAGAGCCCCCCCCACTCCCTGAGTTTCAGAATAACTAACTGCTGGTAGGGCATTCCCGATTCTGGTCTGGAAGGCAGGCATTGCTGTACAAGCCGGGCTGCAGTCCTGGTGAAGCTCTAGGATGACACTCGCAAGAGGACTTCCCTGCCAGTACAAACCAACCGCTTGTTACCCAACTTCTGCCTGAACTGAAACCTCCATGCAATATTGATTTTTATTTTTTTTTTTTTGGCTATGGCTTTGAGCTTTTTCATTTATTATCAAACCTCTATTTTACTTCAGTTTCCCATTTCCAGTGCAGATGAGAAGACTGTGATACTGAAACCCATGATATATTCAGGTGACAACTAGCAGAACTTGCAGCTCAGAGCTGATTTACTACATCACACTTGAGTTTTGGCAACCCCAGTACAAAACCTGGCCGAGACCCTTTTATTACCACATTGTTGGAAAACTGAGTGGAAAACGTATTCTCGTAAATTCTGTGTCAGAAAAAAACAAAAAAAAAATCTGCATTTCAGTGAAACCCTCAGAGGAACATTAGGAGTTCACAGAATTAGATCATAGTGTGCCTTGGCTTAGTTAGTAATGCTATTTGGATAATGCCCTCTCTGAGGCCAGCTGAATGCCAGCATATATGGCTTCCCCCCCCCCCCAGTATAGCACCTGCCCTGCCTGCCTGCTTTCTGTTGAAACAGCTGCTTCGCTGAACATTTCACAGCCCAGTCACCTCTAGGTGCAGTCCCAGTAGTGACAACAGCAGCAGGGACACATCCTTGGCATCCAGTTCTCTAGAGCTGACCAGGTGGGTGCAAAGGACTCCACCACCGCCCTGCAGCCCCCACTGCTCAAGCCTGGCCACTGTTTCATTTCTGACTATAGCAATTGCTAACAATGCTGTCCTTGAGTGGCAGGGAGGAGCAGTGTCATTGCTGCAAAGAGAGACCACAGACTCCAGAAACCTATTATAACAAGGAGTAATAGCCAAAAATACAGCCTGGGAGATTAAGATGGGAACATGATGCAGCCATGGAACAGCTTATCTGGGGAGGAGATGGGTAGGACCTTGGTCTTTAAGATTTTTCTTCAAGATTTATCTGGACAAAAGCCCAGCTGACCTGACTAATGTTGGCAACAGTCTTGGATCAAGCATGAGGTTGGACTAGACAACTCCAGTAGTATCTTCCAACCATCAGTTCTCTGATTTGATGAAACAGTGGGGCACTTTGAAACCAGGTCTGAGAGAAGTCATGTTTTTCAGTAAGGTAACACTGACTGGATGAATGCTACTGAGCTGGACCAGAACATGTGCCATCCCAAGAGCATTAACACCTTATCACCAATGTAGTATGGACCAGAGACCACATTTATGCCTACCCACCTGCCTTCCTCTGTTCCACAGGAGCAAAGAACTGAGAGGCTTAACACGTGTCTTCAGCACAGGACTTCAGTTCCTCAACACAGAGACACCAGAGGTATTTTAGAGTCTGCCTCATGACAAGACACTGAGGACTAAGCAGTCAATTCTCCACTGCAGCTCCTACACTTCTGATAGTGGAGTTTCCTAATTCACAGCCATACACAAAAAGTACAGCTACAGGTTATTACAATGGCCAAAGAATGAATATTTAGCTACGTCTGACTTTTCCAGCAATTTGACAGTAAACCCTCTGAGCCACAAGACTCCACTTCTACTCATCTTTGAATCCCGTTAGTTAAAAGAACTAGTTGCAATTTTTAAATTATTCTTTATATCTGGCTTTAAATTCTTGACCAAAACTGTCCAAACTGTAGAAAGAAAGAAGATCTTACCTGTAACTGAGATCTCGTGCAAATTACTGGGAACAACCTTCATTATACATGTCTAAAGATGCTGCCGTCTCTGAATTATCTGTGGTTTCAAAACTCCAAATGCTTTCAGTTTTTGTCCTTAAATATGTTTTTACAATATCCTTACTTTCTCATGAGCCTCAGTTTTCAAATCAAAGTTTATTAAAATGTCAAAAATAGAACTTACAGTTTCACATATGAAATAAGAGGGCATACATAGTACAGGCCTTTAGTAACAAAATAGGTGAATAATGCTTAACAAGCTAAAGCAGGTGGGTGACATCACCGGTCATTAACATACAATCTCAGGTTAAGAAAATCTAAACACTTAATGCCAACATGCTCATACATATCTATCAAAGGGGGAATGGTTCAATCTAGAGTGGTGAAAGTAGGCTGCCTCCACTGGGAGAATGAACAAGATGCATCTCAGCAGCCAAGGCTGGTGCAGACTCCTCTGGTATCCACATACTGGAGGAAATGTAAGATGAACCAAAACATTTATGGAATAATATGTTATTGTCTTTTTAAAGCCTCAGAAATCTGAAGAGCACAATTCCCATTGGGGAACCTGACTTGTTGCTAAAGGATAAAACAGCAACTTGGGCAAAGGCTTCTGCTGGAGAAGTCCTTGTTCTGTTCTATTTGCCAGGGTTTGTTGCTCAGTTCTGAGGTCTCTCATTCTCACATCAGTGATTGCCTAATTTCTGGCAATCACCAGAAAGGAACATATGAAAGATTTAATACTCTGAATCCTTAATTGCCCTTTCTGTTAAAAATTAAATATTTGATTCATCTGAATATTCAAGAAAGACAACATAAATACAAAAGCATGTACATAATAAAAAACATATACTGAATTTCTTAACCATACCACTCAATCAACTACTATATAGTGACTAATTATTTCTCATTCTAGCTTACCAGCTTATTTGTGAAATTCCATTCCTCCTACCTATCCAGTACCTTGGAGAACTAGGAAGCTCACAGATGTTTTGTGATATGGCTGAAGTCCTTCACTGAGCTGTGTTCTTCTTGCTCCTTGTGCTTTTCCAGTTAGTAAGTAGCACAAGGCACGGATGTCAATACTTGCTGCTTGAGATGGAGTCCTGAATATTCTTCACCCTGCAAAGGAGTCCCCTGCATGGTTCAAACTGCACTGATCCTTAAGGGGAGAGGAAAGTAATTTGTTTAACTCTTTCTCAAAGGTTACCCTCCATCCTTTTCATGGCATATATGGGTAGCTAGAGCTTTGGGGAAATTTGTTACAATTAGATTTCTCCACCTTTGTACATACACATGCTGATTCCTGGCAATTAAATCAAATGGACAGCACTGGATTACTTCTAAGACAAGCTTACACAAAATACAAACTGCAATTCAGTTCAATACATTAATAATAATTAAAAAAAAAATCACCACAGTCATTTAAAACCACAAGGCCATCAATATCATCTGCCAGCAGCCAGGCCCTTGTGTATGGCTACACCAATTAAAAAGAGTCAAAGTTCCTGCTAGTGACTCTCTACTAGTAACAAAAATGTATGAAATCCTGGTAAAACTAGCCAAGACTACCATTAAATGAGAAGATATTCCAGTACAGATATGTAATCAAAGCTAGGGCATGGTTGATTGCATACATTTGTGCTACATATCAAAGCTACTTTAATAAAGTTTTAGAAAAAAGTAAAACCAAGAAGCAGCCATGTGCACCTCTGGGGCACCACTGCCTACAATGATCTACAGCCAAATGCTACCTCTTCCCTTTCATTAGTGTCCACGTGAATGGCATGATTAAGCACGTTTCAGATCTGGCAGGGGAATTAGCTTTCATCTGTACAGTCCACTTCAACTGTACAACATAAAAAGAAACTCAGCCGTAACATCCCTTGGATCACACCCCTTCCCCAACCTTCATCTTTTTATTTGTTGCATGGTACAGGACTTTCCATTTGACTTTATAAGGTAACTTTAGAAACCATGAAGCTTTTATGAATTAGTGAGAAGGTAAACAAAGGGGAGGAGAGGAAATTAATACTTTAGTGGAGATAATCTCCTCAATTTTATCTAACTGTACTGCTAGACCAGCTTACATTTTCAATTTGAAGTCATTTTACTTAAGGGATGATGAGGTGAGATTAACCAAAGTTTTTATGCATCATCTGAATCCTGTTTTTCAAAAGGCTTCTATTAAAAGTGGTTAGCAATTAATTATCCTTTATCAAGTAGAAAATATAAATCTGGTTCCTAGTGGAAATCCAGGTCCAATTCTTAGTTTGGCTGAGGAGGCAGTTCTGTGTGCAAACTTCGTATTAAAGTTAGGGTTTATTCCAGCTTGTAGCCTGTGTCAGGCCAGGTTCCTGCACATACCGTGATGTATAATGAACTCTCTGACACTGGAATTTAAGATGTCATTTTTGTTGCTGATGCACAAGGTACCACAGAGTCCAACTTCCTCCATGATTATGTGGACAATGAAAACAGTTTGTTCACTAAAATAAGCAAATATGAATTAAAGATGCTCAGGGAGGAAACTTGGGGCCACTTTACATAGCAGATTTTTTTCCCTCCCTCACTAAAACAGCAAGACAAATACTTCCACAGAAGTCCGGATAATTTTTTTGCCTGCAACCATGTTAGACACCTATATCTGAAAGTATATGCCAAATCAATCCACAATGACAGACAGACCTACTTTTCAAGTGGCTAGAAAATACTATTTTATACAGCTGCTCTTATTGCACAAGTCCATGCAATCAGAGATTCATCTAAAATCAGACACATTACAAAAACTAAAAAAAAAAAAATTAAATCCTAGAAAACCTCCAGCGCTATGATACAAGCCATGTTGCACAGTGAAAAGCTCCAGTCAAAATTCTGCAAGAGGATATTCAAAAGTGCATCATTCAGGAGCACATCCACCACCAAAAGTCTTCCTCAGAATTTAAATTTTGTATACAAAATGTCATTTCTTGTTTCTGGAAGAAAACTCTCTAAAACATCCCTTCATTTGCCTGGTAAAACAAAGACCAGCAACGAGCCTCCCAGATCATCTCTTGCTGTGTCCACCGAACAAGGGGCACCTTGTATCCTTGTCTTCCCAATGCCTCAGGTCCAAAAGTGTTGTTTTTTTGTAAACCAGGTGGCGGGGTTGATAAACAGAGTGGTCTTAAAGCAACAAGCACATCAGAAAAGCCTCTCTCACAGATAGGCTGGTACGTGGAAATTCCTGATAAGCGTTTGAAATGCTATTACCAGTCTGTAGCCCATAACGGGACCAGGGCGCTCTGAAGCTGCACACCTCAACCTGGCACGCAGGAAAACTTCCACTGAACTCAGTGGGGCCACTCGTGTTCACCTATGGGAGCACAAAAGTTTGCAGGACTAAAGCTGTAACACAAACCAATGTAAAGTCCATCTGAGTCTGTCCTTCCCAGAGCCAGACCTAGCTTGTGTGTGTGTCTTTTGTATATAAAAAAAAAAAAAAAAAGAAAAAAAGATTTCCATAGGAAACTGATTATCACTTTCTCCCCTTCCCCCCTTCTAATATTTTGGCACAAATGCATATGATATTCAATGCAGATATAAAGAAACAGATAATTGGTTAGCACTGACAAAGTTATGAGACTTATTTGGCAAATTTGAACCATAAAAACAAGTGCTAAGGGTTTTTTTCCAGTTGTGGAAGTTGTTTCCATGACAATTGCTGCAGGGAAAAAATATTAAACAGTCTGGAGCATGTATGTTTAAAATGAACATTTTATAATACAAGTAAATACACAGCCTCCCAATTTCTCCAGGCAAAACCACATCTCAGAGCATATTAATCAGCTGAAATAAGTTTTAGACAGAGGGGGTTTGTGTCTGAGATGTCCTGGTTCATGCGCAGTCAGATGTGACAGCATGGGATAACCTGTTAAATTGCATATTCTGAAAATGGCAGCAAGGGCCTGTTCACTTCCATCACTAGAGCAGACCTGGACACTGAATCCACTAAGTCCCTAAGACTTCAGAAGTGGCAGATACCATTCAACATACTGAGAAAATAGAATACAAACTTTCTGTAGTTAATGCAAATGGACTGCACAATAACAAAGGCTTAACTTAGCCAGCCAGAGCTCCCCAAGTAACAAACGTCTGTCCATGAGCAGCTCAAGTCAAAAGTCACTGCAGCAATATCAGAAAGAGCCTTAAGTTTGGCCTTTTGCTTCATATCAATCCAGTCTGAGACCATCAGGGTATCAGCTGCGTCCCTCAGGCATGAAGCAAGACTCTGCCTCCTTGTTAGTAGTCCAGCGTGGGAAATGCATTCCTTTTGGGAACATTACTGGGTGAATTAGTTCTTGTGTGAGCTTTAAATCCTTCCTTTTCCCCCTGCTGCTGCAATCCCAGGGAGGACAGGTGTGGATCAGGTAGATGGTGACAGGAATGCATAAGCAAGAGTCATCCCAAAGTCCCACAGTATCTGGCTTTTCAGAGGTGCTGCATGACACGAGCCTGGAGTGTGTGAAGCAAATGGAAAGCTTCCTCCAAGCTGTCAGTGGCTTCCACATGCTCACAACAGCACGGAGTGAGCGGCCAGACAGGCACAACACGGCTGGAGGCAGAGCACTGCCTTCTCTCCGCTGGAACAAAGTCCAGTTTTCTGTTGTGATAAACTTCAGCTTCAAATTCTAACTGCAATGGCCCATAGCATTGTAACCAAAGTGCTAACAGTTTCAGTGGAAGTGGCTTAAATGAGTATTTAGTTCAAAACAAACCAAAGAAAATCTACCTTTTTTTTTTTAAGCAGATTTTTTTTCTTATCACTTCAATAACTGGGAATTTGTTTACTACGCACTATGCATTTTGCTAAGGGTTAAGCCAATTCCATTTTCCAGAGTCTTTGTTCCGCTCCCCCCCC
>JANZLQ010000002.1:22357340-22380301 GCA_026212715.1 Elanus axillaris | reverse complement strand
CCCCACCCCACCCCCAGGAGATGTTTCCTTAGGAGACACTGGAACAACGAATACTCGGGGAGCCCATTTGTGTAAGGACCTTGTCTAGCCACTGCAAAGGACCATTAAGATGCAGTTCAATCCAGCAGGGAGTACTGGTCACAGTCTGCCGCCTGCAAGAAAGAAGGGGTTGGGGGGGAGAGAAGAAAAAAAAGAATATAAATGTGACCTACAAAACTTTACAAATGTGAAAAGGTTTTACAGCTACTGAAGCATTCTTTCCTGCTTAGACAATAGTCTTGCATGTGGGGCCAAAGGAATGTCTCTCTCCTCTATAACACGCTTCTGGCCTATGCTGCCAACTTCTATTTAAAAACCCTACCTTTCCTCTTTACATTTCTTATGATCCCAAAGGAGCAACTCACCATATAACCGATTTACTACTCAGATTCCTGAAAACAGGCAGCATCGGAGTTGCTGAAGAGAAAAGAAGTTGTTGATCTAAGCAAAATTCTTCAGTTTTATTTTGCAGACCTTGCCTCTCCTAATTAGATAGCAATGTAAACAGTTAAATTTCTCTACGTATAAGACATGGATATTTTTATACCATATCTTTAGGTTTTAGCAGAATGTGGAAGTGATGGAGAGAGATGACCACTCAGCCATACAGTCTCCCTTCTGCAACCCCACAGAGCCCTCTCTGTTGTGTGGCCAGAGCTGCCACTGAGCACCCTTTTCGCACGGCTTGGGAGGATGTGCTGGAGGTTTGAACCCTACACTACATGTGCTGTGTATGGGGCACTCCAACAGATTTGCATTTGATCAGCTGGCAGCTTCAAAAGAAGCAGAAATGCTGCAGAGTGTGAAAAGTTGCAAAACCTATCAGAAAAGCAGAAACATGGTATTAAACCATGTGTTTTAAAATCCCTCAGGAGTTGGCAGCTGTGGCCAAAGCGTAGAAGGGGATATGCCTTGCTGGGTCAACACACACCATACTTTTACTTTCTCCTGCCACAAAGCACCTTCCCCCTCTCCTATCTGCCTCTCCATTATTCTCTCTGAGGCCAGAGCCCATGGAGTGTCTCCAGATGGTAAAGCAGGAAGAGATGGGAAGGGAAGGGAGGCCAAGGCACAGGGCAAGGGACTCTCCCTCCTCTGCAGAGGGATGGCCTAAGTCTTGTTCCAGGCAGAGAGACAGGGACAGCTGCTGTGGAGGAGGAAGATTACGAAGAGAGAGAAAAAGCCTGGAAACAGCCTTGTTTTACACCCTCATTTCCCACAGAAGCCATCCTTGGAATCTGTTTGTGGGAGGGAGAAGCCAAAGCCTGCAGGACCCAGGGAGAAACTGTTGCTGAAAAGGGGACCCTCTGCTCTGTGGGGCTGCCCTACACTCCCACTGCCCTCCCTACCCCTTCACGGCAGGGCAGAGGAGTGGGGCTCCAGGGTACGGCTCTGCAAGGCTTTGGCCAAGGGCTGTAACCCGTTCTGTTGATCAATCTGTATGGCTCATCCTTTGAACTGAAAATGGAAGCAGCTCCCTGAAGGCACCCCACCCATTCCCAGCTCAGGCAGCTGACCGGAGCTGGCTGGTCAGGCGATGCCCGAAGAGTGGGCGTATGGGCCGGGCTCATCCTATACAGCAACTTAATGGTAAGTGTTTTGCATTAAAGGGTGTCTCGTGAGCTGTTTGGGCAGGAGGACTGCAGGACAGGGAGAGCAGAGCACCTCTTGCTCTGTCAGCTTCAGTGAAGCACACAAACCTCACAAGTACTAGGAAAAACTAGTCTCCCTTTGCTGCCTGAAACTAGCCTAACATTAAGCAGTCCAACGACTGTCCCAGCAACACTGTACAGAAACCCACTACCTGTGGGGCTGCTGCACTTCTGCCCTCTGCAGACCTATCATGGCAAACTTCATTCTGCTTTCCCACCTGGATGACCAGCACACTGACTCCAGCCTTTCAGAAAGGCAAACCCTCAAAAGCTCTCCATGCCTTGAGCTTGCTCCACCAGGCTCTTGCTGGACAGAGGAGAACCTCCGTATCACAGGCTGCTTATGCAATTGGCTGCTTCTCCCTTCCCTCCACCAAATCCCTGGCACACAAGAGCACTAAACACCCTACCAACTGGACTGCTCAAAAGGCTAAGCAGCTGAACCAGAAATCACTGGAACAGTGCTCTGGATGCAGCTCCCACAGTAACTTTTTCATATATGAATCAGTTCAACAACTAAACGTGCTCTGACAAAGGTAATCAGATGTAGTATTTTGTGGCAAGGAAATGAAGGAGCAAGAGAGCAGCTTCGGTGCGGTCAGCGTGAGCCTAGGGTTTCACTGACTGCAGTACTCTAATGAGATAGTTGACTTTCTGTAAGTCATGCTCATCTGGATTTCATTACGAGCCATGGCTGCGAGCCAGGGCTGAAATGCTCTGGCCCGGGTGCAGGACAATTTCAAAACAAAATGGACTCCAAACATCTGGAGAAATGAAGAAAGTGGAGAGTAACGTGCAGGGTCCAGGCTCCAGCTGATACTATGGCATCTCCCCCGTCTGCTGCAGGCAGCTGTGCGAGAGGAGCATCAGCAGAGAGCCTTGCTGCTCTGGGAGACAGGGACTGCCCCCAGATTTTCAAATAAGGCCACAGAATTAGAGGGTACACAGTCAAGTAAGTATTTCAAAATCACATTTGGCTTAAATCCTTGCCAGCTTTCTCTCTCATAAACCGACATTAATTTTCCAATGAATTTCGTCTCTCCTACTTGTAGTATTAAACAGTGAATTAAGCCCTTTGCTACTTCAGGACGTTTGCTTGCTAATGCAGTGGAGCAACAGCAACACAAGCTATGGAATACTCTGTCCCTCACAGTCTCCACTGTCCCTGTGTTGTCAGGATAACGACATCACTGATCCCAAATATCAGACCCTACTGCATCTCCTTTATCTTCAAAATTCAGTGGCAAAAATAGTCACACTGTTTCTCCCACTGCCTCCAGTCACATTTAAGCAATTGCCCTATGACAAGCACTAAGGAAAGGATGAGGAGATTTAACTATAATTTTGCAGCAACTCTAACAGTACTTCAAAATACAAATTTTCAAGCCAATCTGCTTTTATTTTAACTCCATTAGTCCCTGATAAAAGAAGAATCAAACCCAACCCATATCTTTTAGAAAGCACTCACACTGATCCTGTCCTGATAACAGTGTAGTCATAAGACACTCAAACTGTAAATACGCATCTAATTTCAAGAATAAAAAAGTAATAGTTCCAACAGAGGCCATCTGAATTTATCTACTGTGTTTCAGGTAAAACTCTTGGTTCATACAACACTGACCAAATACACATGGTCTTCCAGGTGTATCACATGATGTATGTTTTGGACAAATAGGATGGGAACAGAGAGGAGATCAACGCATTCTCAACAACTACAACCTATGTGCATTGCTGAAGAGATACTGTGCTAATTCCCCGCATCTTAAAAGCTGAGTAAAGAAGCTCTGCAGAACACTGTCCGAGGCTGTGAAATACAGGAGTGACAATGGCAAGCACAGGCATATCGCAAAGTTTCATTCAAAAGGCCTCACCTGTATTCTGCTCCCCATCCCTTGACAAAGCTCATTCGAATTGTGCACATTCTGGTCAGCTGATACACAGCTTCGAAGCCCTGATTTACAGACTGAGCCAAGAGAGCGGCAAACTCCTGGTTGTTAAAAATCTTCAAGTTACATCCTGTGAAAAAAGAACATGACAAGAACAAGGCATTAGCTTAACTAGATTAAGAAATCCATTTCTTTCTGAGGATGGAAAGAAACTCAGTGCTGCTCTTCCATATCCTCAGACCAAGTGGTACTACACACAGATTGTTTAAACACAGCATTTCAGAAAAAGGAATCAAGGTTGCCACATTTCCACAGCTCATACGCTGAAAAGGAAGAAAACCATGTTACAGGACAGGGAATGATTAATGCTAGTGCCCACACAGCAGATTGTGATCTATGAAACCAGACTTGAGATCCTCATGTGGAACCTCCTTCTATCTCCTTTACAATCATTTCCCTCATATTGTAATTTAAAAGCCTAACTATGATCACAACATTTAACGGCAATTGCTATGGGGCTTGAAAGAAAGGGATGCACAGGCTAAAAATAGGAACTCACTCGTCTTGGATTTACATGGTGTCCGTCAGCAGAAGTAATGGAGAAGTTCTGAAGTGAAACCAGTCTGGCAAGCCAGAAACCAGTTCTCAGGGTTAAAAAGGCTGGTAGCAGAGCTGCTTCTGCTACAATCCTCTCTTAAATGTAACTACCACAGACCAAAGAATTTTCCTTTAAAATGGGAGTTTTCCCCCAATGTTCAGTCACAGCTAAAAGACTAAAACCAACTTATTTAACTGTTTTTAGGTGATAAAGGCGAAATATAACAACATTCTTCACAGTTTAAATAAATAAATAAATGCACAACTATTAAAAAGTGTTGCCATGCTTGCTTTCTCCCAGATAACCAGAAATAAGTTAAACTCTGAAACTTGGCACGCAACTAATGCTCATTTGGGATTACATGTGGGCCAAGTCTGAAAAACAACCATTTGGACTGTGACGAATTTTTCTAAAATCACTTCTGAGCCTACTCTCTTGGGCTGGACTCATACTGTCATCTGTTTTGGGTCGAACTGCATATAGCAAAGGATAACTGCATGCAACAGCTCAGCAGCTGCAGAAACAACTACCCATTTTTGTGACCATAAAAGAGCACAGCCCAAGAGCCATGTATCTTGCAGAGAGTTTGAAGGGAAGCTGTGTGAGGCATATTACAGTCTAAGGTGGGAAAATAAGAAGGGTGAGAGCATCAGGGCCAGGTTGAGCACAGAGAAAGAGCTATTGCAAGAAAAGCAAAAAACTTGATCAGGATCAGACTGCTAAGCTGTTCAGACTTCAGGAGTGGATGGGAACAGGTCACAACTGTGCCTGAGAGGACCGAGTGCTTGGTCTTGCCAACAAGGGAATGAAGAAACCGCTTCAAATCCAGCAAAGATTTGAAGACGACTCTGAGAAGGCAGCCAAAGACTGTGGCAAAAGTGGGGAGAACTGGAGTCCAAAAAATGTGCCTTAGATGAATCTACAGCGGAAATGTGGGTTGTTTATGTCTTCAGATGTTGACTCCAGCCGGGGTGGACTCTTGTGATGTGGCTGGAGAATTAAGTCATGTTTGCAACACTGGCAGCTGCTTCCTAAGCATCTGAGAAAGGAAATCCATTAAGATGGGCTGGAGCTTGCAGTGTATAGATCTCTTCTCAAAAGAAAGACAATCTTCATTCAAATATTTCTAAACAAAAAAGTTTGTTTTTCAAATATATACATACTTTTAACTGTAAAAAAATTAGCTTATGTAAGCCTAGCTAAATGGCTAAATTCCCTTTCAAACAGCATCCTTTCATACTAGTTCTTTTGCAATAAAATCTCTTATTATCTTTCAGCATACTTTAGACATAACATTTGCTGTAACCAGAACAACAAGGTGCCTGCAAATGCTATTTCCCTAGAATAAAACTAATTCACAAAGAGGGGGGATAAGTTTTACTACAGAACAAAGTAACAATTTAACTCTATTATGGGTGAATCTAAACTAAGAAAAATTTCTTACATTATATTCTTTCACTGAAAGGTACAAACAAAATTATACAGACAACTATAAACATTACAATACAATAACAGACTGATAAAACACTATACGGAACAAGTGGCAGATCCTGCTCTTAGTTGTGCTTAGATCCTGCAGCACTGTTTCTTCCTACTTGTATGAAAGTAGTGCAAACAATTGTTGGAGCACACATAGTAGCTTTCTTTATTGGTACCTTCAACCTTTATGCTATAAAAATGCCCTGCTTTAGTTGTCAAGTTGCTTATAATAGGATTCAAGTTTCTGATTATTGTCAAGAACAGAGGTCAGCAAATCCATACCTACCTTGGCAAAGAGCTTGCTTTTCATAGCAGGACCTTGTCTGCAAAAGGTGAAGCCTGTGTAGGATCACAGATAGGGCATACATCCTTACCTGGTGGAATCTTGCAAACTGTTGCTGGGTGCCAGCCATAGCGTTGGTTGCAGTTGGGAGACTGGACAAAAATGGCACTGTCACTAAGGCACTCGGCAAACACCTCGCCGCCAATGTAGTAGAGTCTTACTCCTCTTCCTAGAAAACACATGGCACAGTTTTGGTTTAGCTTAGAACAATCATCTACAAAATCTGCAAGAAGAGCTGTTAGAGATGTAGACAACCTCTGCATGAGACAGCTCCCAAAAAGCAGCTAAACCATGAGTGATGGAAAAAGAAAACCAACTCTTTTGGTCCAGTGGGTACTCCCATTAGTGAGCAATAAATTTTCTCTGCAAGTGAGTTAAGCTGAGGAAGGCAGGAGGACCAACTTATAAAGTCAGAAATGCACTCCCTGGCCCCACTGTCAATCACAGCCTGGACTGCATAAATTTACCACCTCACAGCCTGCGTACTCCAAACATACAGGTCTCTGATATTTTTCATATGAATGTTCTACTGGTTAGCACATGGTTTTCAACCTTTTCTGAGAGTCATTGTAGCTGGATACAACTGTTTATTTACTGAGTGATTTGGAATTAAATTATACAACATTTTCAAATCATTGCCTTTTTCTTGAGATTACAATGTATACAAAGACAAACATACATTTCCCATAGAAGTTTACACAAATTATTAAAATCTCAGTTAATAAAGAAACAAATTTCCAGAATTCACCTTTGTTGCTCAAACAAACATTTGCTGTGGTCTTACATTCCTGTCTTAATATCTTGCTTTCATTCTTCCATAGAGCATAAGGAACCTGCTGAATTTAAAGACTTGATTTCTAAATCTTGGTGGGTTTCTTGGGGTTGGTTTTTTTTTTGATATTAGAAGTAAGCAAGGAAAGAACCTCCTGTATCAAAGTTTACTGCTCAGGAAAGGGTATAAAGGGGAGCAAAATCAGGAAAAAAGCAGGCTCATTTTTGATAGAAGCCAGCAGAAAACACAACAAAACATAAGCAATTTTGCCTTTTATTAAAATTGCATAAATCTGGGATATTCTATTTAGCACAAGTTTAACTGAAAACAAAACTGAATGTTACCTTGCAGCATAAGCAGGAAAAGTAGAAACTGAGATGAAAAACAAGGAACTAAATTTCCATTCATAAAAGAACAGTCAGTTAGAAAATAAAATAGTGCAGGACAGAAAAGGAGTACACAAGATTATCACTAACATCCATGCAAATACAGAAGAGTGCATGTAAAAGTTTAAATTCTGTCTCTATTACATGCAGCAATTTTAAGTGTTCCTCAGTGCATTTTTTATAATACTGTTATGAAAAAATATAATTATTGTTCCTTTATGGAAGATAAGCCTGCTAAAACACCGTGGATATTCAAACATTGCAGTGTTCTAAAACTGACCGAGCTGCATGCCAATTAGCTAAATAAAAAGCTTTACATGCAGGTCTCCACATTCCACCTTGAAAGACACTGACTAAACCAAGGAATTAGAAATTACCAATGTGTCGTCTTGTGAGTTCCACTGCTGCATTTCTGTTCACGTTAGACAGTAAACCAAGGCAGAATCGTTCAGAATTAGATGGGTCAGTGAAACCATCCACGGTCATAGAGGGCTGAGAGGCGTGGAAAGTCTCTCCCACTCGCTGGTTGAGTTCATAGTAGGATATCGAGCACCAGAAAGCTGGCTCGCAGTAGGTAACAGGCTGCAGATCTGCACAAAAAAAAAAAAGCAAAATGAATCATAGGCCCTCAGGAGGGGAAGGGTGATGAAAAAAAGCGACTGTTTTGAAATATTGTTCTGCTTCATTCCTTGGGCTCACTTTAATCAGCAAACTTTAATTACTTGACAGATTTTAATGGACCACAACTAGAAAGCTGCATCACCCCTGAAGCTTTTGACACATGGAACAATCACAGTCAAAGAAATTAGTCACTTAGCAAGTGGGGTGTCACTTAACTATCTTCATAATTGGAGAAAATTTAAAAAATAAAGTTAGCTTTACTATGAAATGTGGGATCACTTTTAGGTAGCCAGTACCCTAAAAAGAAAAAAGAAAAGGACAGAAAAGGAAGAAACAGAAAACCTTAGAAAGAGCAGACCACAAACCTGCTTTCAGTAGCACAGGTCTCAAGAACCCTAATGCTGTGCACTTGCACCAAGTAGCTAGCAAATCAACTTCTATTCTTACTGACTTTGTATGATCTCTCTAGCACTGATGAAACCAGTAGAGTTGTCTGCGATGTGCACCAAATTGTACATAACACTGGCATCAAAGTGATTTTAAAATTAGATGCTTTGTTCCAGTGCATTTAAACCCAAATTATGAAAAGAAAATCCAATTCTGCAATAGATGATGGCACATCTCTTTTATTGGGGTTATGGTTTGACACAGCCTGTGGGATGAAGTGAAAGGACCAAAGTTTATGAGCAAACTGAGGCTGAGACAGTCTCAGGAAGACAATACTTGATATGCATGAAAGGTGGGACATTCAAATGGCTTTGAATGATTTAACTGCTCCCACTGAAGCCAATGAGATTTCAGCAGAGGAAGGCGCAAGTCAAATATTCTTGGAAATACTGGACTAGATGGTGCCCAGTCCTGCTGCAAGCCAAGAATCTGCTGAGCAGAGGAAGTGGAAAGCAGACTAAGCTAAATGATAAAGTGCTTTATTCCCCAAATTCAATGCAAGAAATAAAAGCAAGAGAAGAATTCCCTCCAGTCCTCCCCTCAATTTATCACTTCATCCCCATTCAAGTGGTGCTTAAAAGCAGAACACAACAGCTTCCCGTCTGGCCAAAGAGTTAACATCGAGCAGCAAAACCCAGCTTTTTCCATAGGCTTTCCCATCTGTTGCTCCTGCAAGGCTTAGGCAAATCTGAGGCTTAAGAGATCAACTCCAAAAAATCAAAGACAGGTTTTTACCATCCCAGCCTCCTCTCATGCTGAAGAGGGTGTCTCTACAGAGGTTTGAGAGTAATTTTTCATCTGGTACCTGCTGTTACTGTGCAACCTTTAGAAACAGGTTGAAGCAGCCTGGCTTCAGACAAAAGACATGCTGGTTTCCTCTCTATTACTGTGGTGTACGAGTTCCCAAAGTAGCCAATAATCAGAAAAAAACTTTGGTTTCTGCTTTGTTACAAGCTTTGGTGACAGCTAATAAGGAATTGAATAAAAGTATATCTGGGGAACTCTGTAATCCTTAGCAGATCTTCAAAGTCCATGAATTTTGGAGCTTATACCCATTCCCAGCTTCTCTCTTTCCTTAATTATATCATCCAGAAGAAAATGCTCTACCACAAGTAAAGCCCGATGTTCCTGCTCTCCACCACACATTACACCACAAAAGCAAAAGTGTATCTTCCTCTTACAGAGAAGGACATAATGCTCAAAGCAAAAACTAACAGAAGGCAGCTCAACAGAACAGTGGTCGCTACATCAATTTAAGAGATCTGGTAAGCATACCTGCCGTTTCATCACATTTTAAACAATTTCATAGCTTAAAGCAAGCCCCTCTCCTGATATGCGCAGAAGATATTGAACACACCCAGGAGTCACACAAGTTTACTGTATCTGCCTTTTTCTCTTGTACAACATATTTGGTTGTCCCACTGGAAACTGCTACATCAGGCATATTTCTCCCATACCAGCCTCATTTCATCAATTAGCAGTTCTGGCCTGCAGCAGTAATCTGTACACATCGTAACTGACTCTGGGCTTCACATGGCTCCAGTGCAATTTATATAGAGGTACAGCAAATACCAGCACTAATTAGAGTCTCTTAAGTGTGTCCACCCACTTAGGAAAACAGATTGTGTTCCACATAACTGTGCTCTCATTCCACAGCAAGTGTCTTTCTAATTGAAAGGCTGCTCAGCTCCAGAAAAATCAAATCAACTTTTGTTGATCCTTAAGTAATGTCCTCAGATTGGTACTGTTCAAGTTATAAAAACACTGAAGCCTGTATTGCTCTCTATGGTTTCATGGTCCTTTCCTCCAGAAACCACCTCCGCTTGGTTACGACTCAGGGGAACTGTGGATTCCCCACTGAAGGATGCACAGAAATTTTATTTCTGGCTTATTCGCAATTTGAGGAAAGACACAAACCAACAAATCCTATTTTGAAGAAAAACTTGTCTCTAAAAAAATGCAACCAAGCTTTTAATAATGCAGCTTTCTCCTGTGATTTGTGGTCTTAGGCTTCAGCTTAAGATGTCATGGGATGGGCAAGTTTCCTCTTACGTTAGAGCTGTCCTGAACATTAATTTTCAATTTATGGATTTACTGTTTGGGGAAAAGTAAGAGAATGTAGCTCTGCTAAAACCAAAGAATCCTGAGGGGGTACACAATCAACTAACATGATACACTAAGCCCAAGCAAATCCTGCCTGAATTGTCTCCATACAATTTCAACCTTGACTCACTACAGCTTTGCTTTCACAACTGACCACTGAATATTGGGATGCTACCCATATTGCATCTTCCCTACAAGATGGAAGTACTATCTGTTCAGCTGCAGAGGAAAAAAATCTGCTGGCTGCTTTGCACTCTCTACAGTGTGTGCTCTAAGCATAAAAGCAGTTGTTATCCTAGTTTCAGTTAATGCGTTTGATACACAACATATATTAGAAGTTACTGATATATGTTATCTGAGTTAGTTGCAGCCCCAGTAATTCTAACTCCCACCTCAGAAACAAAAAGATAAACAGGTATGCATACTCCCTTCCCCTCTGTATTTTGGGAAGGGTTGTCTTTTGACTGCTTTGGGAAATAGTGTTTCAACACAGAGAGTAACAGAGGCTTATGTTACTGATGGATTTGACCGTAGGGTATGTGCTTACTTACAGCTTTTGCGTCAAGTCTTCTGTGGAGCAAACACTGACAATGGATTTCCTGTACACCAAGGGACTGCCTCAGTCCAAAATAACAATATCCATGCAACCTCAGGCCTGGCCCTTGGCCAGCATAAACTCCCTGACTTCATCCAAATGTCCACATAATGCTGGCAACTCTCCTTTCATTTTGGTTACTTTCTGTATTTTCTCCAGTTTATATTTCAGTAATACAGAAGAGATCACTGGCTATCTATAACTTCCATTTAAAGCTTATGTCTGACAACTGAAAATTTGACAACTGAAATTTTGGACCAAAACTAGAATGCTTCCAAATCAAACGCACAATCTGAAAGGAGAAAAAAAAAAACCCAGTACGTTACTTTGCAACACTTTTCTGCCTGTGAATTGGGAGATGAAACTCCCTAAGTTCCTTCAAGCCCCTATTATACAGTCTTACAGCTTTATGCTGAAACACACACATTGCACCTCAACCAAACCTTGCTTCTATTGTCCTAGTTGGTTTGCTTCATGCTAGTTTATTGCCTTTGTAATTCTCTGGATGGGATTTAAGTCCAAAGTTCAGCTTACACAAAGTAAACTGTCTTAAAAGCTTCAGGTAGTTCTGGTCAAATAAACAGACATCAATACTGTGACTTTATGGCAAAACCACAAAAGCTGCTGAGAGCTTGCTGGTAATTTTCCTCATTGCCCGCTGTTGTGTTTTTAAAATTTCTATTCAATTTTCTTAAAAAACATACAGAGAAAGGCTGATTAAACTTCTGCAGATCAAAGTACAGTCCTAGACACTGGAGTATTCTGCTTATCCACAGAATTATATAGCACAGCAAAAGCAGGAACACCTCAGGTCACCAGCCACCAAATAACTTCTAACAGGAGAGAGAACCTGCAAAGCTGAGTCGTTCTGCTCTTACAGTCTATGTAACTCCTTTCTGGGCTGCAGAGGCCATCAGGTTGAAGGTCTGATGGGCTGCTGGTGTTTTCACCTACACTGCTATAGGCAACTCCTTTAGATATGCCATCTACAAGGTACAGATGCAGACAACTTTGTCATTTGACAATCATTAAGAGCTGCTTAGCTATGTGCCATTTCATTTATTATTTTGTAGCTTCCTCACATGCAAAAATTTACAATAAAATTTTTAAAAGAGGCAAGAAGTTCTTAATTTGTGGAAGCTCTTGCCTAAGAGCAATAAATATTTGGCTTGCAAAACTTAAAGTTATCTTTTAATGTTGGTAAGTTAAAATGCTTTTCTGATGTCTGCTCCTTAGACAACAAAGAGATTCCTTGCGGTTAACCAGCTTCACCTGCTCCTACTTAGTTTTTGTCACCAGACAGCACATTAGACATCTGACAGGCCTATCAGCTGAGCAGCATGTGTTAATAACCCGTATCCTTGTTAGAAAGGATATGCATTGGGGCCTCTTTCCTAGAAACTCCTTTTTTCCTTATGTAAGGCAGATGCCACAGTCAACTTGCCAGGTTGGTTTTGTTACATGTAATTGGCTTTTTATTTTTAGGCTGAAAAAAAATCACTAGAAATTCTCATCAACTCCTAGGCAGCACACTGGAGCATAATGGATTCAAACGAAAAAAGAAGAAAGGAAACAAAAATAAGTCATCCATATATTCTCTTCTTAGGCTTTAACAGTTAAAGCAAATAAAAATTTAGTGGCACTGTGGCAATACATCCTACGCTTTTAAAAAAAAAGAAAAAGGGGAAAAAAAAGAAGAGAAAAGAAATCCCCTCTTCAACAGCCCCAAGATACCCACAAGTCAGCCAATGACTGACAAATTTTGGAGCAGTGTCAAAGAACTCTGTGCCAGGATTAAAAGCATATGTAAACTTTACGGCTATGGTTATTCAAGAGTAATCTCAAGTGGCCTCTGTCTGCTGGCTTAATGAGTATTTAGAGAACTGATCCTGCAGCTAGCCAGGGCTATGAGTGCTTTTTATGACAGACCGTTGAGAGCAATTTCAAACAGGGTAAGAGCTCAAACTGATGAAGATCAGACCTTTTATGTCTGTAGGTAAGAAAATAAAGGGCAGAGCCATTTGAGAAGACAACAGAAGTTGAGATAGCCACAAAACCTCTAGTAGTATCTCAGAGGTAAAGGCCCTGTTCAACCACTATTCCTTCTTCTTCAGCTTTCCTCCTATTTACTTTCTACAGTTTGTGGCGTGAATCAGTGACAGCAGTGGCCTATTAGGACTGGACTATGTTCCATTTCAGCACCAACCAACTTTGAGCCTTCTCCGCTTTGCTCTGCTCGGTCCATGCTCAGTTTCGTACTATAACAACTTATACACATGGGCCATCAGTTGTTTCAGTGGCTTAGACACTGGGACATGAGGGCTCTGGGCTTCTTTAACCCTATGCAGTCCAGGGGTGCCCCTCAGGTAGACTTACCTTATGATCTGACACCATCCTAGCACTCATAGTTTTGTCAGGAGTACCCAGCCACTGCCACCCAAACCCTCAAGGCCATGCCTATCTGTGCTGTGTAACTCCACACTTGCTCTGCTGGGGACTGGGGTTTGCTCCTGAGCTGGGTTTACGTGAGGATGTAATGCATTTACTGCCCTTCAGTCAAGCAGACAACTGCCTGAACTGACAAAGCAGTGCAGGCAAATCTGTTGCTCTGATCCTCAGCCTCCTGTCCACAGTATGTGGATAGCAGCATTTGCCCTACAATGAATGTAACACCAAGTTAATAGATAAAAAAAAATTGCAAGACGCTCTGGTATATTGTAAAACAGACCAGTAAGCACTACAAATTTACAAAGTAACTTTCCAGGAGACAAAATATAACCCCAAGCTGCTGCCTTTAAACATATAAGGACACAAACCCACCAGCAAAACAAAGGGACATATTCCTTGCAAATTCATGTAATCAAATAAGTGTATTTTTGCAGCAGCCCTTCACTCATTCTTTCTGGTATTTGTCTGCCAACATTTCTTGTTTCTTTCTTTAACTCTGATATAAGTTCAGATTTCTTTATTTCATATAGAATTACTATGAACCACTGTTATCACAGTAAAGAGGATTAGCAGAAAGGCACATCAACAGTGCTCACAACCTCATCAAAAGCACACAACCTCAAGAAATAACATCATCATTAAAACGTCAGTACCTTGACTGTAATTACACACACTTCTCAAAATCACATGCTTACCCAGATTATTGTGTGCTGGAGACATAGGGTTTGGTGATAAGTTTGGAGAACCTGAAAATCAAGACACTGTATTAGAATGGCATCTACACAAGGAAAAACACTTCCAGAAAATCTTCAGTGCTGCCCAGGCTTGCTGGAGGGATAACCTACTTCTCAGTTATGTCTCATTTTGTGACAACAGCAGCTTCTCTGATGTTGATTACTCTTTACATGAGCTTCCAAATGCTATTATTTATATAAATTTGCTACATCTGCAATACTGCTAAGCATCTTCATAATGCATTCACTTAAGCTTAACCCATTAATTTTGAAAACTGAGCATGCAGTTGTCTGTTTTATATTCACTTGCAGTTATCAAAGGTCCAGGTACCATCATGACAGCTACAAACCCAGTTAGCTGGGCATTTAAGAGCTTGATTTTACATTGCCAGGCACAAAACACAACAGTCGAAAACATACCACTTGATATCAACAAATCTTGCTGGGTTTGGGACAATGGAATATTGTATCAAGCTATACAGATGTGACCAAACAACTGTCAGAATTTTATGCCAAATCATTTCAATATGGTCCACAAATTCTGTGCATATATTTCAAATATCTGCACTTGGATGTCCAGAGCAATTTCCAGTCTCTGGATGCCACATGGATGCAGACAGGTGATACAGCCCATATTTTCTTTTCCTCTCACACTGAATTTGGCTGGTTTCTTTAAAATTTGCTTTTCTCTAAAGAGGGAAGTCCATGACATGTGAAGGAAGGGATATAGCATTTGAACATACATTGGATATTTATAGCATCTTCCAGGCCCATCCTATTCCAGTCCACTTTCAAAAAGCCATAAATATATTCCACATGTCAATCACATCACCAATAATTGTATGCACTAAAATGGATTATGTCAATAGGCTTGTGTTTCATATAGACAAACAAACCCACACTGCTTTCCTCCATCTGTACAACTGTGGTGAAAGACTGCAAATCAGTCATCCCTCTTTTAGAATCCTATGTATGTTCTATGGCTGAAGACATGCACAGAAACCAAGATATTTGTATGCAGTATTTGCATTAATTAGGTTCTGCACATCTATCTTTATGAAAGTGCCATGTACTTGCATATTCTTCTTGTAAAGCATCAGCCCTTCTAACCAAGGATGTGTTTTTGCTTTTCAAGCAAAAGTTCTGTGAATTCAGAGTCTGATTCAGTGGTTCTTACTCACAAGCAGTGACACCACTCAGATCAACAAGATACCTCAAACAGTTTCTCCCAGAAAGATGAGACCTGCATTTTTAATTTTAAAGTGTTGATACAGGTTAGCAGGAACATGAAGGCTGCTCATTCTAAACCTGGTTACTTGTTTTCTTGACAATGAGTGAGAACACAGACTAAATGATAAATGCTCTAAATGATAAACCCATTTGAAAACAAATCTGCTAGTGGTCATTTCAAATACAGTTAAACTGGTCATTTAAGTATGTAAACAATTAAGCGATCAGAAGAATGCCTCTGCAGAAAAGTGCCAGTTACATGCAAAATTTTCATGTGCATACAGATGCCTAGATGCAAATAGAACACAAACTATCATCCTTAGATGTGTCTCTGCTGTTTCAGGCTCTGCTTAGTAGTATCTAATGATGGAATTTGGGGAGAACAGAAACACGCTGTACCTTTCACCAGCAGCTCTAAAACATACAGCTCTGTGCTTTACATGAGATGTCAAACTACATTTTGCACTCCTACAGGGATAAAATACCTCAAACCACCATCTGATCTTCAGTGCCCCAAAGAAAAAACTTCAAAAGAATCTCTGATATGACCTAGAAAGCTGCAGCAAATGGCAAAAGATGACCTACCTGCATCCATGCTGGGGTTCATCTGGTGGTCACTAGTTTCTCCATCCTCACTCAAATAGCCAGGAGGAGGTGTCTCTAGAAGCATAAAATGATCGTACTGTCATTGCAACTGGATGCAAAGTCTGGATTTCAGACACCAAAAACATTTACTTTGTTATTCACAAGGAGCTAAGATTCTTTTTTATTACTTTTCTTCATCAGACTGCTGAAAGGAGGAGCTGGCACAACCAGGATGATAGCCATAGCATATTTGTGAATAACAGAGGAGGGGGGGGAACAAAAAATTCCAAATTTTCAGTCCCATAAAACTTTAAGCCACGTAGACAGTTTTATGTCCACATATTTTTCCTTTCCTGGTGTGCAGCTGCATAGCTTGTCCATGCAAATAAGGTGTAAATTGCTTGTAAAAGAGATACATAAATAGAAGAGCTCAATTCCATCAGAAATCTAGAGAGTTTTACTCAAATTAAAATTGCTGAATTTCATTCAAATCTAAACTTGTTAAAGGAACATTCAGCTTTAGATTCCACAATAAACTGAGTATGTACTACTGAAGGGAGGAGGTGAGTTTAAAGAAAAGAAAAGAAAACAAAACTATAAACAGCACTGTTGTGTGTCTACATTTACAGCTTTCATCTATTTTTGTATAGGTTCCCACTCCTTAGCTTCATAGTAACAATGGAAAGAAAGACTTTCCAGTCATCCAGCTTGGCATACATAGACACGATTCACTGTGCAATATGACCCTTTTCCCTCTGCTCGCTGTATGGAAGATATACAGTACCTGGAATGTAGTTGCTCTGTGGCTCGATACCTGCTGGGAAGTTAGTGTTCTCTGGAATAGAATGACTATAATCATCTAACGGTGGGAACTCAGCTGGGATCTCTGTGTGCCGAGGCACCAGCACTGGAGGTAACACTGCACAAATGGAAAGGAAAAAAAAATAGAACAGCAACATTAACAGCTTTAAAATAAAATGACTGAAACCCTAGAAAATGAAGAGAAACCAGTTTGGAGTAACACCCTTAAATACATGCAACACCAAAGTCGCTAATTAAGGGACACAATTTGATACTTGCTTCTGAAATAACAGCAGCAGTTAGACATACTATTCTTAACATATCTCAGCTGGGGACAGGATAGGTGCTTATCTAAACACACGTAGTCTGTGTGCCCTTTCTAAGGCAAAGAAACAGGTCTTCTTGAAAAACGATTTAAGAGAACTTATACCACATAATTCAAAATGAATAAATTTCACATTAAATGAAACAGCAAGGTAGGATTAGCATAAATATCCAGACTGGTTCTGCAGATTTGTACTGACACACAGCAGAACTATCTGTGGTTCCAGATGAAAGTCTCTTTCAGAGGCAGGAGGAGACTTCAGAACAGGAAGTTCAGTTGTGTTCTATTCTTAGATCCACTTCAGCTTAACACTAAGTTTATCCTTAATTTAATACGAACAATTAGGGATGCACAGAACACTGCTGTAGTTCATACTTTTATCTACTACACGTGTGTGTTGTTTACAGGCACACAATGCCACATTAGGAACCTGGCAACATTGCAACCTGCTCAACTTGGATTTTATCGATTTAAAATGATATTTCCCCCCGAGTGCAGATTCATAAATTATTCTACTGCATACAGTAAGAGATTACCATCAATAATAGATACACTTTAGTTTTAAAACCCTACGCCTGCTGCTTTATTCAATTTTGAAATGCACTTATAAATCCCTTGCACTGCTACCAAGAAACTGAGGTATCTGCACAAAGGGCCAGCAGTACCTGGAGTTTCCACTCTTTGGTAATGATAAGGATTCACACAGACTTCATCCTTCTTCATGTTAAAGGCATACTCGCACATCTCCATGGCACGCAGCTCATGGTGGCTATGAAGGTCTGGCCATCGCCACAGCCGGCAGTAGATCACATGGGGAAGACCCTTCCGGTGAGACACTTGCAGCCGGCCATCTAATGATCTGCAGTCAGAACATAAAGATGATAACAATTTAGACTAGCATTAATACATGTGTAGTACTGACCACATCCCATCAAACGCTATGCAGGGGAACCTGCAGACTTCAGCAGCAGGCTCAAAGCATAGGCTGCCCAGCAAATGCAGTATCCTGACACAATCCAAAAGGTGCTAGTCACCAAAACCCTCTGAGACAGTGCTGCAAGGAGGCATTCCGGTCCCAGTCTTCAGGCCAAGAACTTATCTCCGAGAACTGCAAAATGTTTGTTTTATAGAACAGCCCTGCTCTGGATTTATTCATTTCTGAAAAGAGGTTGATGTGGAGGCAGAGACAAGAGTTACAGCAAGTAACAATACATCCATTTAGTGGAAATTCTGAAGCCTTTATGTGTGTCCTAACGAACAGGCCATTTGCACAGCTCTCAACAATTTATGCTGTGCAGGTAAAGGGATTACATATTACAATATATGCTAATAAAACTGGACTTTTAAAATACAGACACATGAATTTCCATTGTGACAAAACCATCCAAAATTGATATAGATGCCTTTTCTTTAAACTGTGTTCACAAACATTACAAACAAGCAAGGTTTCCAGTTTCATTTTCCAAATTGCAGCTTGAAAGCAAAAAAATAGGTTTTTTTCAGGATTGCTTAGTTTTGTTTTTACATCTAGCCCGTGTCTCCTCCAACTCATTCTTCTCCTAATCCTATCCTCACCTCGGAATAGCCTGTTCCTAGCAAACCTTCCTGGGAAGCCAGACAAGCATGTTTAAATCCTCTCCAGCAGAGGAAAGAGTTGGAGCAGGGTCTCCTCCAGCCTGACTGAGGGCTCCACTCCCTGAGCCACTGAATGGGAACTGCCCCCAGGCACTTTCTTTGAAGTCTAACCCTTCATTTCCCTTGCTTTTCTTAATGACCAAAACGAAACACTTCAGAGGTTTGGTGAAATGAAATATTTCTATTTTTAATTTGTCAAGGAAAGAAAAAAAAAAAAGAGAAAATTTTACTTGGAATTATTTCTCTTGGTTCTTTGTGTTGGCAGCCAATCTAGAAAAACAAAACAAAGCAAAACCAAAGCACACAAATAATTATTCAAAACAGTGGTTGCACTAGTCTTGGCTGCCCTAAGAGAGTTTTCCCAAAAGCTTCTCTGGCAGAGCTTGGTAACACGCACACCTCTTGTAAACACTGCTACAACAACAAGGAATGCAAAACATGACCAATTCAAGATATTACTGATAAGCACTTGATTTACAGGAGCAAGAAAACATGTCATATAACCATTACGTATGAAGTATATAAGGAGTCTAAGCCAGCATTAAGGGACTTGCTGATACAGGTTACAAAACATCTAAAACCTGTGTGTATATTACAGCCCTGAAAAATGCACAACACCCACAGTTATTATTTATAGTATGCATTTATAGTATGTATTTCTTCATTTTGTGCCTGTTATTTATGGGTCACGCATTCTCTTCAGACTTCATTCTTTAGACTGCTCTGTGATGAGGTGACCAACCAGCTGAGTATCTGGCACATTTTCCAAGTGTTTTCTTATACCAAGCTCCTTCTGAGGACAGAAAAGCAGAAAACGGTCTTCCCAGGTGGAAGACTCACAAGGAGGGCGGGCGTCAGTGTCTAGAACTGATATCCTGTGAAAGGTGGGAATCTTGGTATTAATTTCAATGGGGCCAAGACTTGACTTACGTGACCCCAAAACTTGTCAGTTTGGAGAAAAAAAGTATACCAAAAGTGTGAAAATACTGAATTTAATAGGAAAAGAGTAGGCTGAAACAAGGAACAAAACAGGACTGCTTTTCTGTTCCTCTTTCAAACATCTTTGCCTGCTTGGAAGGATATCTTACATCTAAGTGAGGGTAAAGGAAAAAAAAAAGAAGACTCAGAGGGATTATTCCAAGTATCCACAGAAGACACAACTGTGGCAAGTGTTCTTACTGTTCCTAGTCACCATCAGCAGATGGACATCACAGCAGCACAGACAGATTTGGGTTGAGGCTAGCAGCTGAGATGGGGGGGGGGACTAACACAAAGTGTGTATGACTTTGGGATTACTTGCAAGGATGGGTCTTTCCCTACATTTCCCAGGATAGAGGAAATTCTTTATACCTACAACAGACTTCCCAGACAGCTGGAGGGTAAAGTGCACTTCTTCCCATCACCCCAGGGTTCTTGGTAAAAGCTATGAAGTCTTAACAAAAGATGAGCCAGTACATCCACATGCCTGACTCACTCTCTGGATGCAGCGGCCCTCGCCTCCCAGGTTAATGGAGCTCTTCTGCCGACAAAGCTCTCACAGGAGACAGTGGAGAGAGGCACCAAGTCACTGTTGCCTGAGCACTCCCCAAATCCTAAACAGCTTCAGTGGTTATCTAAAAAAAAAAAACCCAGCCTAAAAGCATAACATAGCTCTCAACCACTAGTATCACACCTACTGTTAGCAGAGACTGCATACTGTGGAAAAATTGTTGTGCTTGCTATCTAGCATTGCTCATGACACGAATGCTGTCTATAAGGCAGAAGAGATGGACTTCTCTACAATCTTATCTAAAAAGACTTTTTAAAATGACAGAGCCATATGTTTTATTTTCAGATATAATAAACTCCCCTTCTACCCTCTCCCCCCCAGTAAGAAGATAAGGTAAAAGAAACTATATTCCCCAAAGCCCTGAGGGCTAATTACATTTTTATGATTGCAAAATCTTTCCTCAGGTTCTCTGTTAAGGGACTTAAGACAAAACAACATTGTCTGCATGTTCTTGGGAAGAATGTGGCTAAGTAGCAGGGCAGCTTTATTTCTTTCTGCTGTCCTGCCTCAACTCTCAAGGAGTATTTTCTCCAAAGCAACAAATAACTGGTATGGCTGAGATGGGACACAAGGTTAGATGAGTAAACACTGTGCTCTACTAAAGGCAGCTTTTTGTGTAGATACAGCACTCCAATTGATACAGTCAATTGCCACATCTTTATTAGCTAACTGAATGCTCATTTGTAGATGCAAACACTTGATTGAGCATGAGAACTGATTGAGCGCCCAGTCATCTCCCTCATAAGTTATCTAGGCTGCATTCTTAAGGGCAGCTGCACCAAGCTATGAGACTAGCACTGCCTTGGTGAGATGGTCTTCCTTCTGTCTAACACATCCCCATTCCCACAGTCCTGCCCTACACCTCATCTCCTCCCCTCCTTTGTTGGCTCCTGTCCCCATACCACATGTGTCATACCACAAGCTGGCTCAGGTCTCTAACTTGTTCAGAAGACTATCATGGGTTAGCAGGCTGTAACATTTCTTGGAGGAACCTGATGAAAGCGAAAAGCTGGTGCAAGATGAGTTAGTATGTATTTTTGTTAGCATGCCCCACAGCTGAGGATGTATTTGACTGGCTTGTCATCTCTGGAGTCCACAGCCCTCAGGGATGACCCAGGCAGGTGTGTCTCTCACATCCATGTGCAGAGTAATCTGATAATAAACTCCAAAGCACACACAACTGCTGCCCTTTCTTGGTCCTGTTCTGAAGAACAGTCTGATCTTGAAGGCTGAAGTATTCTCCAAACCACCTGAGAGCTCAGCACATCAGGGCTTCATTAAAATTGGCAGAATCTAAGAATGAAAATTTCCACTGGGTTACTGAATTGTTCCTCCCTCTTATCTTTCTTTTAACCAGCCTGTGTTGAGCAGATGCTCCTGTACAACTGACTTGATACATTTATTATTCCATACTACCTGACAGGATTTCTTTTAAAAATACCAAAGCTTCTTTGGCCAAAAATTCAGTATTTGATGGTTCTCTTCAAAAGCAGCACCATTTATTTTGGTGAGACACCATGCCTTCAAAGTGCCTCTATACTGCATGGTGGGATTAAATAGCAAAAGTTGGAAAGAGATCTTTTCACAGTGTCTATGTTCAGACCGAGCAGGTGATGCAGACTCTCACTGCCAGAGGATGTTCTAGTGCATCTTTCACAACTAGCGCGTACCCTGAACTTGCAAGTTAAGAACAAGAAAATACTGTGATGCACAAGCCTGTTTTACCAAGGGAAATACGATGAGCTGTAGTTATCACCGCCTGCGAGTGTGAGAACATGTAGGCTATAAGAGGCTACAAGATAAAGTAAAAACAAAGCCAGAACCCAGCAAGATTGCTGAGCTGATACCAGTTAGCAGTGGTTTATAACAAAGACATGAACTCAACAATGATTCAGAAAAATGAAGTCCCGATACAAGACAAAGAAGAAGCAGAGAGGAAGAAGACGGTGGGTCGGTGATGTCAAGGATCAGCCCATTGAGAACAGCAGAGACCAGCACTTCCCCACCTGAACGTTGACCATGTGGCCAGCAGACCTGCTGGATGGCTGTGCTGGGGCAGGAGAGCAGACTGGTGCCTCACAGTGTGTTTGTCCCAGCCCATGTTGTGGGCATTAGCAATGAAGATAATGACTGTGCACCCATATCCTGCAGGTAGGATACAGCTCAGAAGACTCAGTGCTTGGTAAAAGATGGCCAAGAAGTTTGCCAAAGGCTTGAGGGTTACAATATGGTGCATTCAAACATGATCAAGAGGTATCCAGTGGAGAGGTTATTCCACACCTAGGGCACTTATAACCAGAGATTAAAAAATACTGAATGAAGAAAGAGAGACCAAGACTCTAGGAATGCAGTCGGGTAGTTTAATTTCTTGCACAACAGCGTAAGGCATGGTCAGGACACCATTGCAGTGTCCATGATAAACAAACAAAAAAACCCTCAGGCTGAACACCTTTAGGACTGATCCATTGTTATATGTTATTACAAGCCATTTACTAGGAAAGTTTAACACATGAAACTACTACTCCAAACTGTCCAGACAACTGTTGCTCAAAGAACAAAGGTGACTTTTAATAGCAAAAACAGAGAAGGGAGGAAAAAAGAATGACAGAAACACTGAAGGTTTTTTTTTTTTAAATAATCCTCTCTAACTATCTAAAAAAGAGTGAGGACTAAATAGGAGAACATTACACTGCAAAACAGGAATTCATTTTCCAGGCCTGATTGGGGGGGGGG
>JANZLQ010000002.1:22337499-22357240 GCA_026212715.1 Elanus axillaris | reverse complement strand
GGGTTGTTGTTGTTTTGGGGTTGGGGTTTTTGTTGTTTTTGTTGCTGTTATTGGGGGGGTGGGGGTGTTTTGTTTTAAAGCCTGATTTAATTTGTAAGATCTTAAATCAGGAAAGAAAAAAACAAAGCCCACACTTTAAAAGATGTACTTGTTATTTCTTATTTTCCCCTTTAAGCATTTTACAGCTATCTTTCCTCTGGGTGGGTAATGAAACTCTTCCTTGAACCCATTCTCCTTCTTTAAAAGTGAAGTTGAAATCAGTGGAATGCAGTAGTGCAAATAAAGCAAAGTGATATAAGCAATAAGATATTGGGGGGGGGGGCTTGTCAAGGTTCAGATTTACTCTATCAGAGATCCATTCCCTCCCCTTACCATTCACACACATACACTCCTGTTTGCAAAGCCCATCAGTTTTATATCCCTGTCATTAATCTTCCAAGAGAGCAAAAAGCCTGAAAGCTCAAGTATCCAGTAACACCAGCATGTGCAAAAAGGGCTAAGGAAAAGAGAAAAACAATCAGGAAGAAAAAGTTTAAGTTATGCATTTCTAAGGCATTCTTATTAAAAACCACGAGCAGAAGCTGGTTTTTAAAACCATGACAAATAAGTCAAAAGCAAATATACTTTAAAATGCACCAAGGACTATGGCCACAGGCTGTGATTTTCTCTTAAGCACAAAACATAAGTCGTTCCTTACTGGCCCTGCATCTGGTCTACACCAGGAAAGTAAGCATTTATTCCTGTAGCAGAATCTGGCTTTTGTGTGCAGAGCACTGCAATATCCACAGGGCTTCACTGAAAAGTTGGATAAAATCTCAACTTTCCCTGAATACTGGCCAAATGAACAACACTGAATAAAAAAAAATGACCCATGCAGTACATTTGTAATTCAAAAGCTGATCCCTTGCCATCCCTTTCCCCTCAATTTGCTCAGCATCACTAAATTTTCCCATTTCTGGTGTAGTTTTAACAGTACTGCCATTCAAGTTCTAGAAATAGAAGTAACTGCGTCAAACTGAGGTTTGCAATGCACATTATCACACTGCCATAGAGGAAACTAATAATTAATACTTCTACTTAGCATTTAAATTTATAGAAGATTAAAAGAATTAACAAACATCTAATTTGCAACACATTTCTATGGAGAGGGTAATTTTTACTGCCCTCAAAGCAATGAAGTTAAATGATCCTCCCAAAGCAAAAGAAAAGTTTGTGGCAGAGCCAACACCAGGAATAAGGAGTTCATCACCTCCTCAATGCTATCAAAGATCACCACTATTTGTGCTGGTAACTCTCTCATCTGGACTGCTTATTCTTACCACTAAAATCCTCCTTTGGATTTAGAAGAAAAACACATCTCCTCTATGTTTGCAGATGGTAGCTTACTTCAGATGCTTCTGACCTTTGCAATGAGTTGCTAACAGGAGCAGAAACACTAGCAAAGGCACGAAGAAGCAGCAATGGGCAAAGCTTGGGAACCCACGCAAAGGTTATCATGCCCTTTGGGCAGTCCCTTTTGTGTGTGTACTTACAGGTAAGCACAGGATCACAGCCAGTGGGTGGCACAGCTCCGCGCATCTGCTGGCCATGAAGTCTTGAACAAAGACTGCCAGAATCTACAGCCTGCAGTATCAGGTAAAGATTTTAAAGCTGAAGAGCAATTCCCATTTCTTCTGATGCTACATAATTCTTCTACTCAAGTCTCGTTTGTTCTGGGTTTGAAAAGTAGCTGACAATACAGAAATTACCAATATATTTTGTGTGGGCTTCTAACTGCCTATTTACATCTCTCAGTCTTTACTAAGGCTTTGCAGACTTCCCCTTCCCCCACTCAAAAGCTGAAGAAATACAGCACGGAGAGTTGATGTCAGGATCAGATTATGACAGCATGAGTCACTTATTAAGATTCCAGTAAAGCTAAGCTCTTTAGCAGGTGCCTTGAGACCATATTTTTCAGGGTCTAATTTCAGATTCAGACATAAGTACTTTTTATTGGTTTACCATAAACTGTCTGTCCATTGTTGCTTCTCTAAAGCTGCCTTCTGCTTGTCCTGTACTCCACAGCTCTCTTCTCCAAGCTGTGTCCACTTCTACTCCCTACTGGCATGCAAATAACAGCTTAGTTTAATTTAGATTTCTTTAAAGCTACCAATAGATCTTGTTTTGTCAGGTAGTATCAAAATCTATTTTTTTTCTCTGTACTTTTTACTAATCTCTGTTATTTACACCACTTCTGCTTATGCCACAGCTACAGGATATTGGCTACTGGCTATCAAACCCAGCTCCCTTTCCTGTATTTTTAGCCATTTTGTAATTATATGCCCCTACATCTCTTCTACCTCCTTTTTCTGAGAGCCAGTAGCACAGAAGATAGGTACTTCAGAGGCCCAACCATGCACGTCCTTCACCCTCCTACCCCAGAATGGACATAGTATATCCTAATGCTTAATTAAGGCTTAATCATAAACCCAGTTCTAAACTTCCTAATATACATCCCAGTATTTCTGCCACCTA
Organism: Elanus axillaris; assembly: GCA_026212715.1. NCBI lineage: Eukaryota > Metazoa > Chordata > Aves > Accipitriformes > Accipitridae > Elanus > Elanus axillaris. The sequence continues at coordinate 22,354,726 of JANZLQ010000002.1, read as the reverse complement.
CACTTGTCCAACTGCACTTGGACCTGCAAGGTGGATGGCAGTTCTCAGAAAACATATACTCTTCTACTACTAACATTTCAATGGAAAGCAGTAAATTCATCAGCAAGGCACAAAACTGAAGACACACTACTTCTAATAACTGTAGCAGAAATTATGCAGTTAAAATGTCTCCAATGGTACCCCTCTACCCTCGGGAAGCCCACAGCTGTCAGCAAAGCAAGCTAAAAAACCCTTAACTATCCTTGTTATTACTGCAAGAGGCAGATCGGGCAAGCTTTACTTTGGTAAGAATGTGGTAATTCACTACTACTAATTTAGCGTGAATAGAAATTAGTAGACAATAAGGGATGTAAGTGGAATCTGAGGCCACAAGTGTTTCTGAAGGTATTGCATCCAAGCCCTTTCCCAGTTACCTTTTCTGGAGCAAATGTTAACTTTTTACATGATTTTGGCAACTCCTCTAAATTTGAAATACAGTTTTTCTAAGCAGTCCTAGTCCTTTTATTTATTTTAGCAAAGTTTATTTGCCCAAATCTGTGTCAGACTCATCTAAATTTATTTGTGCTTGAGCCTTAAGGGGACTAGGGGTGGAGGAAACAGACACAGTAAGAAGCTCAGCTTCTCAAAAGGAGCATGCATTTTTTAAGTCATTTATCGTATCAGTTTGTCATTGCTTCCCAGAATACTGTGTTTAACTCCAATCATGAAATCCAAAACCCAACACACTTTCATCCAACCGAACCAGTAACTTCCTCCCTCTGAGGAGATTCCAGGCATACTGATGGGTCTATGTATTTGTATGTTCAGAAGAGTTTCATAAGGAGAAAATGGATGGATGGAAATGCCAAAGAGATTCAGATAATCTTCCATCACACACAGTGCATTCAAAACAGAAGTATTTCAAGACAGACTGAATAACTGGAGCACATGGTCCTGCTAGCAATCAAAAAAAAAAAAAAAAAGGAAGAAAAGAAAAGCTGCTGCTGTAAAACTCAGTTATTCTGTTAGCTTCCATGGTACTCTACACTGATTAACATCTAATATCTAGCTTCAACATGCACCTTCTTGATACTGTAGGGAAAAAAATGCCCTATTTTCTCTAAAGTCAGGAGAGCTTTGCCAATTAGCATAGGCTGTTGATATAGCCCAAATAAAACCAGAACAAAAGAACCAAAAAAAGAATATGCTTCTTAATTGCTGAAAGAGAAAAGAAACTAATATACTGCACAATGTTTAGATAGAAGTCTCACACCAAGAACTGTTGCCCCAAATATATATGTCTGCTAACAAAAGCAAAAGTGATTACCATAGTGAATGTTGAAAAATGACAGTTTTAAGACCTTGGACTCTCCTTCACAATATATACAATTGCCAGTGCCTTCAACAGAAACTTCATATAAATACCAGGAGTCAGAACTGACTTCTCAGACAAATGTTTGTGCATTCTATCAAGTTGGGACAAAGCCAACACTTCTTATGGAAACATTTTTGGTGGTCCTGGGCAAAGAACATGTTTACTTTATAGCAGATATAACTAAAAATACACTGTGCTACAGCCTCCAATTATCTTTTTTGGAATAGTTTGAGGCTGCTCGAGGTTCATTGCTGTTATTTTCTTTATTATATAGTGAAAATGCTTCTGCTTTTCCTGTAATTTGAAAAGCAGCTATTTCAAGACTTGACATCTGTGTTTGTACCTCCCTCACATGGATAACAAGATCCACAGTGAAATTTTCCAGAGTGCCCATCTCCCACTTTCGAAAGCAACACAGGTACTTGAGACATAGATAGATACTTTCTTTGAATTACATAGGCCTTTTAAATCTTCCGTGAATTCCACTGGCTCTACATTATGTTGCTTTTCAAGTTGGTTTAACAGCAACTCAGATATATAATTATTTGCACAACCAGTACTAATTAACAGCATACCACAAGAGGACCCAATCCCACAAATGCTCACACTTCCGTCCAACAACCTCCCCCACCCCGAGCCCCTCCGCAGGGATGTCCTTTGGGATCCATTCAACAACAGAGCTACACATGTGCTCAGATGGCTCCGTGATGAGGACCTGTTCTTCATTAAGGCTGATCAACTTTGAACGAAATGCAGCTTGCTTACAAAAACTTTAGTCTGGGTTCTTTAGCCTTCAGTCTCTCCCATTCTCCCAAACAATTAACCACCTCTCTTTTCCAATTGAGCTTTCCCAGCCTCCGACCCGCTCTGGCATCCTGCAAGTTGTTAATGAATCAGTTCTGCATGAATCATTTCCCATGTGTAGACTGCATATTTCATCACAGAGCAGATTCTCACAGACTCTCCTCCTTGGTCCCGATGACAAAGAACTACCTCCACTACCAAAACAAGCCTTGAAGTTTCCACAAGGAGTTAAGAGAAGTTGTGTGCTGTGTGAGAGAGGTGAAAAGGGTAGTGGAAGAAGGCTGTGTTAATTTTACAACTCTGACTTCCTTAATTATGAGTCACCAGCAAGGCAGGAGAAATCCAGCTTAAAAAGTAAACCTAAAAGAGTGTGATGTCTTAGGGGAATGCTGCAGATTTAAGATGAAACGCCTCATTAAAAGCCCACAGAAGTTAATATTTTACAGTCTCTTATGTCTGTAATTACTAGTGAAATCAGAGACTCAAGACTCTGCAAGAATTTTTGTGTATTTAGAGGAACAACTTTGTAAACTTCTGTCTCATAATCAGGTTTTACAACACATCTGAGGACGGTGATGGAAGAGAGGAGGTGCTGTTAAGGGCTTTTGGTTTGTTATTTGGGGGACTGTTTCTATACAATAAGAGAAGAGAGTTATTTGTACCAGAGAGGTGGAAAATGCTTCAGCTGAAATCTTTTTTTTCCCCAGCAAAAACTCTTAACAGCAAAAAAGGAAGCTATGTATGTGGCCTACCTGAAAACTTCCTTTCTTCTAGTAAATCTACAGATCAGTAGAAAGTTTTTTTTTCCAGGCTACCGCTTGCAGCCTAATAGCACAGCACAGCACACGTGCCATGCAGCAAGAGAAAGTCACTCCCTCCACCATCCCCTCCAGCCAAGATAATCATCTTATTCATGGAAGCCCAATTCTGCTTTCCTAAATTACATATTATGTTAAAAAAAACCAACAAAACCACGCACTGAAAAACTGAGAAAATGTGTGTGGGGGAGAGTATTTTCCCCATGCTGCAAGGCATGAGGAATTCCCTCGCTCACCAAAAATCAGCCTTGTACACGTTGTTGCTTTCTCTATCAGGATGCACCATTTTCCCGTCAAGATCTGCAGCACTCACTATTGGAAGGAAAGCAGCGCTAACAAAAGCACAGATGTTTTCCCTCTATCCTTCACTCTCCCCTGCCCTAAAGTGCACCAGCTCTGCACTGGTGATATGGCTGGGAGCAAGGATGTATCATTTCAGTGCTTAACTCTGACTAATGCAGGATGTGTGGGAGAGCAGCACAGTGGCATGAATAACAGCTCTATAAAGCACGTATCAGTATCACGCTAAGTCATTCTTATCATCCAAACAGGATCTCAAGCATGTGCGTGCACAGTACCTTTCCTGTAAAGGTTTTATCATTACTATTGCTTGCATGGAAATCCAGCTGGTATGACATAAAAGGCAGCAGGAAAAAGCAAGTAGCTGAAATCAACACAAATAACTTATTTTCATGTAAATGTCAGTAGTAATAAAAACTTAGGCAAGAAGTGATTAAAGAACAGTCCAGAAAAAAACAACATGAAAACAGGTCACCTTTCAACCACCACAGGAGACAGAACTGTTCCCAAATGAGATGTTTTTCAAAAGTTTTCCATGAGGTGTCCTTAACGAACAGCTGAAAATATCAACTGCATCAAAACTCACATTTAAGTAACAAAGAGCCATTTCAGGTAGCTTTCCTGTTGCCATCTCCCCCTTCCCTCTCTCCAAACTAAAAAGAATATTTAATATTCACATCCTGGGAACCTCACTGGATAAATGCTTAAACACTAAGCTGAAACTAGAAGCAGATCTAGGGCTTGCCAAGGAGGGTGGAACAAGGAGGGAAGCAGACTCACAGGTAAATATTAGTTTGTACTAGAAAAAGCCAGGGCACATTTTAAAGCTGCTTTTGATTTTCATACCAACTTCAGATAGTCCTCTGTCAAACGTTGGTAGGCCAGGGTGATGCAGGGGGGGAACGAGAGGCTGGTGTCTTTGGCAGCTGGTCCAGGGTGACAGTGACAGTGCCAGCCATTATCAGCCGAATTACGGAAAGTGATCAGCAGAATTCCAGAAACAAGGGATGTTTTTCTTCCTCATTTTCTTTTTGGCCCTTCTTGGCTGGTGCCTTTAATGCCAGCCACACAGGAGTCTGGCTGGACTGTTGTGTGTGGTTTTGGCACTCACAAAAGGGGCAAGGAATGCTGTTTGGGAGCACAACTCTCCTCCTCTTTGCTCCCATCCTGTAACACACAGGCCTCTCTTTCCCAGGCCTCCTATCATCTTGCCATCTGGCAACCTTCATGAGTACTGGCCTGAGCAATAATGCTAGATAAAGACTGGAAGCTCTCTAAAGCCACAGGAGAGATTCCACCTGGCCTGCAGCAGTAGACCAGCATCCCTCTGCTGTGACCTGAAAGGGGAATCCGCAGAAGACAAAATAATTTTCAGTTCTTCAAATTCTAAAGTGTTTTCAAAACCATACAAGTGTACAAATAGATCTGTCCATCTCTGTGGTATAGCCAAGATGAGAGTAACACTAAAATGCTGCTTAACAGCTCACAGCAACACTACAGCACTTTCATGGTCAACATGAAGACCACCATCACTCACTCCAAATCAAAGCTTGAGGAAAACCTTAGAAGCAAACCACAATAACTACTCAAGATGAAATGCAGACAGGAGACCCAGGAACACCACCCAGCTTCTCTAAAACAACATGATGAGACATATAGAGGTAACAGTCAATTATGGCCTTCTTTTTATGTCTTCTCTTTAGCAGCATAATACACTTGCTAGGTCCCTGGGTCAGCAGTGACTCAGAGAACAGAGGGCCTTCCAGTGAATCATCTGCACATTTTTAAGCACCCTCTGGGTTTTGTTGATTGGGAGATGTCTCACTACCTACACCTTCCCTAAATACTTACTGGTCTGTCCAAGGCATGAGTGAGAGTGAGAGAGAGAGCACGCAACCAAGGGTGCAAAAGAACAGGCAATGCTCTCTGAATACCTGAATGCTACAAAAAGGAATACAAGCACACACAGATCTAGCAGCACTGCTCACTCCTACAGCAAGTGAATATGGGCACAAGCTACACGAAGGTAGGGAAACAATGGGATAAGTCATAAATATTTGATTTCACAAGTCAAGACAGTTTTCTTTCCCCTCCCCTCGTGACTAAGCCTTTGGTCCACACACCCACTCCATCCTCAAAAACAACTCCATGAAACAAATTTGATTGCTCTAAAATACACACAGGCAATGACCAATCATACCTCCTCCTCACAGCGCTAAGTCTATTTACTAAGAGTCTGCACCAACTGTCTGCTTTGTATGTAACAGGATCCAACTCCCTCTCTCAACGAGACATTAAACACCAGCAAGTCCAACTCCTCTCCATTTTCCTTATCCCATTCACAAACCTCCGCGTCTGCAGACATCGCCCAGATAAACTTTCTGAAATCACTCCTAGCTGCTTCCAGGGAAAGGACACTGCAATGCCCAGTGTGCCACAGACCAGAATTGATCCCAAACCAGCACTCAAAAGTACGGCAAGGAAGTGAGAGCGGTGAGCTGCGCCACAGAGGTTCCTGCCTTTCAGTAAGGGACAGCGCTGGCAGCACTCCTTGCCTCTGCCTCCCAACATCCTGCTGACCTTATTACCTTAGGCTTTGTGCCATGCCTTACCTTTAATGCTCTGCTGCTGCGCTGGCTAAGCACTGCTGGTGTAATGGCAAGGACACTGCCTGCAACTGGAGGCAGAAAACCCAGATTTCATCCCTGGCACAGACCTGCTACATAACAATGATATTAAACCTTACTCTAGGAACCTACCCACCATCTTGGAACCCCTGCTCCACACCACCTCTAGCAGCCTTCTCAGCTATTTTCTATTTTGTTCACTACTTATACCTTGATTCATTTTCCTGCACAAAATTTAAGAAAAAACAAACAAACAAAAAAACAAACCCCCAAAGCAAATTAAGATCTACCCCCTCTTTTTCCTTTTAGCAACTCAAACATCTTGCCTGTCCTTATGTCATCCCAGCTAATCTCTTCCTCCTCTCTGGCACATCAGATAAATATCTTGTTCCTCCAACCCATCAAAAAACACAGCTGCTAAAATTATCATTCTGACCCATCAATCACACTCTTCTCTTAATCTGTCCGGTATCTTCTACGAAGTATTAAGTTCAAACAGCCTAGAGCCTTGTCCTCAAGGCACTCCAGCCCTCTTTATATCACATTTGAGAGCTCATCCCAACTGCAGCTTCCCCCCCCCCCCCAAATTCCTTGCCCAGACTGGACATCCACCACATGCATCCCCTTGGCTTCTCCTTCCCTCCCCACCTCAGCCCTTCTCCCTGCCTTGTGCAGCTTTCAGCATTACACTGGGGCATAGAAAAACCTTTCACCTCTGATGAAATGGAAGGATGATCCTTCACTGTCTCATTTCTTTGCAAAGGCCACTTAAACTGAGTGTGCCATGCACTATCAACATGATGCAAGCAGACAAAAAGGTTTACAGGGAGGAGATGATGCAAAAATATTAAAGTAATTAATATAGCCCACAGTTACAGTTTTCTCTGGTTATTCCCATGAGTACTGTCTTGCATCTTTTAGACTGCCAGCTATTCAGTACAGGGACAGTCTGTATTTCCCCCCCCCTTCTAAAGCAATAAGCACATTCTTGGCAGCTAAATTATTAATAAGGAACAAATGGTAATTGATTTATAGATGAGCCCGAAAGAGAGGATTTGTCTTCTTCAGTCATCTAAGTCATGTTGCTCACACAGCTTTGTCCTGGTTCCGTCCCAACCAAAATTTCAATCTCCCACCCAGACCCGTAACGCAGCATACCCAGCTCCAAATTATCTGTGTTTACGTGACCTCTTTGCTTCTGTTGTATCTGACCACTGACCAGATATTGCAAAAGAGAAACAAAGTGTTTATTGTTCTGTCTCTCTTCTCAGCCGGCAAGAAAAAGCTTAACTGGATTAGTTTTAAGATTTTATTTTTATCCATTGTGAGCTTGTGAGAAAGAAAAAATACTCAAGGAAAAGATGAGTTTTGCATTCAGGGTTTGAATATGCTGAGCTTGGGGAATTAGCTCTCTCTCTGATGGTGGAAAGTTCCACAGTTCTGGCCTAGCTCTTCACACCAGAAGTATCTGTCCTCCTCTTCCATGCACTACTACCTTCTCACATTTCAGCACCAATACTTGCAACAACAATCCTCACTCCTGTTTTGCTGAATGAACTGAGGATCGCTGGGTAGGTCTTCCCCGTGCTATGAATATGGGCTTAATCGTAAGAGAAGCTTGAGGAGCGGCCCCTGAGAGCAGCTACTCCACAGGCTGTTAAGTTTATTATAATTAACAGCACCACACACACATCCTATTGCTTTCATAACACTCGCCACAATGTGTTTGGCATGAAGAACTGATCAGCAGTCAGCTTCCCACAAACTGAACCTTTTTAAGGCAGGACCCATGGCTTTATGGAAAGCAACACAAAGTTTGTTTCTAGAAACGTTGTGGAGATGACATGTAAAATGTAGCATTGCTGCTTAAATGCTGGCTGAATCCCAAACAATGGGAACTCTTACATGAGACAAAAACAGACCTTCAAAGGCTTGTAGGCAAATATACTGTCACTGAATATTTTGTCATAGAAGCAAGAGCCTAAAAATATAACACAAGCAGATAATGCACTGAGACAGGCCGGCGCACATCCTGTCTTTACTCTGTAAACACGACCATGCGAATTGGCACTATTGTACAAATCAGGCCACCCATACAAGAAGTAGGACAGTAGTTTATTACAAACTGCAGCCTTCAACCCAGGGCTGTTATGCTCCTCATCCCAGATCTCTTGCTCTGTATTGGAAGAACAAGGAACCTGGTAGGAGCACAGCTGGGCTGCCTCAGCCTCCGGCAAGGGCAGGCTGCCCATCCCTCCAGCAGCCCAGGGGCACAAGTCTGCTGCGGGCACAGGGAAAAGGTGTGGAAGGAGAAAATGATGTTACCATCCATTTTTTGGTAAGGCCAGCACCTGTAGGAGCACTGTGTCCTGCCTGCAGCAGGAAACCCAGCCTTGAAAAGCACTGAATCACTGCAGTGAGGCTCCTTGCAGTTGGCAGTGGTTTTCAGGTCTTCTGAAAACACTCCTTCTCTTCCCTGCAAGTAAAGGGCCATTGCTATCTCCTTTCTCTACCCAGAAATCAAAGAAAAACTGAAGTGCCCCAAGTAACTAGAGGACATTATCTCCTGCATTCCTTGTTGCCATTTGCCAAATTTAGGCTTGAGGAAGAAAATACTTTGTTTAGCATAAATTAGAGAATGGTAAAAGCCATCCCAGACTGAAAAGAAGTGAGGCACTGGGGGCACAGTTCTCCACCAGAGGAAAGTAAGATTAATTTCTTGTTCTAGTAGGTATGGCTTAGCTAGATTTGGGTGAATTAGACCCAAGTTCTCAAAACCTTCAGATTCCTTTTAGGTCTATTTTTTTTATCAATATTGTTCCCATTGGTCTCAATGCTCTTCTATAAAATACATGTGATAGGCCCCTCTTGTGGGACTATGTAAGGACACTGGAAATACTTCTGAGTTTCAATACCACAAGAATGGATGTCAAACTTTAAAAGCATTCAATGCAGTTATGCATAACAGTCCCTACAACAAAAAGCCATAAGCAATCCCTGAGTATAACAATACACATGATCATTCAGACAGTCTAACCTTTTCTCAGAACCTCCAATGTGCCCAGAGCTATGTAAAGTTCTAAGGCGTAAAAGGGTATTCAGAAAGGTAAACAAAAACAGGTTCCCAAAACCTGAAAGGTTAGTTACCTTCCAGGAAGAGAATGAGCAGAGCCCTCCAGGTGAACAGTGTGTGCTCATTTGCACATGCAATGAATTCAGTGAATTCCATTCCAGACCTCTAGATCACTGACTTTTGTGGATGCTAATTGTTTTATGGTAGTACCCACTAATCCCTAGTAAACCCCAATAAAACATAACGGCTAATACACAACCAGCATAAAAAAAAAAGCCCCTGACCCAAAGAGAACATGATTTCCATTTACAAAAGGACAAACGAACATTTGCAAACGGACAAACAGGAAGGAGCAGTTATCATATACCAGAAGTGTGAAGTGGCTTCATGGGGAAAAAAAATTAAAAACATCACATTCTTCTTCCAGCAATTAATCAGATTTTACTTTCAAAACGTGTGCTAAAGTCCAGGTGGGCAAATCTGGAAAGGATTTTGTTTCTTTTTACATGCAGTGGAAGGAAAGAGGGGAAGACATGCAATGCACAAAGCTAAAGATACACATTTTTCTGAAAATCAGAGTGTGGCATCAGGAAGAGGAGGCTGTGGGGAAACTGTATGTCAGTAAAGCAAAGAGCACTAATCCTGTTTGCTTTCCTCTGCAGATCACCCTTGATAAATTATCATGACTGTTAGGGATTTTTAAAATGTTTTTTATTATCACTCCTATTTTTAAGCAAGATAAGGTTGTACACAGTTTTGAAACTTCAACAAGGTGCTAAGACCCTGTAATGTTGTTCCCGGATGCACACTGCAGAGAAGACAAAAAACAAAACTTACAAATTAATTGCCCCCAGAAGCCGCTGAGGGCTGAGTGGTATGCCCGCATACCACACAGTACACATTTGCTTATACAAAACCTCTGTAACTTTGCCATGGGTGGGAGAAGCGGGAGCGCTGCATGTGGCTGTGTGGGCAGGAGCAGCACCTGAGACTCAGCGGCACTGCAAATAAACACAGTTTATGCATGAGTAATTGTATAGTTTTAAGGCATTTATTTCTCAAAAAACAGAAATAATATGGAAACTGAAAAAAAGTGGCACTGGATTTTCTTGAGGCAAATCCTTCAGATGTTAAGAAAAAAAAAAAAAATCAAAGACAAGAAAGGGCTGGAGAAGGGCCAGGGTGCATACCAGCAGCAGGGGAATCCTTAAATGACCAAGGCTGTGGCTGGGGCATTCCTGGCTCATAAGCTAAGGTGCATCCGGTGTCTGTGTCAGGTGCTGGATTGGCAAGACCATTCCCTCATAATGGCTTCTTAATTGTTTTCTGACAGCCATGACACATTCTCCAGAGGGCTGTGAAGCCAGATATTTGGAAGACAGTGTGCCATTTGTCACGAGCGGGCGTAGAGCAAACGAACCACCTGCTTCCCATCTGCGTCTCTGCCATTCTCACCTGCCCATGTGTTTAGAAAGCTCTAAGTGTGGTCCCCAGTGAACAATTCCTCATTACCCAAGTTGGCACTCCAGAAATGCCCCGTTGATGTTACATTTAAGCATTTGCTAAACTTTGTGCATCAGCTCCATTAATTTAACTGCTTAAATCTAAGCTTATACTTAGAGGGCCCTGCAGAAAGGAGATGGATTGAGGAAGCACTTAAATGCTTTGTTCAGTTAGGATGAAAGAGACTTTGAAATCTTAAAACACTGCTGTTCTCTTAGATAATGAAGTGTTTTTAAAAAATAAAAATAAAGGCCTTCAGTATTTTCTTTTGCGAGCACCTATTATTTCAACCCCAGCAGGCAATACTGTCTAATGTACCTCAAGGCAACAACTATGAATGCTTACTTAAAGAGAATATTCACCCCCACTCTGTTCTAAACTCCTATCTAAATAAAACCCAACATATTCAGCATTTTGTTTCCTGCTGTAGAGATTCGACAATTGCAGGCCTTGCCTGTGAGATGAGGAAAAACAACATGGAATATCATGTGTCACTTCCTTTTCATCACATGCAAACCTGGGATAAGCAACGGGGACGGGTAAAGGCACTTGCCTTTTACCTAAGCTTTCATGCACAATAAATTAAGAAGGGTAGGCCTTCACTCAAAGCAACTTTTCTTTAAGGCTTTATATTAATCAAATCCCTTCAGAACAAGTTCATTTGAATGTATTTAACTTTACTTTGAGACTGATAATAGTACAACTGTATTGCATCATCTTCACTAGAACAGTAATGCCTTTTAAGTTTCTTTTTAGTAGCTGCCTCAGACATGCCTTAGATAATTTTGTTGGCCAACTGAGGATGAATGCAAGACATATTCTATGAATAAATGCATTTCCAGAGCCTCAGTCTCTGAAGGTGATTTTGCAAATGGCCAATGAGAAGTGCCTCCTTTGAAGTGTTCCTGGAATCAGTTACAGTTGCTTAAACCACTGATGAAATTCTACCAAAAAAGGCTTAGAGAAATGTTGCTTCAGACTAGGTTTATCTTTCCTCTAAATGCAAACTACTGCATAAAAACCAGAACTTTCCCCTATGAAATATGCACTTTCACAGCTTGGGAGTGTTGAACTGAGGTGCTTAAAGTCAACATTTCATCTTCTTTCTTGGAACAGTTGAAAAAACTTAAAGCCAAACTTCACTGAATTGAAAAGGTAACTTCAAAAGTCTTTCCCCTAAAATTAAGTGATGAAGTTACACCAGTCTATGTGAAGGACCAGTTCTGTTAGTCATAGTGATACAGGGTTAACATCACTCCAGTCTACTGTGCTCTATAAAGGATTTCTTAGCCAGTAGGTCTCCTGTTTTTCCCCTTCGTCCAAAAGGCTCATTCTTTTGGGGCCAAATCCAACAACCTTAAGTCAGTGAGAGCTCACTTGGCTTTGTACTGCCCAGCACCATGTGCAGCCACCACGCGAAGGAGAAGAGATGCTCAGCCCCATCCTGCACTTTTGCACAGCTCAGCCAACAAAAGACGTGAAGCAAGCTTAGGAAGATACAGCTAACGATTGCTTCACCTGGCATTTCCCAAGGAAGGGCAGCCAGCCCTATGCCAGTCCCCTCCCAACTGCCCAACAGACACATCTGAGCACATGGGCAGCTAGAAGAGGCCTGTCCCCAGGCTGGAGCAGCGCTGGAAAGCTCTTGGCAGTGAGCTCCAGCCATGTGGGGACTGCAGCACTGCTCTGACGACTACAGCTTCTTGATGTTTCCTCCACACCTGAGGATCTGGGCCAGTGAGTGTAAGAGTGGGTACAAAACACTGCTGCTGAGTGAATGCAGATTTCTGCTTTGGTAGCAGAATTCATTACAAAAGGTCTATGATAAGGGAAAATGAGGCTTGTTGTGCTCTGTAGGAGTTGCTAGGTGCTCAACAAACCCCCATCAGGCCACTTATTCTCATGCTTCAACAGACTTAATTTGATTATACACTTATTTAAGCAATCCTGGCCCAAGCTTCCCAAACCCATCTGGATACATGCTTCAGCTTGACTAGTGAATTTCCAAAGTGTACTCTGCCCAAAATTCAGCATAGTAGACTGCAGGAAATGCACAAGGTTATTTCTATCATATCATTCTAAAAATAGTCTGCCTGACATTTTGCGGGGGGAACAGAAGATCTGAGACTGCTACATAGAAGGATTCATTACATTTCTTCTTTAAGATTATTTTGTTCTACTTCATATTTGTCACAATATTAAACCTCTTTCATTTACATTTTACACAGAATTTTTACAAGGTATGTGGGCAAATTTAGCAATCTCTATTTTTTAAACTTGATTACTTTCACACAAACACACAGAGCCTGAGTTACTCTATACATAAGGTTCCTTACACAGTAAAAATGCCAGGATTTTCCATACGCACTGCTGTTTAAGAATGGCATTCCTGGCAGGTCTTGATGCATCTGAGTGATGATGGCATTAAGCTCCCTGCATTGCTTCAAGTTCTATTTGAGGAGAAGGCACACCTGAAAAAAACCACCAAGGGAAGCCTCGAAAAAGAATATACTGAAGGAGGTCACAGACAATGCAAATCAGAAGTGCTTTCCTTTAAGTCAGTAGACATTTCAAAGAAAGCACTCAATGGCCAGCTTGCTCTGGATGGAACATTTTGTTTTAAAAGGCTGTTTTACAACAAGGCTGTTTTCTTCTTGTCAGGATGACAGGAATCCTCAAGATGCCCTTCCTGAAAAGTGTCAGTACTGCACAAATGAACTTTAAGAAGGAGGGGAGATTTTCAAACATCTCCTTAGTGAAATGCTGCCTGGGCTCTTTCCAGTCAGTGGTGCAAGTGTGGTACTATTACTCCGCCTTTGATGGCATTATTCCTTGGGCACATGCCTTTGCTTCTCTCATTTCACTGTGGTTTTCCTAACATTATGCTTTTATAGGAGAGTTTTGCAGCAAGTTTGATGGAAATGACATCACCAGCCCTTAGTTCAATCAGCTTAATACAGAAAGCTGTCTTCAAAGAAGCTTTTAAAAGTACATTTTTGGTGGCTCTTCAGCATTTGAAAAAATGCTAGTACATCCAAGCCTGTAAAGTCATACAAAGAACTTTCAATTCAAACATCTGAACACCGATACATATTCATTCTCTGTGCTGCTAATTAACCACAAGCTGATTTACTTCAGCAGTGTGTTTATTTTAGCACTATGGTTGTCCAGAATCCACCTTCCAGTATATAGCAATAATCAGGCCTCATACATCAAATAGCTATGTTCACTGCTATACTGAAAAAATTTCCCATTGAATCAATGTTTTGGCTTCTATCAAGAGCACAAAAGGTAACAGGTTCTGATCAGACCTGGAAGTCTCCACTTACAAAGAATGAAATATTTATCAAGAAGCTGATAATGACAATTTTTGGCTCTTAGTAAAGTAGGCCAAGATTGACATGATATGGCACAGGCAAAGTTAAAACCCCAAATACTCTGTTGTCCAGCCACAGATTCCCATCTATATTATGCTCCTCTTTTTCAATACAGAGCATTAACAGGTGAGACTAATCAATACTGAGGAACCGTGTGGGCAACCAGGAGAGAGCAAGGGTGCAGCAGCACAGGGCACCCCAGAGGCATTGAAGGGAGGGAGGCCACAGCTTTCCTGTGTCATGGGTGGCAGCAGCTTAAGAAAAAATGGCCACATGTCACAACTTGTCCCCAGACAAAGAAACTAAACCCCAAGGGAGTATGCAGTTCCCCGAAATGAACCAAACAAGCCCTCTAATATGAAATCTAGAAACGGAAAAAGGCACAAAGAAATGGAGACAGGAAGGCGAGAGGCACAATAGGCTCTTTCTAAAGGCGGCGATAAAGCACTTGTGCCGGCACAAAAGGAGTGAGAAGGAATGAACCCATCTGTCAGTACCAGGGAAGCAGGTTCTAGCGAAGACATAAGTTTTAGAGATGATCAATTCCGAGGTACCTTGAGAGCATGCTGCCCAGCAAAGAGTGCTGGCCTGGCTGCTCACCTCTGCCTGTGCAATGGGAAGGAGGGCTCAGCTACCTTGCTGCTGGCATCGTGTGGGGACACAGGCTGTGTGGAAAATAAATTTTATCTCTGAACCACTGCTTGGCACCCTCCTCACTTGTGTTAGTTATAGCTTCAACCTCAACTTTTTTTGAATAATTAATCCTTAAAAACAAAAAATCTAAGCCATGTTTAGTGTGGTACTTTTAAAGCCACTAATAAACAACTGGCAGCTAGTGCATAGGCCTGTATTACGAGTGTTGACTCTCAGCTTTATGTAGCTGACTTAACGTAGTGGATGTGGGCTTCAGAAAATCAAGGCAGCAGAACAGAGCCTTCTTGGCAGAGCGACCAAAGTGCCTAATGGGCAATCAGCCTCCATCTGGATGTGCCGCTTCAGGAGACACCTTGATACTTCATATTCTTTATTTCTATAGCAAACAGACACTCTCCCTGACCCAGGGCTCTCCCAAACATAGTTCCCTTAATGAAAAGCTGGTTTGCTAAGGCACATACATACACATCTACTGTTGTATGAACAACTGCAGCACAAATCCAAAAGCACTAATGGGTATGCTATAGAGAATCTGTCTTGGCATTATATATAAGCTCTTCCTTCCTTCCTCTTCGGGCTTCTAAATAGATTATGAATTCTGTCACTAAGCATGAAATTAACTACATAACTGTGGAGTCACGACAAATTTTTTACTCACTTAAAAGCAGAATTAAAACTCACAGGCTAAATTCTGACTTTATAACAGTGTATCCACAAATAGCTCCATTAACTAGAGAGAGACTAACCAGAGAAGGTACAGCTACCAGTGACAGCCACGTATTAGGCACAAAGAAAGCTACCTTGGTGCTGACTATGTGTGAAAATGCAGGAGGCAGCTGGGTCCCACTCGACTCTGCTGTCATCCCACTCCCTATTTTCTGTCTGCAGGTTCTCTTTAATACTTGTCTTTATTTTTCCAGGTAATGTCTAACATTCTTTCATGGGAAGATCTTCCACACACTAGGCAGAAAGACAGCACACTTTTAAATAACTATTGCTGGGCTTTGTTTGTTTCATTTACATTATAAAATCCTTTTTTAGTGGCATTTCATGATAAGATTACTAGACAATGAAACCTTAATGATTGAGTATGAAGGGTGGTGAATGAAAGTCAGTACCACCATTAGCTGAACTGGTACTAATAGGTGGCACAATACCAAAAATATCGAACTATATGTTCTTCATTGATGAAAAATGCACACTTCTCAGTAATGATGCCCAAAGTTCACAAAGTAAAAGCAACTTGCATTGCCACGAAACCAAAGAACCAAAAAACCCCAAGCCCCCAAAAACAACAAAAAAAGAATAAGCCTTGCTAAAAATTGATGGTTTGACCTTGTCAAACTTGTGGGCTGCACATACTCACCACTCCTTGTGGGACTGCATTGCCAAAGAACAAGCCCTACTTCATGTGGGGTGTTACTGGTTACAACAATTTAGGAAGAAATTTTTTATTCTCCTTGTTCTTTCTACCACCAGTTGTTACCCATGGTTTATTTCTGTTTATGCAATCAAGTCCTTTCACTCTTAACCATGATCTAACTACAACTCTAACTGACATATGGGCTTCATGTTATATGCTGGTAGGCATGGAAGCACAAGACCATATTTCAAATTGGCAGTAATCCCATACAGAAAACTTTGTGACTCTCCTTTTCTCCCAGCAAGGTATTTCTGCTGACAAGGCACATGCACAGAGATACATTTCAGCCCTGCATGTGGTAGAACATCTCATCATTCTGCAGTTCTGTTTTGCTCCTGGTTTTGCACAGATCTAACTCTTGGATGAAAACTCATAAGGGGAAACCTCAGCTCCTTTATCTTCTGTTTTTACAAAGCCAGGCCTGAAATCTTCATTGGCACAGCAATGTGAACTAAAGTGTGATCCTTGTAATAATTTTTTCACCAAAAGCTCTGATGTTGATGCAGCGCCATCAGTAAGAGATGTCTTTTTTACCATTATAAATTATTTAACATTTATAACTGATATAAAATTATACTGGCAGACAGTTTAGTTACCTTCAAGAATATTACTAAGGCACAATACTCGGCAGTAAAACTTAGCTTTTTTTTGTGAAATTTCCATCCTTGGTTAAATTCTTAAGACAGGTTGGATTGCTGTCACCCAGAAGCAACATACAGGACCTAAGTACCAGCTTTGTAGGGAACATCCTTGCTTCCATTAATCTCCTCTTGAGTAGGGACTGAGGCCTAGAGCTAACAGCAATGCAATCAAGACCAGATACTCAGCTTCCCTCTCCCAGGTTGCTGAGCAAGAGCCTCTCCTCTCCTGTCAGCTCTCCCCTAAGGATCCTTCCTCTCTCACTCACCTTTCTGATACAGGGAAAAGGGATCAACAGCAAGGCTTCTGCTGGAGCCTCTAGCTTGCAAGGAGTGAGCACTTTCCCTGGTTTCTTCATCAGCCCAGCACTGACTTGAGTATGGCTGCATATGGTCTTAGTGGTAACCAGCTGGCAGAGATGCTGTGAGTCTCCATCACAGTTGCTGTCAACTTGAGGAAGAACACACTCCAGGAAGGGCTGCAGAATGCTCAAATTTAGTAGGGTCCTCCTTTTTAAGGTCTACCATCTTCCATTGCCTTTTGCTGTCACAGTGTGGTCCTAGCCATATGTGTGTCCGGGTTTCAGCTGGGACAGAGTTAAGTGTCTTCCTAGTAGCTGGTACAGTGCTGTGTTTTGAGTTCAGTATGAGAAGAA
>JANZLQ010000002.1:22305531-22331087 GCA_026212715.1 Elanus axillaris | reverse complement strand
TTTGCAGCTACAAAGGTTCAATACCTCAGCTCAATTGTCTTGTATAGAGGCCAGAAAATGACTAACATTTATCATTTGTATATAAAGTAGCCATTATTCAACCAAATGCGAATTCAGCAAGTGCTTTTAAAAATCACCCACCCCCTAGCAAGAACCGCAAACCAAACAGCCGCCCACACCCCGGCTGGAGCATGCCGCTGCATTCCTGAGCGCTGAATAACAGGAGTCTCTTTGAGTCCATGCTGCCCTTTCTTACTGCTCCTCAAAGCCTTAAGAGAGAGAGACTTTCCTCTATTGCAGAATCCATGCTGGAATGGCAGCTTGTGTCAGACCTCACTCATTCAGTTTAACTCCTTTCTAAGTGTAGCTTAAAAACAAGATGCTTGTTTTTCTTACTGACTTATTTTTCTTACTTAAAAAAAAAAGAAAAAAACTGTCAGTTTAAAAAAAGAAAAGAAGAAATGAGGTATAAAAAAGCAAGTCCCTCAGCTGTGTCTTAGCTCCGTCTTGGAATCACTGAAAGTAAGAAGAGGTCCGAGATGCAACTCCTGGGTGATTCTGTTCCAAAATGACGCTAAGGTGACGCCACATGCATCCTCATTGCTACAGGCATGAAAGCCAAACGTGAAACCAGCCAAAGAGCGAGAGACCTACCTGGAACTCATTTCTTCACTCAGGAGGAAAAAGGCATGTTATTCTAGAGGGTATGCAAACCCAGACAGGCTGGCTTTGGGCTGCCATACCAGGAGAAACCTCAGTCTGCTGTGCCAGGCTGGGTCCCCAGCTTGTGCGGGAGGGAACAGGACCTGCCCTCCAGGTCCAAAGCAGGTTTTCTTGCAGTACTGATCCCATTTCTCATTGCTTTGCCCATCTACCCCAGCGAGGCCTCCTTGTGCTGCTGGATATAATATGGCTCTAGGGAATGGGGGCAGCACACGCAGCTGCTCCAGGCTAGAACTGGAGAAATATCTTGAGAAAGGAATAGCTGTCTCTGACTGGAGAGCGTGTAAGGCTCACACAGCCTCCAGCAGCTGCAGAAACAATTTTGACAGTGGAACCACAGAAAGCAAAGTCCCCTCAGACTAAAACCAGAAATATTTCCAAGCGATGAAATCAGTCCACAAGTAAATTCTCAACAACATGCAGATACATTGTTTTAGTTTAAAACCACTTCTTTACCTACCATAAAGCTCAGAGTCAGTTCTCAACTTCCGTTTGCTCCATTTGGCTGCAAGCCAGCCAAGCAACAGTTGAACCAGTGACATGGAATGGGGATGGTAACAAAAGCCTCACCTCAGTGTCTTGTAAATGTTAGTATTCTGCACAATGCTTACCCTTCACTTACAGGGTTGAAGAGGGAGCACCTGGTAGAGAATTTCTGCACCACACAACAGTAATTCCCAGATTGGTCACCTATCTGGTAGCAGCTGGATTTGAAGATCTTCAACAGGAATCCAGATACCTCTCTTGAACTTAAGTCCTGTATTTTCCTTCTGTTCAGTGTTAATGTAATATTTCCATGCTATGGAACAGCCATGGAGTAAAGCATCACCATACAAACACTGTTGTAACACAAACTGCATGTCTATTTATTTATTAGGCTGGGAAAAGAGTCCAATGCTTTGGGTTTGCTGCTCTACTCCATTCATGTTATGCCTTACCTTGATTAGATTTTTGTAATTCTTTGAGGCAAAAATTAAAAAAAGCCAACAAATCAAATACTAAAGACAAATTTAAAAATGGGATTGTAATTTTGGGTAATTGAGTTAAACTGAGTAAGAAATGAGTAATTTTTTTGCTGTAGAAAGTAGTCAATCATCCTATGCCATGTGCTGTATCAAGGCACAGAGACTTTTATTTTCTTTTGCTGCTAGCTTTGCCAGGATCTTTACAGGAAGGACTGGAAACTCCTATGATGCATCACACACCAGCTATGATCCAAGGCAGGTACCCAAGTTGGTGAGCCAATATGATAATCATGTATTGCTAAATCCATTGTTTCCCTGAAAAACCTTGAATCACATTCAGTACTGTGTTGGCCAAGGAAACCGGATGTTACTTTCGGCAAAACCTCTCATCACCACCACTCCCAAGTCAGCGAGAAATTGCTCGAGAGAAACAAAGGTTCCCCCAGGCTCTTCTGATCAGAATGTTTGGCCTGCTCTCCTACCTCTCCTTCACCTTTATGCACCTGAATGTGAACAGTCCAGGAAATAAAGACAAATATTTAAATATTTTAAAATAAAAATATTTGCTACTGTAAAGCCTAGGAAATTTTGCCCATAAAGAATTAGAGGCCAGGTTTCAAAGCAACAAGTTATTTTGGGGGGGAAAACCAAACAAACAGAAAAAAGTTTCATTGTGTAACGGGATAGAAGTAAGAATTCTTGATGGGTTAACTTAATGAAATGATTCCAAGTGAGTTCTATTCTTCCCTTATTGATTGACTGAGTATCTAGCACTTATCCTCATATAATGGTATCAACACAATCAATAGCTCTCCAAGTAATGTCAGCTGCTAGCTAATTTACACTTCCATAGTTGCCATCTGCTATTCAACCCATTGTAACACAAGCCATCAGCCTAGGATCTTTAACTAGCATGGTCAAAACAAAACTATTGAAAGACAGAAATTTTATCCATATTCCAAACGCGCAAGGGAATACATCTAATACCATTATGGTTTCATCACACTTAGTTTTTCAAATTTTGTTCAAACAGCCAAGAAATGGTGTTACAGTACCTGTTTATTTAAATTCAGCTATGAGCCCTGCATTTCAGAGAGAGATGAAAGATACTCATTGATATCTTAAGTAAATTAATTAAGACCTGAGAATTCCAAATTAAAAAAGCTAAATAATCCTCATCTGCATGATCTCCCGAATGCTTCCAGTCATTTTCGAAGTACATTTTATCTAGCCTCATGGAAGAAAAAGATGGCTAGCCTACATTAAAAGCAAGTATCACTCAGGAGGATTTCTTGATTCTTTTTTAACAGTGTTCAGAACATTATTTTTAAATGCATGCTGTTGATCTGCCATTAGAATTTTTTTTTAATCTGCATATTATTTCCCTTTGAAATCACTGCTGGTAAAATACAGGGCCCTGAAAAACTATGATGGCAATATGCAGAACTAACTAAATGCTTATACCTAACAGTTCAAGCACCTAGTAGGTGTGCAGTGATGGAAATTACTCCTTCAGAACTGCTTCACAAAACCATGCAGTTACTACACCACAGGATACAAATTCTAGATTTGATCAGAAAAGAAGCAAAGAGATCAAAAACTCAACAAATTGGATGACAAATGTTCAACTGTATGAGCTGCTACAAACAGAATCAGCATGATAATGCTGAACTCTGTAGCCAGGATTATACCCACGATGGAAACAATGGGACATATGGGCACAAGTAATATTCCTCTTTCTTTAAAACTGTCTATTGTTTAAGAACAAAGCAAACCACATCCAAATACATCTGGCATCAACATCTAATGTTTTGCAAGCTGATCCTTCTTTCAAAAACCAAAAAACCTGTACATCTGAGTATCCCATAAATTTTGCTACAGCACATGATGAGTTTGGATGCTTTCTCAAGGAGGAAGTTAACCCACACATTGCGATGCCCACCCCGGCTGCTCAATCAAGAGCCAACTGGCTTGATCCTCACTGCCCTCCTTCCCTTTCGTGCGGTGGAGGGCAAACTTTCTCTAGGAAAGATGGTGGCTGGAAATGGCCTATTGCTACCACAAAGGCAATTCATTCGGTTTGCATCCTATCCCCTGCTTAGATCTGAAGAGTTGTCTGGGCAAGAGGGCAGCTGGGAGCTGGCTGCATATTGTCCTGGAATGCAACGGCAGGCTGCTTTTAAACCTCATCTCTTCCCTGTGGGGAACAGGCTGCCGACAGGAAACGGGCTCATGTGCTGTACAGAGAATTAATAGTAATGAATATGCTCCCACAAAGCACTGGAGCTATCACAAGCTACTGCATGCATACACCCAGGAAATTCAGAGCTTCAGGAAACACTTGAGCATTTGCCCGTGTATTATATACCCTGGATGTGCTCTCATTTCTGTCTGAGGAACCCTGAACAGAAACAAGACAACCCTAAAATTTCCCCAGATAAATGAAAGATGACTAAATGCACATCATGCCACAGGTTTACTAGGAATGGGCCTTAACAGTACCTCCACCGCTGAGAGAAAGAACAGGGCCTACTTAGGGCCCAGTTAGCAGAAGTTGGGAATCAATTTCCATTTGTATGGGCTATTTTGAGCAGAAACAAGCCAAAAGGTATGCAAGCAATCTCCTTTCTTCTCAGCCTGCATTTGAATGCTTGGTTCCCAGGGTGCAACTCTTGTCCAAGTATTGACTGTAGCTGAAGAAATGAAGTGGAAATTAATCACATTGCCATTTTAAACAGCTTTCCTCCAGCTAACATGTTTCCAGGTTTCCCCAGGCGCATCAGTGTTTTTTCATTAAAAAAAAAAAGTTTTCAGGCAGAGCTTGAAGGTTTTTCTACATTTCTTCATGCTTTCTAGACCTACTGAAGCCTGGCCAAAGCTACAGGCTGTGGTAGGTCCAGAAAGTCCAGATACATTCATTGTATGTGCACAAACAAACTGCAAATGTGTGCAGCAAGTCTGACACTTTGAAGAAGCATCTCAGCTACCATACATTTTGTAGAGTCAATTCACACTGCCAGACCATCCAGGCAGCCCAATACAATGGGTCTAACACCTTTCCAAAACCTCAGACTTATTCTGTGTGTCTAATACTACAGATGCACACATGTTCCTGTCCGAGAAATCCTGAACAGAAATAGAGCAGCCTCAAGCTCTGCCTACAGAGTTTGCATCACAACAATTAATAATGCAGTTCTATGCTGGAGACTGTCCACACAACTAAAAAAAAAAAAAAACCAAACCAACAAAACCCCCCATATTCTAGTATTAATCACCTTTTGACAATTTCCACCACAACAGTTTATAATCCTGTCTACTTTAATTCCCCAAAAGTGTCAAAGTTCATTCTGCACTAGATTAAAACCAAGAATGAAGCAAAGAAAAAAATTCCACAAAATGGCAATCTTACTTCATCACACAGCTCAGTAGTAAAAGCCCTTTTTCTCTAACCAAACTGATAACACTGGAGAAGGACCCTTTAGCTACTGTAAAAGCTAAAGAAATAACAGGCACAAGAAGCTTCCTTTGGACCTCAAAATCGCTTAAGTGAATGCTAAATTACTCATTGTTTTGCTCACAGCCAAACACAACACCCCCAGGTCTCTAAGCTTTGCAAGACCATCAGCCTACCAATCAGTCAAAATGCATCTCCCTGATTATTCCCTGGAATTGCAGTTTTTCAGGCAGGAAGCTCAGGGCACCAGTCTCAATTCAGCACCATTCTGGTGACTTAAAGCTCAACTGGTCTTCAGCAACTTTGGATTCCTAGGCCACCTGAACATCAGTCTGCCACCGCAAGTTCCCATTTGGGCAAGTATTTAAATACATCTTTCAGTCTTACTGCAATGAGCACTACACAGCCCCTGCAAAGTAGCTGACTGCCAAAAGAGAGGCAGATGTCTTCTGCTGGTTTAAACCACATGGGGTGAATGAAAATTCCTTGCATCTCCTTAGAGCGTGTGCTCCTGACTGAGACTACAAACTAGTTTGCTTTGCTAAGCACTTGTAAAGCATATTTCAAATAATTATAATCCTGAGGTCTTCTCTAACATTACCACAATGTATATTTATTAAGTTAAAAGCACGCGCGCTGCTACCAAACAGTTATTTAACATTCATTACAACTTGTCCAAGCAAGCCTTATATGCTGTGTAATCATCTTCTTCTCCTCAGGGCAGAAATGCTAAGCGTAGCTTGAAACAACAAGATACTGTTTTGTCCTGAGTTTACCCATAAAAGAAATATTTGAAGATTGTTAATATATTCCCACACCCCTCTTGAAACTGTAAAAATCATACTAGCATCTTAAATAAAAACAAATTGGAAAGAAAATATCCTAAATTTCCATTTTTCATAAGATTATGGAAATCACACTCAAATCTAAACTTTGACTTGGCTCATTGGTGCTTGTAAGCAGGGCACATGTGAGTTTGTTCATGACCTGGCATTGTTCTACTCCAACACAGGTGATGTATACACTGGATATTTTATTTTTTTAAATGAAACCTTTTCAGATACCTTCCTGGACAATTCACCCACTTTCCCACAATAGCCCATACTATTCAAAACTATTTCTAAGCAGAATCAGAAGTATTAAAAATAATCACAGGACTTCTCCAGGTGGAAAGAATCAAGCCTCTTGAGTCAGATGTCAGGTCTGTGGCAAGCTGCCTCACCTCCCACTGCCTCTACAAAGGAATTTCTGAAGTTTTGTTTCCACAGAATCAGAAGTGTCAGGTCATGGGGACAACCCATGTTCCAACATGCTCTCTCCCATCCCTCTCAAATCATGAGGCAAACCACAGACTTTAATTCAGACTAAGCAATATAGTATGCTATTTAAGCACCTTTACCCTCTTGAAGCCAGCAGACCCAAAAGCTGTGCTTCTGGGGACAACTGCTCTTCAGAAAGCTCCTCTGAAGGACTGAAGAAGCTACAAGGGCATACAAAACAAAACATTAAAAAAAACCATGATGGGACAGAATTTAACATCATCTGAGGGGTGGGGGACTTCTAGAGGCAGGTACAGGATAAATTTTATCTCCAGTGAAAAAAGTTAGAAGACCACAGCAGAATCAAAGACCACCACAACTCAGGCAATCTAGTTTTAAGGTCTTCTCAAATTTAGAGGAGAAATTGGGTGGACAGAAGATAGTTTTCTAGACATCGTATGTTTAGATTTTTGTAAGGCAATTGGCTGCGTACAGCTTGGTAAAAATATACCCACAAAACCAACTTAGGGCAAAAGAAAATGTCTTTAAAAAAAGATATGAGAATTTCGATCCGTTGTTTTTATTAAGACAATAACCAAGTGACGACTGAAACACAGCAGTGTAAGAGTATGTTTAGTGAAGGGGAAAAAGTGAATACTGAAGTACTGAAGGACTCTTCAGTCTAGCCAAGAGAGGTATAATGAAGCAATGCTGTAAGCTGACACCAGGCCAGTTGCAGCTGAAATATGGTAACTTTTTTTTTTTTTTTAATGTGAGGAGACTATTAGCCATTAAAAAAAATTGAGAACATAGTGGAACCTCTGTCTTGGTATCTTTAAATGAAGACAGAATGCATTTCTAGAAGACACACTTGTATAGGTTACTAATGTCAATACAGAGGTCAAAACTCTACCCACAAGCCTGATTTAAAAGTGCACAATTTACAAGATATTAGACTGGGTCATCTTGTTGCCATAAAGATAAAAAGACACTCTGAGAACTACAGTAAACTCTGCACAAGCAAGCAGCAGACTCACACAGACAGAGAGAAATGGGACTATGCCTTTTATGGCAATCTACTATTAAGACTAAATCAGAGGTGAAATATGAAGCTGCATCCTTACTCAGTCCCAGGATGCTTCCTTTTGTTTTACATTTGCTTGCCAGTAGAGACGTGATTTCTAGAAACAAGGAGTTAAACTAATTATCTGATGTTCCATTTTCTTTAAAAACCCAAAGAATAATATTAAATATATATTTAGTAAGCAGACTGCAGTCACTGCAAGCTGAAAAATCACTTTATAAGTAATCCTCTCCAAAATGCTTTTACAGTCCAAAGTGGCAGCAACACCACTGTTAAACAGATCTCCTATGAAAAGTAAAAAATAAAATTAAAGAAATATTACTCCAAGCAAAGCAGCTCCCTCAGAAACACGTGCATCTGACAACACCTCAGGCAATACCATAGCTGTGCATGAGCAGCTGCAGATTTTAGGAAGGGCATTGTATGGTTAGACTTAGATGTGTGATTAGTTCCACTGACTTATATGAGACTCAATCTGGCAAGACTCTTCAGAACGTGTCTGACTTCAAGTGCATGTGAATTTGGTGGGACTGCTATTACTCATCCTATGTGTTCACAGGGCAAAAGGGCTTCCTAAAGCTCCACATGGACACAGGGCTGACCACGGGAAGCTCACTGCAGGACTGACATCATGGAAATCTTAATTTAAAGCAAGCAGTTCTTAAAGGAGGGGAAGATGATTTAAAAAAACCAAACAGAAACACCAACAAACAGTGTGCACAAATCCAAACAAAATTTCAGTGCTCACACTTAGAGATAAATCTTCCCCACTTACACCCCTCCTCCATATCAAAAATAAAGACAAAAATAAACCACTAAGGGAAGGAAGGAAAAACCTCACGAATTTTTATGTTTGTTTTAGGGCTACTGCAGCAACTGCTTTACTTTGCTTTTATCTGCTTTTGTGGTGTTTCCTAGCTCTTGACTGTAAAAGCAAAGTACTCTATACACAAAGAGCAAAGGGTTTTATACAGCAAGCAGAATCCTTTGTTACTAATGGGAATTAGAGACAGGTGTTGATTGCAGAATGGACAGTAATTGCTATGCACAAGGAACCTGGGAAGCAGAAATACCAGAGTCCCTGAAACCTTATTACAAAGATAGCTGTAAGCCTCTTCCCCCAGGCAGTTACCAGACCAGTCCGTGAGAAAATAAGTTCTGGTGATGACTATGGTTCACACACATATTGTAATAAACACTTCCAGATTTCATGTCTCACAGCATACTACTACTGTTATTCATTATTTGCTAAGAGATGACAGAAAGCAAAGTATAATAAACAAAAGAATAGAAAACTCCACAGCTCCCGCCCCAGAAACCTTAGACTGGTTTTGCATAGCGTCCCTCCAGGGTGCAAGTCAGGGCTGTTTTTCCCCCCTGCCTTTCCAACAGAATAAATGAACAAGTTAAACAGCTTGTGATATTTGCATGACTGGGGAGAGATCATCTGAACAGTCTGAACAGCCAAAGTCTAAACGGTCTGCAAGTAGTAAAAAACAGTTAGTGACAAAGTCCTCTGAAGACCCTCACCTTCCTGATTATTGCACTGGAAGTTACTACAAGTATTATGAAATGAATCAGTAATGACAAGCAAACCCTGTAATTTCCACAGTAGGCTTTTTCTACTTATTTTCAGCTTAGAGATAATCCCACTTTTATTAGGTGATGATCTATCACTTTAAGTATTGCTAGTGCACTGCAGAGGAAGAGACCAAATACCAGAGAATGAGAGTTTTTAGCTGAAATAATCTCATGAAGGGCTTCAAATAAAGCAAAAAGATGAGGAAAGTAATGCTCCATTGATTAGAGATGCATATGAACACCACCATCTGATGGTAACAATATGTTAAAATTATATAAGATTTTTTTTAATGTGACTTAAAGGAAAAAGATTTTAAGAAGCATATTTTCATTCACTACACTCCAGGCACAATTCCTGTCACTGACATTTACACATCCATGTTCTAAAATATTGTCATCTCTGACAAAATGCACAGTAGTGAGCTAGCTAATTTTCAATTAAGAAAAGAGTCCCATAAAGTTATAATGCTTCACATATGCATTATCCAAGATATCTGGGTAGCAGATTATTGCACATGGGAAGATTAGGCAATTGCCAGGTAATGTTGCCTCTTGTACAATTAGCTTATCTGTGTCCTAACAAATGTTCAAACTGCAGAGAGCCAGAATAGGTTAAGAAGATGGATGAGTATTTCAACGGCTGCTCATTTACTTGTTGCACAAGGGTCACACAGCTACTCACGTTCCACACGAAGAACAGTCCAGCACCGCCCAGGCAGTGTGGGTGCAACACCTTGCTCCAGCATGCAAAATGCTTTCAACCCTCATGAAAAGTGCTAAATTAGGATATCTCAAGAGCTCAAGCTCTTCATTAGAGGACTTGACCATTAACAGGCTACTTACCTTACACAATGAGACACCATTTAGTCTTTTCTTTGAAGGGGACATCAAAAGGCATAAGGGAGTCTGCATCTTTAGTGCTAGTCACTTCAGAGGCTCCTTGTAAGGACAGTTACCAAATGGCCGACTATAATGGCTTTGCATGTGGTTAGATGCCTGTTCACTGAGGAATCATGACATACCTATTTGCTAGTAAAGCCACAAACTTGTATTGAACAGTCCCTGTTGGCAACTGTGACAAGAAACTACCAGTCACTGGCGTAGGATGTGAGAAAACAAAACACTTCATCAGAGTCACCTTCTTCAAAGTCAAGCGGTTCACCCAGTGAGTAATATTCCTGCAGTGGTTTGTAGGTAACAAGAACTATGCTTGTAGAAGTGGAAACCATAAATAAAATTGTTACTGATGTATCATTATCATAATATGTAGAGATACCACAGCATAAAAGTGCATGGAAGTGAGATAATTTGGACTGTCATTTCTGTTAAAATTAACTTGGCTTCCAAACAACGTTAATGAGACACAGTTAAGTACAGCCTGAGATGTCTACTCTGTCCAAATCCACTCTGCCATTTATTGGCATATTAAGAAAATACTTCGGGTTAAAGTACAAGACAAAAAATTACTGACAAATAAAAGTGGAGGTTATTGCTATCTCAACTTCCACCAACATAATGCCACTTGCTATAAGATGGCTTGGATGCATCTGCCAGCCAACAGCATGCATTCACAGTGGCTTTCAACTTCTTCAGCCTGTAGAAAAGTTATTTAAAATTTCCCATAAGACTGCATGAGCAGTCTCATCCATGTAGATCACTGCACCACACACACAAACATAGTTTCCTTAGTCACCTCTTCTTCAGTCCCTGAAAAATACTGCAGTAGATATAAACATATGCAAATTTTTAACACTTGATTTGCTCCTCCTCCAGTCTTTTGTGCCAGGAGATAACACCATAAAACAAAACTGGAGAAAGGTTATCCTATGAGCAAGCCTGTACATTGCATTCCCAAAGGACTGCCAACTTCAGATTAAGCAGCAGACCTTAGTCCCCATGATAGCTGCAAAACAAACTACGCATATCAGTTTTTGTGAACCAAGAAGACATTGTTTGTCTCCTGTTTATTCTAAAGACACATTTATTCTAAAGAGATTAAGTACCTTTGAGTTGCAACCTCACTTGCTGCAAAAAACAAACAAACAAAAAAAACCAACCCTGCAAGCTAGTATTGGATCTAACTCAATGTGAGGTGCAATTTTTAACTGACAGGAATAAGTTACTGAATCACTGTTAGAAAAGTTATGGCCCTGTGTTTTGAAATAACCCTTGTCTTCTAAAAATAATTCTTCAGTGATTTAATTTATAGCAATACATTACATATGCTGTCACACTAGACCAACTTTTGGCCAGCTTTTGACAACACTCAACCCTCAAATGAACCTAGAAAAATAGTCTTCATAGCTTCAAGTAGCACGGTGACTGCAAACCAAAATTAAGGATGAAATATGATATGATTTGTAAAGTCAAGATGTAATTCTAAAGCAAAAGTGCGACAAAGTCTTTTACGCTTCCCCAGTTACTCTCTCACACTGATGTAAATTCAGAGCTGCTCTGCACGTGCAAAAATGACAGCCCTGAAGTTGCACAGATGAAAAAAATATGACTTACTGAACAAATAACAAAAATCAAGCCCACTCAGGCTTCAAAAACAAGAACAACTAATGCCTGGATTGTTTTACACATTGTCACACTAAGTAACGCCTTTTGCTTTCATAACAAAGAACATTTTTGTTCATTTTCTTGCCTTCCAAATAAGCATCTTTACCCATTGTTTAAGGTTCTCAGACACAGCATAAGAAAAATATTTAAACAAAAAAACCCCACCCCAATACCTAAAGAAACAAACATAGAAAAACACACACATACAGGATAATGTAAGTCAAAGGCACAAATTAACAAGGAGTCTGTGGTCAGCTGCATCTCATGAAACAGTTTGAGCATGGCCACACAGCATCACAGCCTCTTCACCAGGAGGGATGGAGGAATTTCACATCCATATGCACTAACTACTCTATCCCGTGGAATTCCCTCTCCCTGCTTTCAGGTCCTTGAAGCAACTAAAATCTCTGATCAGCAATAGAGCTGACTGGAAAATCATTATCCCATTATTTCATTTATGTAGGCACATGTACATACTAAACAAGGGCTATTCATATTTTGTTCAAATGTTAATAGACCATTAATACTTTTTTAGATGAAGCTACAATACTTTCTTTTTTTTTCCCCCTCCATAGAACAGTTAATTGAAATATCAGTTTCTGCTTGAACCCAACTGTACTGTACACAAGTTTTTAAAGATGTGTATATAAATAAATAAAAACTAATATATATACACACATATAAAAAATTATAAAATGCACAGAGAATTGTCCTAAACCTTCTAAAGCCCTCTCCCCAGTCCTAAACTTCCTACTTCTCCTCTTTTCTACCAACCCATGTAATCAATGGCTTCAAGTACAAGCGGAATTTTCATCAACTATCAGATAAATTGGAAACATATAAACTACGAACATAAGCACTCAAAAGCCAAATTAATAACAGACTATTAGTGCTCATTAGCTCTACCTCCCACCTTTCCTCTTTCTTTTTCTTCTGGAATAGCTGGCCTGCCAGTACAGCCGAAACTCTGAAATACCATCCTAAAAATAGAAAGCAAGAAAAGAAAGAAGAAAAGAAAAGAAAAAGAGGGGGGAGAATGGGAACTGAGAGAATAAGCAGAGTGAGAAGCTCTGTAATATAAAACTGTCTCCAGCTTCAAAGTCATCAGCCAATCATAATCCAATAAATGCTTTTTTTTTTTTCTAAAATCAGAACACTCAAATGTCTATTTTTATTCCTGTTTAGAAGCAGCTATTTCAACAGGGCTTTCAAACCAGTAGAGCCTGGCATGCAAAGCAGTGACTTACAAAACTCAATTTTAAGCCATAATTTCCAAGGCCTTCACTTGCTTATATGGGCTCATTTGTGTCTGGCACACCAATATTTTATAGCACAGACACTATTAGCAAGAAACAGTGAACTAAAGGGAGGAAACTGAGGAGATGTTTACATGAAACTATTCCTTTAACCCAGAACACTATTTAAGGGTTCTCCCTTCATGACTGTACACCATTCGATGTATCTAAATGGCTATACAGTTCTTTCAATATTCTAAGATACATATTTTTCCAAGTGCAATCATCAGGACCTGCAATACTTACAGATAGCTTTTAATTAAAGCTTGTTCTTCTGGCCCTCAAACATAGCAATAAGAACTGCTAGGTACACTTAAGGTACTGAAGAAATCAAGACAATAAGGAACTGTACCCATCTTAAGTTTGGAAAATATGCATGCATAATGAAATATTATCTCTGGAGTATCCAAGGAGGTGTATTGTCAGCACTCTCATACCTTCTTTGTGTGTAGGTTGCACAGAGAAGTTGTGAATCCCCCATCACTGTAGGTGTTCAAAGTCAGGTTGGATGGAGCTTTGAGTAACCTGATCTAGTGAAAGTTGTCCCTGACCACGGCAGGCAGCTGGACTAGATGATCTTAGAAGGTCCCTTCCAACCCAAACCATACTATGATTCTGTGACTCTAAAATGCTAGACCCCTTCCTGTATTTAACTGAAAACTAGTTTTATTAATATAATTATCAATGCTACATTACAAATATGGGGGGGTTAGCATATAATTTTAGCAAATTATTGCTATAATGAAGAAAGAGCAGTTTTCAAACTGATTCCTGTTTTCCATCCATAGCATGGGCAGATGCACTCTCAAGAGCGATGTCACTTCTATCTTGTATATGGAACACTGTGGCAGGCCTTAGGATGTCTACACCCTAAATGCTGCTTTTCCTCTGCCCCCCATTAACATCAAATAATTAAACCAAGTTCTCAGGACTTCACTCTCCCCATCAGAAAAAGGGGATAAAAATTCTACTGCTATAAAGGACTTTAAGATCTATAGTATAAAATAAGAAGGCACAAAAGCTCCCCTTTCAATAGGGCATGGCCCCTTCAACAGGTTGTGGAATGACCATAATGAAAAGGTCTTTAAAAGGACTCGTTGAATATTGAATAGCAAAGATTTTCTTTATTTTTAAATGGGAGCAGCTGACAGCATCTGAGTTAAACTGTTGTCTCTTATAGAAAGTAACCACTTAAAACACACAAGGACTAATCTAAAGGTTGTTGTGCTCTTAAGAAATCTAAGTAACCATGATATCAAGCATTACTTCTCAATCCTTAATTTTAGTGAAGAGATACACTAAATACACTGTTTCCCACAGCAAGAATTCAAATTCAACTTGCTTCAATACCTTTGAAAAGAGCATTTATTTCAAACTTGTAAATGATTTAAAAGGGAAAGCTTAATTAATAATGTTGTTTCCAGCCAGATGGGCAGCTATTAGTTTTCAGTCACCTCTTTTGGAACAATTCACCAGAAGTCTTCAGATGCAAAGGAGTTTTAAAGCAAATAGATGTGATTGCCAAAATGTTCAGTAAAAGACACAGCTATAGGTAAAGAAGTGTTTTGTTTTTCCAGCTCGTGTTGCTGTGGGTCATGGCTGTAAAAAGCCCATTAGCAACAGCACAATCACTTGACAGGCACACATTTATTTCATTTAACATTTTGTATTTGGATGGCATTAAATTCACATATGGTTATATAATATTACTTAAATGAAAACATGAGGCTACATGTATAGTGTTTCCCCTGGACTTGTGCTAACAGACTTCAAACTTAAGCTCAGTAGCAGAACACTGTGGTACGATGTGTATCAACCAGTCAAAATATTCCATGTGTACAGGAGGCACCAGCATAGAGATGAATAGATAAATATTATGCAAACCCAGCTAAGGTTTACCACTAAACATTTATGGAATTCTAACATTCTCACTGACATAGCACCTACATATTTTCAAAGAAAGTTTCCAATGAAAATTAAAACTGCTTTCTTAGTATGAATGAGATGAACAGCCACAGAAAACTCTTTAGAGTGTCAAGGTACTGGGTTTTGCAACGGAGTCTACCTCTTGAGATTTTAAGAGCTTTTCACAACTGTTACTATTTTCTCTGACATCCTTGTGAGGCAAGTACTATATTTGCTAGGTAGTTAAGAGCAAGGTACAAGGAGGTTAAATATTTTGCTCAATGTTGCATAGTGGTACAGAACAAAACCTGATGTTTTCAGTCTTCCCTAACCACAATGTACATTCATTATGCAGTAATCCACAACTGAAAACCTATCTTAATTCAGTTATGACTGGGAAAAACAAATATGCAACTGCAACTCTATATATGAACTTTCAGCCTATAGCTCTACCAAACAAGTAAAACCAAATTTGGGAAAAAGTTTCAGTGATCAGCTGTCTACCTACACACAAGTTACTTATGGCACCTAATTCAGAGCGAAGCTCAAAACAGTTTGCAGACCGCCAGCACACTTTTACTGGCGACAGAAATCAGCTATAAAGTAGTATTAGCTCTGATAATCAGACAGTGATTATCTACTTCTTTTAAAAAATTTACATTCAGTTATTTTGTAAAGCTTGTTTCTAATGCAGTGGTTTCAAATCAGCTGGTTTCCACTTTCCACCATTCTAACAGTCATCTGCAAAAACTCCACTGGCCATAAAAAAAAAAACCCAAAAAACCCCCCACAAAATTTTGAAGAGAAAACAGTAACATTAAACAGGCCAATAAGATAGCTTTGACTTATGGTGAAGCTTACGTTCAGTAAGTCAGATAAATTTATGCCCAAGAATCAAATATAGAGAAAGATTACCAAATCATATCCAAGTTTCACCATTCCAAGCCTGTGAAACTCTGACCAGGTAATTAATCTGGGGTCTCCAGAGTTCACTGGAGTTTCTCTTGAAGGTTCCAGGCCAACATCAATAACTATTCTAGACCTTTCCTCCAGCAGGCTGCTGACCGTGGGGGAAGAAAGAAAGGATAGATGTTATTAGCAGACCTTGTGCTCTTCTGAGTTCAAGGCCTATAATTGTGGGTGGGCTTTATCTAAAGCCATGCAAGAGGAAACCCTACTCCTTCCTGTATTTGTATAACTGTGTAGCAGGGGAGATGGGAAGTGAACTCAGGGAAAAGCACATCATAAGGGCTTCACCACTGGCATGCAAGCTGGTTAAAAATGGTTTTAAAAAGAAAAGAAAAAGACAAAAAAATCCTGCAGTGAGAACAGCCAAATGCCGCCTTCTGCACGGGCACAGGATAAGGAGCTATGCCAATGCCAAACCCACTGCCAGTGGTATCTCAGCTACAAAATGTGGAGCCAAGCCACACTAGTGCCCATCAGAAAACCCTCAGTGAAACATGACCGAGAACTCCAAAAATGAAATGCTTTGCAGAGAAGTATCATTTTCAACAAACTTCCAGCTAAATCCTGCCTGACTTCATGCCAGATTTCCAGCCCAGGACTGACAAGTCCAGTCTTTGTAGGACTGGAACCCTCAGGTCTTGCAGGCTCTGCTGGGCAGGCTTCAAGTTCTGCAAATAAGAACCCACAGAAGCCCCCAAAGCCCTCAATTTAAAAGAGAAAACCGGATAATATTCAACCTACAAACACCTGTATCCTCTGTTTTCAGTTCACTGCTTTCTTGTGCTGGTGTGACTCTCCTTTCACTTGCATGTAAATCAAAAGTAAAATTACTGAAATCCATGTAATTACACAAATGCAAAAAGAGTGGGAAAAGACTCAGACTCCAGCTCCTTATCATCCTTTCTTTTAGGCAAAGAGTGCTTTTAAAACACTGGTAGAATTTTTCAGATACTGTTACATGTGCACTACAAATTGGCTATGCATCTGACTTAAGGGGAACAACGATTTGTTCAACAAATAAGAAGAAAAGGACCTTTCTGTAAAGTTCCACATGTATGGAAACCACAGACTTTGTATTCCTATGAAAAAAACCACATCTGGTCTTCCAGAGTATAAAAAAAATTAAAGGTGTTTGTAGTTGGGTCTTTGTCTTCCCATACAGCAACACTTAAAATCCAGTTATGGAGGGAAAGAAAATTTGGGGACAAAAGTGTTCTCTAGCTGTTAAGTAGATAAAGCAACAACAGTTGCATATTCAACACAAAAATAGAGGCATTCTCATGTTCCACAGATGCTTTCTACCAAGCCAAATATTTCTGTGAACTTTAACCGTTCTACATCTGTGAAGAGTAAGTGAATTTCTCTTTTCACGTTCAAGCAATGAGAACAGGAAGGACAATGTTTTTCCTCTTTTGTTGTGAAAAAGGAGAGTCGGTATGTGCATCTATCATTCAAGCATTGCTGGCTGTAACTTCACCACAAAGGAGGAAATTTCTGTTTTGACTTCCTTTTTTAAAAAGATTGTTATGATGAACATCACCAATTCAAAGATAATCTCTGACCTTTCCTATGACACAATTTGTGAGCAAAAGTTTAATGAAATTTTCAGATTAGATAACTACAAATTATGAAGTGAGCTAAGGATGGCCCATCTAATACCTTGACCCTGAGATTTTCCTTCGTGAGGACCCTGAAGCCTGGAGAAAGCAAGGGCCACCAGGCAGATTGACTCTCCTGACATCTTGTCCCCTGCAATCTTCTCTCCAGGATTCACACACCTCACTTTTCATAAACTGATGTATATTCCTCTGGAGATCAAAAAGCAGATGCTCCTCTTCATGGGGTCAGGCACACAGCCCATCTGTGATAAGTATGCAGGTGCCCTAAGACAAGGTAGGCACACACAGACCCCAGTCACACAACCACCTGAAACATGCAGCTTCTTTGCCCTCATAACCTCAGTGCTGAACAGCAACTGAGCTGTAAAGGTATTTCTAGTGATAAAATTTATCAAGACCACCTATACACCTTTCCTAGACTTACACAGGTTACATTTCTAACAGGTAGGTTCTACTGGATTTTTAAGCATGTTCTTTTTGTGAGGCTCACCAACAAGATTTATAATTTCATCATGTCTTCCACATCAACAGCAGCACCTAATACTTTAAAAATGCAATCAAATTGACTCCTTGTGGAATAGAGTGATTCTGAATACCAGCAAGTTGAAGAATCAAACTCACGAGGAACAGCTACCATTTTCTCCCCATGCTTCCCATGTCCTTTCCCTGTGTTCCTATCCACTGACATCTGCTACTTAAGAAGTGTGCTCTTGATGTAAGCAAGGTTGGTATCAGCAATACTCTAGAGAAAGGAAAGACAGTTCAATACCTGGAACAATTGCTGGGGCACACAATCCCACAGATTTCCTGACCTACTTGTTTTGAATAGCCTAAAGTCTGTCTGCACCACACTCAGCCATGTAGGACAGAGAAACCTACCTTGTTTCTAAATGAGTAGATTTGGGTACCCCAAACAGTGTAGCTACAGCAGCTTAGGTTTAACAGGCTTCTTAGTTCACAACAAAGATTTTGTACTCTGGAGCTCACACAATTCCTGGGTGATCCTCTAAAAAGCAGGGTGTTACTATTTCTTACCTGGCTGAGCTCTTTTGAAAATAAGGGCTCCCTTTTTTTTTTTTTAATAGGGCTCCTATTACTATGCACAAGTAGTTTATTGCTGCTCACATTTGTGACCTATGCTTCTGAGGGATCAAGCCTTTAATACAGGAAGAAAGAGCTCTGGCTTTTTATTCTCTTTCTACAGAGCCACAGTACCAGTAGCAATCAAACCTTCCTGATTGCCTAAGGGCAAGTCCCACCATTCTGACAGTGATGGTAAAGAGATGCGTGAGCAAATGAGGATCAGGTCTAAAAGGCTTCAAAACATCTTTAAAAGCAGTATTAAGTGCAACAATTGACACATTATTGTCTCTTCAGTTACACAGAAACTTGTGCTACCAGTGACAAGAGCCCAATTATTAACAACTTCCTTGTCTTTATGTTTGGACTAAAGTCGCATGTAACGAAATGTAATTAGCAAACATTTGCTAAGCTTGGTGGAGTCAGCCTACTAGAACTGGAGTGTCTGGACAAGAACCTCTGCCCTGTCTTTATTCCCCTCACTCCAGTCTGCTCTCTTCACCGCCAATCAACACAATCAGCTTTGGACTGGAAAAAGCTTTTTACACAGCACATCAAGACAGACAAGGACAAAAGTTAATTAGGACTATTCATAAGCCTTACTGGAAGAGAGTGCTGCATCCCATCCCTGAAAATTTAATTGCACTCAATAGAGGAAAGCTAGAAAAATTAATAATAATAAAAAAATAAAAACCAGAAAAAGATAATTTGGGAATAAAATCTGATTTCAATTTAATTCAAGCACCGTTTGGCCCTATTTATTTCATAAAGTAGTTCATGCAGGATAATGGCAT
This sequence comes from Elanus axillaris, assembly GCA_026212715.1. Classification (NCBI taxonomy): domain Eukaryota; kingdom Metazoa; phylum Chordata; class Aves; order Accipitriformes; family Accipitridae; genus Elanus; species Elanus axillaris. Next base: position 22,311,797 of record JANZLQ010000002.1, on the reverse strand, counting down.
TACTGTGCATCTAACAGCATTAGAAGCTCCTAATAAATTAACAAGTGAAAATTAATGGCTGCTCAGTCCATTAAATCTTGTTAATTTTATTTTTGTTGCAATAATATAGCAATCACAAGTTTACATTATTAAACCAATATTTATTAGAAGAACTCATTTTAATTGGATCCCTGATGTGATAATCCCGTACAGTGTGTATTTCTTGGTTTCATCAATTTCTTGCATTTATTTCTCATTATATTTAAATGACTGCAATGTTCAGGGTCTTTTCCTAATACTATAAAAGTTAAGCAACCATTTTAAACATTTTATTTCACAAAGATTCAACACTTACTATACAACATAATGAGAATCTTACAAGTCCTTGCAGAAGCTATTTTAAATATTTCAGTCTCTTCAGAAAGGGGAGAAGAAAAAAGGCAGAGATATGAATATTTGAAAACATCTCAACAAATGGTAAAATACATTTTTTTCCCCTTAGCTCATCAATGTTCTATATAAACATTGCTGTGTTGCCTTTCAAGTCAGGAGGAGTTTTACCACTGGTTTTAATGCAAAATGTTAGCTGGCCTGCACATCTCAGGAAAAAAAGATAAATATATATAGACAAAAGGTTTTGAATTGTATTAGCTGCTGACAGACAGATTACAAATTTGAGAAGACATCTTACTAAGGGCTGGGTCTGATGTGCTATTCCAGCAGCAACTACTCTGAGGGAAGGGGCTGCGATGCTGGACAATGCTTTCTCCCCTAACCTCCCTCCTTTCCCCAGTTCCTTCATTTCTGCCAACGTAACCCAATGCATAGTTGCTCCCTAACTGGTTGTATCAAAATTACTGCTTTAGCTTAACAGTAGCGTTTTGTTTTTTAAAATGGCATAGTGTGGACTAGAAGTCAACTACACATGCTATTATCCAAGCTAATATAAGAGGCAGTAACTCTGATGCAAAGGTGGGGAAGAGCAGTTGGAGGGGCTGTAGGGAGCAGAAACCTCAGTGCCCAGAGAGGGGGGTTTGACCTTTGGGGAGATGACAAGGAGTATGACGAGAAAGGTACTGATGGACAAATGGGACTGCAGGCAGAAAGTACCCCTGACTAAAGGCCTGTGTACACTTACCATATTTTTTCACCTTTAGACCTGATCTGCAAAGTCACACTAATGCCACAAAAGCTAGTTACAGATTTGTAAAGTGCTGTCTACCCTGCAGCTATCACTGCCACAGCTAAACTAGCTCAAGTGGGTACTGCTAGCAGCACAGTTGTGGCAGCACAAAGGTTAGGACAGGGCTGTAAAAACCTGCCCATAAAGCTAGGTCAGTACATAGGTTAGTGGACAGAGTTTTGAAGCACTAAAATTACCAGCAACAGGGAGGTAACAAGTATAATGGCAGCTGGACTGTGTTTGCACACTGGGACTGTACTGTAATCATCTCCAGTGCACCACCGTTACGTCAATCTAAAGTGCAGACACTCTTAAACGAGTCTATGCAATATTAAAGCTCCTCACATACAGGGACAGGCCAAATTGAAAACAAGGCAGTTTAAAATGGGCATTTAAAAAAAAAAATATACAAATTTGTGTGTGGACACACAAAACTATGACTGGCCCTTTGTTTATCACTGAAACCAGATGGGCACCAATCTCAAAAGAACATATTTCACGGTCTTGCAGACAGCCTCTGCCACTTACTGTAGTTTTCATATCTTCCTGGTATCAAGGCAATCCTAAAATCATGGTCAACTCTTGTAAGTATGGTGTGGTCAACTACCAACATAAGAGAAGGCATGCTCACACCCAAGATGTTCCTAAAATCACTTATGTATTATCCCGGGTTTTCCCCACTGAAATGCAAATCATTTAAGGAATACCTTGTTCAGCTGCTTTTAAAAAGCAAATGTGCCATGTCTCCATTTCAGTTGGTACATTCTACCCTTATCAGATGAGTTCCACAAGAAATAACACCCAGCTCTCTTCAAAACTATTTTCTAAATTAAAAAAACCACCACTTAAAAGAAGGTGTTCCTTACATACAGGAATTCTGACTCCCCTAAAACCACTGGTGATACAAAACCCCCAAACAAATACAGTAATAGGCTCAAAAGAAAAATATGCGTATGAAAATATATTACAAAATGTCATGAGATTTATGTCTTAATATGTGTAATACCACTAAAGCTCCTGAAACAAAGCATTTACTATCTCGTGCCATATCAGCAAGGCTATATATATACTGCACAGCTTTTAGAAATTACTAAGTGCTCATCACATGTTCCTGGCTTCTGCAGTTCAGACCTCTATATAGGTTAAGAGTTAAACACTCATCACAGTTCAGCATAACGCACTTTATTTCTAGGGCAAAATGCTGACAGTTTGTCAGGTGCACCGTACGGTCTCTCTTCAGATCAGGAATAGTATTAAAAACTCACTGCTCTTCTCCCAAGGACGAAGTCCATGGCGTTCTGCAGATATGAAGTAATGTCAGCTGTAGACTTTGCTGCCATCAGATTCCAGATTCCATGCTTACTGTACTCTTTGTTCTCAGAAGCAAATAGAGCTATCAAAAATTCAAAAAATCTGATAGCAGCTGGAGTAGACCTAAACTGGCTTACAGGGCAAAGCAGAGGCTGCAAACTCACCTGGCTGTGCTGGGTTATGTGCTAATGACACGCTATCCTCAAGTTTGTCTTAAAAGTGATAAAAATCCCCCTCCTGAAAGCTGGGCTTTCAAGATCAATGCAACTACTACAAAGGATATTTTTTAATGGTCAAAAGAATGCGTGTTTTCAACTTAATCACCCGATACAGTATGAAGAAATGTCTTACTGCCATGCAGACCCAGCTTGCTATACAACTCACTAGGCAGCTCCTGACACCAAAGCCCACCAGCTTAGTGCCTAGAGGTTTAAAGGCAGTTCCCTTCTGGAGAAGGATTGGCTTTGGCAGCAGAGCACCAGACCAGGGAGGGACAAAGGTCCTCTAAACGAGCCATTCCATCGAGAACCAGTAACTGCAGCACAAGAAACAATCAGATGGTCTGAGACTGGTAGGTTTTTCAGCAGGAAATTAATTCCTGCTCCAGCAGAAAAAGCAAGAAGGAAAAGTCCTGCCAGCAGAGCATTACACCAAAATCCTTGAAGGTCTCTACAGCCCTTTGCGGTCTGCCTCAGGTCCTTCCAACAGAAAACCTGGGGCCTGAGGTGTCTGTCACATCATCTTACAAAGGGAGCACTTGGGAAAGTAAATACATGCTGAACAAATACACAAGCAAATAAACTATTAATTGTTTAATAATCTGTCAGGAGACAGAATGTAGTATGTGTATTTCCAGTTCCAAGTAGATAAAAATGACAGCAAGAATAAATTTCATATTCTAATTCCTTAGCCCTACAACAAAAAATTAATTTTTTTCTTTTCTTTCTTAAAACAATCCCACCTGATCACTACAGGAATTTGCTGCATAGCCCTTATTCCCATGAGCAATGTTTCTGCAAAGCTCAAGCACTTTTACATCTGAAACTTGCTTCGTCTCATGGATACAATAGCTAATTTTGGACTTACCCTACTCCTGCTGGGCCAGAGTCATCACTGGCATAGCTCCACTGTAATTCAGTCTACTGATGCGTTACAGACAATGCACAATATGATCTAATATTTAATGATGGTTTTTCACCCCTTCCCCCCCCCAACATACTTATTTCACTAAATAATAAAATGACATATGTAGAATTATTAAAAAAAAAACAAAACACAAACCACACAACAAACTAAAACCATACTAAAATTGTCTTGCAAACGCTAATTTCAAGTGACACAATAATCAGATTCACAGATACATTAGGACAAACAGCACAGTCCAAAAAAGACACAGCTCTAAAAGTCACAAGGCCTGGTTATAGTTCCAGCTCTGACACTGACTTCTAGACAAGCTGTTCCAGATTTCCACACCATTCCCCAATCTCTGATATACAGATACTGACCTCTCAGTATGCTGGTGCAGAGGGTCCAGCACGGACTAACCTAACTGTGCTCATTTGGATCTCTGTAATATACATATTAAACAATAATACAAATACATATGAAGTGTCACGCTTAAAAACTAGTGTCAAGGCATAAGGAGCTACCATCAAAATATGCTGACACTTCCCCCATACCAAGGTTTAAGATTTGCAGAATCCAGGCTCTGTGTCGTAAGTGAACATGAAATGTTTTAATTACTGTACAGATTTCCTTTAACATAGCAAGGTCTAGGAGAAACAGACATTCACTTCTGCACAGTAGGAACAGCCAGGACAATCTCTGGATGTGATAATATTTATGACCTGTGATATCTGCTCGTGTTGTTACTTATTTTCAAGCTTTAAATTTATTCTTCTAAATTAAAGCATCGTACTCCAACTCATCTCTTTGCTACCTTTGAATCATAAAATATCAAAACCTTCCTCTCTTATCTAAATCACCTTGTTACTAGTAAAAGAAGTACCAAGAGGCCTCACACTCTGCACCCCAACAGGTCAGCATCACCTAGACACAACACCCAGGTCACATCAGCAGGGCTACTCAAGTCATTTTCTTCTTTTGAAATGGTGTTTCAGGGAAGTGGTTTAAACAGGGTAAGCACACTGCTTACCAAGAATTTAAAGATACAGGTTTTAAGGCATTTGTATTGGGTGGTAGCTCTAGAGGTTTTTATTTCTGCTTCAAGTAGGCGAACCAGAGTAACTCTAACAAAGGCTGAGAGGTCTATTCCCATTACTGGCCAAAATCTTAGCCACAGTCATTCACAACCAAAAAGATAAGGAGACTTTACTTTTCCTTTAAAAAAAACCACTACAGTTGTTGGGAGAAAATTTTAGGAGTTCCAAATATCCACATTTCTAAGCTACTTGCTTCACTTTTTCATGCAACAGATGCTGCTTTGTATTAGCTACTGCATATTAAATCATTCTGACAACCAAGAAAGCATACATTTGTTTGCGCGAGAGAGAAGCATGAATACACACACACACAGATATCTTCTCACGCAGCAGCATACAATTATGCAGCATTCAAATATTTGGGATGAACTTTGGCCTTTGTTTAAAAAAAAAAAAGTACCCTCAAACAACAATCAGTAACAGAACCAGCAGTCATCTGGCTTAGCTCACAGAAATCAACAAATCTTCAGCAATAAAACACCACTTGTGACCAGCTATTTGCAAGTTACTTGGAAATTTTTTCTTAGATGGGATACTTATATACACATCCTTTATGATTTATAATGGTCTTATGGATCAATCTCGGAATGGAGGCTAAAAATACAAACTATGTTAATTCAAAAAATGGAAGAAAAAAAAATCAGTTATATTCACCCTCACATGCTTTTTTTGCACTTCAAACAATCCCCTTCAGCTATGCCATTTGCATTCCCGATTTAAAAAGTAATTTGAAAACATATGCACAGCAGGGCTCTAAATCACCTCTTCAGAGTAGTATCTGTCTAGCTAATATGGAAGAAACCAAGCAACCCAAACAAAACCACTTTCCTGATACATTAATCAAAAGAAAATCTTAATGTAACAGTCCTAGAGAACACGCTGAAACTTCTGACAATGAGAGTACCCACAGTAAGTATAACTGTAATCCAGCGCGCTTCCAACTTTTTTTTTTTTTTTTAATCTCGGCTGGAGACATATTTTCTCCCCTACATTCCCCTCTTGTTACTAGACAGTAACCCAATTCTATAGCCAACTTTTTTCTTTTTTTTTAACTATCTATAGAGCCAGGATGGAACATGCAGGAGAGGACTAACACCGCACCACAGTGCAGGGGGCTGGAAAGCCAAACAAGCCCTCCACCAGGCTGTGCCACAGCTCGCCGAGTCCCTCGGGAGAAAACTGCTACCGAAGGGGCCTGCGAGCACCCCCGTGCCTGCCCGGGGGCGGGGGGGGGACCCGCGGCTGCGCTCACGCCGCCGGGGCAACCGAGCAGGGGTGCCCCTTGTTTTGCGTGCTCCCCACCACCGCCACCGCCGTGCACCCCCTCTACCTGGGGATGGTGATGCACTTGGTGTTGATGTTCTGCGTGGTGATCGCCTTCTCCAGCTCGTCCAGCTGCCCCGTCTTCTTCAGCTTCTTCACCAGGCTCTTCACCGCCTTCTCGCACCATTTCTCCTCCTGCCCGTTCTGCTCCCCTTTCTTCCAGCCCAGGAGCCGCTTGACGATGGGAGGAGTGAACGGCAGGATGGAGGACATGCTGGCTCGCCCGGCAGGGCCGGCAGCGCCCCGCC
>JANZLQ010000002.1:22251635-22305072 GCA_026212715.1 Elanus axillaris | reverse complement strand
AGCCCCCGCGCTCCCGGCAGAGGCCCCCGCTCCCCGGGCGGGACGGGGCTCTCCCTCCCTCAGCCCCGCTCCAGCGCGGCGTCCCCTCAGTGGCGTCGGGCACCCGCGGCCTTCCCGCCGCGACCCCCTCAGAGGGCAAGGCGGGAAGGAGCGTTCCCACCCCGCGCCGGCAGGCCCGCGGGGGCTCTGCCCGCCCGAGCCACGTCCCCTCGGCCTCCCCACAGCGCGGAGACCCACCGAGGCGGCGGCTCCCGGGAGGGAGGCCCGCGGTGCAGGTTCGTCTTTCTCCGGGCCGCCGGGGCTGTGGGCTCACGGGGAGGGTCAGCGGCGGCCGCAAAAGCCCGCAAGCGAGCTAAGGAGCCGTGCCTAGGAGAAAGCTCATGGAAGAGGGGGAGACGGCAAAAACAAACGCATGCGACAAAGTCCCCCTTGGTGAGGGTCCTTGGGCAGGGTGGGATGGATGCAGCCCCCACTGCGGCTGTTTCCTCTGTGGAAAGGTGCGTTTCCACACAGAGATAGCTGAACACAGCTCGGGTCACTTGTGCTCAGACAATCTGCAGTTTTTGTTTCAACCCCTTTAATTTACTATTCCATTCCCTCATCTTTCCACCCCGAGCACCAGGTACCCAAATAATTTTTACCCTGTATCAGGCACAAATGACACCCTGGAGATGTTTACTACCAGACCTGGTCAGAAATTCTCAGACGGAATATTTTTGTCAGAGGACGACGGTTAGTTCAGATCTAGGTGTTTTGTAGAGATACTTCGGTTTTGGCTGACTTGGGGTGGCATCCAGGTAAATTTCCAGTTTCTCACTTTCCGTCGGTGGACAGACTGGGCTGTCACACTCCCCAGTCTCTAGCATCGCCCCTTCCATGCCAAAAGGGAGCCCAGGCCCTAAAAAACACGTAGAGACAAACCATAGCTCCTCAGGGCTCCTGTTCTCTGATAAACCACCCCAAAATGGTGCTGAGTGGCAAGCACAGCAGCCTGGCAAGCAGCAAGGAGGCTGGGGCCACCTGCAGAGTCACCAGGTGCCTCTGCCAAGGCTAGTTCATGTTTCTGAACTCCAGCTGCTTCATGGCTCCTTGCAACACCTGCCCAGGAACAAGGGTAAAGGTTTCAGAGGACCCAGCTCCCAAATTCTGAGGTTTTGAGCTGAGATATGCTTCCCAGTTTTCTCCATCCTATCAGAAGGGATGATGGTGAGCCTGAATTTGGGAAGCCTCCGGGGCTGCTCAGCAGCTCCCAGACACGCAGGTTCTTGCCAACCCACGTTCTCACATTCCAGGTTCCAGTGTAGCCCAGTGGGGAGACTCCTCGAAAGCCGGCATCCAAAAACTTCCCATGCCTGTGGATTCGAAGCAGCCAGCCATACAGATTGCCTTGTGGCAAGTTAGGAACCTATGGGTTCAGACAGCGTCTGAAGCTCAGAGGCAACTGGCTTGGTTTACATAGGGGTTTGAAACAAACGGTGTGTTTTATTCTAAATTGACAGTACCAAATTTTGAGATATCAGTACTGGGTACAAATTAAATACTCTCTTTTCTTTCTTTTTTTTTTTTCCCCAGCATTCTTATATTATTCCCCAACATACATTCCCTGAGTGTCTTGAATTTTGGAGGCTCACCACTAAAATTTTGGAACATTGCCCTGACCCAGTTTTTGGCTGCCTTGGTTGAGACGCCTGAAGTACAGAGATGTGGAACCCCTGTAGATGATCCCAACATCATTCAAGGAAATGGTTCCTCAATACCTCTAAAACAGCGCAGAAAATTTTTGACACTAATTACACCAGAAGCAGGGTGCCTAAATTACTGACTGTTACTAGTGCCATTGACTTGCTGTGTATTTGCGTTTTCCTGAAAAAAACCTAGTTCCTGATAGCTGGTGATTAGTTAAGAATCTGAACTTTCATTTAAAAAAAATCTTTTTTCACAACTCCAGAGAATTACCTGAATACTTAAACCAAGTGAAATGCAGAAGGTGAAGTTAAATACGTTTTTAGTGTAGAAATAAGTACTTATTACCATTTTATATGTAGTGAAATTTAAAGTAATCTTTTTCTGTTTTCCTAATTCTTGGCCCAGCACATTTTGCAACTAAAAGAAGCCCAGAAGAAGACTAAGGCTGAAGGACCTGTCTCAGACCTGGCAAGTCAATACTATGGCAGGGTGATCTCAGTTCGGATCTCTTTCTGCTGGCAACTGTATCAGTTTCTGTCTAGGTGTTCTGGCTAGATAACTGTTGCCTACTTTTTTCATCCAGAAAGTTGGCAATAATATTCAAATCTCATCTCTACACTCAGAAGTCATGCTGTGACCTCAGTTCAGCAGGGCTTCCAGAATTTTCTGTAAGTATTCATGGGCTAATCTTCACTTGGTTACTGTCAAATCACAGGTTATTGCCTGGGTAAATTTGAATAAAGGAAAGGAGGGGAAGAACTGAGTGGTTTGCTCACACTTGAACAGTGATTTAGTGGCAAAAGGGTGAATAGAAATTTGCTAAACACTAAACCGAACTGGGTCTCGCTTATAATCTCATAAATGAGGTGTAAGCAGCTAATTCACTGATCTAAACTCTGGGCCACAGCAGCACTGTGAACACTACTAAAAACAAATAAATGTTTGGTTTTGGGACGTAGAATAAATTTTTAAGATTAGGGACGTTGCATTTTATGGAACAGCTTGTGTGCCTGCTAGGGTTACCTGTCAGAATGAACTGTTCGATGAAAATATGACTTTCTGAACCCCTAGACAGTAATCCTTTATTTCAGAGAGTTTTGGACACTCTCATAGTGGAAAAATTAACAGACAGGAAAAGACAGGACCGTCCCAATTTTGCATGGTCTGGATCCGTTCACTGGTTTACAAAATGTCTGATGTCTTGGAAGCTACCTCTAGGCAGGATAATTTGTGATATAATTTTTAATTTGCTTTTTAAAAGTCATTATCTTTGCTTGTTTGGGGCATAGTACAGGTTCAGGGACTTCACTTACTGCAGTTTGCTCTTACTAAAAAATAAAGATTTATATATAGTCTGCAGTAATGTGAGAAAACCCTATACTTGGTTCATATACTTGAAGAAAAAAACCATACCCTTTACAGCTATCTTGCATTTCTTAACCTTTTACTAATACACTAGCACCTTAACAATTACTGAAGAACTGTCTCTACATACCTTGTTTATTAATAGGATCAACTGATGAATAGGAACAGAATTTAAACTTTACTTTCACAAAGCGAAAAATTGGGCTTTGATTCAGGAACAATATAAAATTAACATGAGAAACAAGAAGGTGGCCTCTGAAGCTCACACACGCTGATATGTACCTTTATTAGAAATATTTTTAACAGCTTCAGAGATGGAAGAATAGCTTCTGTGCTTCGCTCTATGTTCCTTTTATATCCTTCAAAGAGTGAGAAGGGAGCAAGGGGTTTTCAGGCAGTCGCAAAGCTGGTTCCCTGAGCTCCCGCCGCTCTCCCCGACACCCCTTGTGCAGGGGCGTGCTGGAACAGGCAGACTGGAGGAAGCGTGGCCAGAGCACCCTGTTCTCTGGCTACACTCAGCCAACAGACAGTTCTTAGGGGAGCCCAGTGCCTGCTGAAACAGCTCCCAGTCTGTCTTAACATGCAATTGTGGCTAGTTTGAAAATCAGGGAGTGGTTGAGAACCAGCTTCTAATGTACTGCCCCCATCTCTCTTTCACTCACTGACAGAAATATTAAGTATAATTTCCTATGTGGTCATTACCGGTGTGTGGAAGGGAATTTTACAATGGTGCTGACCAAGAGAGTTGAGAAGCAGGTGGACAGCCTGTGAAGTTCACAGCAGATAGGGATTTACTAGAGCAGCTAAGAAGGCTGTGACCTCCTCAGCTTTGTTTTCTTCATGTTACCTAAGTAGCAGGCACACTGAAGGGTGAGACAGGCAGCAGTAAAAATCAGGAGATCTGTTTTAAATTGGGTTACATCCATGGGTTAACTTGTAAATAAGGGCTATGACATTTAACTTTGAATCTATGTCACATATAATATGCAAAAACAAGGGCAAGTGTGGGAGCTTTCCTTGGTTAAGGTAATATATATATGTAGAACAGCATTTATATGCAAGCAAACCTATCTTAATCACTCAGAACAAACCTACAGGAAAATAACTTTAGGTGTGAGTCATGAAAAAAGCAAGGTCATTCTAAGTTAAAGCCTTCAGAGTTAACTTCAACACTGTAAAACACACAGCTCAGACAAATCCTTTCAGGGTACAGCAATTATTTTTCTCTACAAATGAGAAGACGTATACATACACAATAAAAAGTTGCTTTGTTGAAAATTCATAATACTTAATACACACAAGCTAATTTACCTGCATGTTCCAAGAGGCTCAGTAGTGAAAAAAAATCACACAACCACCTCTGACCAAAGATCTAGTTAAGCCAGAATCCTGTCTGTGACCGTGGCAGTACCTCTTGCCTAAGGAAAAAATACAAGGCAGCAGCACGTCCAGAGTGATCCTTCTTGTAATATACTCTCCCTATTTTTGGCAATTATTTATGTAGGAACTACTGAACTGAAGTTGATCTCCCCAGAGAGCCATGGATAGGCCATTCCTACACTCCAAGACCTGTCTGCTTTTGACTTAGGTTTACAAGTGGCCTCCACTAGACCCCCATGTCCCATCTGTGAGACAGAATAGAGCTACTCTAAAGGTGAACTGAAGTTGTGCAATGAAAATAAATTGCCTGTAAGATTCCCTTGTTACTTATTTTACAAACTAGACAGTACTTGGTGAGCACATGGAAAGAGAAAGGCAGTGTTGTGGTTAGGGCAGATGAGTGCTCCCCTGGGAACCTGTAGCTTTCCCCTCTCTATCACAATGCTCCCGTGTGATATGAAGCAACTTCAGCCGAAACAGTGCGTGTTTATTGTGTGTACCTCACTCTCAGGAGGTCTGGCTGCTCCCCTGGGGTGAGGTCTGCTGCAGGGCACACACAGCTGCAGGGGAAGCTGCTGAGAGCTCTGCTTCAATAAAGCGGGAAGTCCTGGTGGTCAGGGTCCTAAAGGACCTCCTTAAAAACACACATCTAGCAGAGTTTTGAATATGGCAATCCTAACTGTGGTTTTCCCTAGTCACTGAAGGCTTAGCTTTGAAATCTTAATATACCTTATATGAAAACTCTTAACACGGTTTACATATGTTCAGTAAGTGACAGGAGATGGCAGTCAATTGTATGGAGGATAGTTCTTTGGTTTGTTTTTTTTGTTTCATGGAGACAATAAAGCACCTTGCTAGGGACACCATGGCATCTTCCCCTGCACAGCTCTCGGAGGACAGGAGAGCTGCACACAGAGACACAAAAGCCTCCTGAGACTGAGCCCTCAGTTGAACCACAATCGCTGGGATAAGGCCTGACCTAATCTTTACAAATATGTTAATAGCCTGAAATGAATATGCTTTCAATTAACCTGGAGATAGAACTGTCTACTAGTATAGACATCCACTAGGCCATGCAGATATCCTGACCGCGTGGAGTGGAGTATTTTCAACACCCAGGGCTGCGAGGAGGCAGCACCTGCAAACGCTCAGCATTGCCGAGACTTTGCATACAAGTAGCTGCTGTCTGGCTGTTGCTCAATGCAACTGCTTGCACACACATACAAACACTTGCCTGTTACAAGTCTTGCAACCTGAAATTTTGTATTTTTTAAAGTATGCCATGCAATTCAAATAAGATCCAAATTCTCAGTTACTGGGAATTTTCTCCTTATAAGACATTTCCCTCCTCTGGTTGCTAGAGTGACTGAGGTCTATGTAAAATTACACAGATAGTCTCTTGTGGTACAAAAAGCACCAGTAAAAAAAAGCTGCAGCCAGAAAAAAGGAAGGAATAGGCCAGGCCTCAAAGCCCCAAACACAGAGGCTCGTTACAGGTAACACAAAAACTCCAGCTCCCAGCCACAAGCATTTTATTTGAGATTCTTTTCCTATGTCCATATATGACTGTCTGTCCCTTCTGAATTCCTCGCTGTGTCTACACCCTTTTCTTTGCCAGGGCACATCTGTTAAAGTCTTCATTTTGGCTTTTGAAGTGGGCATTTTATATCCAGCTGAACTTTAAAAAAGATCCTGAGCAAAGGCTTTTAACAAGTAAATAAAAATATATTATTTTTATGAATAGGCCCCTGTTTTCACATGTTCCACTTGCAATGGCCTCTTGTCCACAACTGCTGGCCTGTGAAACCCTCTGTGGGAAGAATACACTTCTGGAGGAATACACTTTTCCTTGTTGTGCAAAAGGGAGATTCTCAAAGAACATTTTAATGAAAAAATGCACCCGTGCTGCAGGGAGAAATCCTACTATTGTGCTGCAGTCTTGGGTAGCAGAAACCACCCTGACCAACGTGCTGGAACTGACCCCCACCCCACAGCACTATAGGGAGATCCTGATCCAGATTCAAACTGTGTGTCTCGGACACCGTCTGCTTGCTGTAACATTTGTGCTGAACCTGGGCAGAGCTTGAGGCTGCTTGTAACATACATCCACGCACACACACACACCAGAGAACAAATGCTTTGGATCTTAGCCCTGCCTCACGAAAGTCAAGTGGGAGTTTACTAATTTCAATTACTATAGAGTTTAGCCAGTCATTTTTATGTGGTGGCTCCTCTATATTAAAACCAACAGTTAAAGGCTGCTTACTTCTTAATTTTTGAGGTTTACTTAATTAAGAAGTGCCATTACCCTCTTTTTTTTGTTTTAATTCCCTTAACCTGAATTGCAGTTGAGGCCCCACAAAGGGACTGTCATTCTCATCTGAATCAAGAATCCTCTTTTCGGCAGCAGTAAGGAGTGGCGCGGAAATATTTGCCCATGAATAATATGTTAATATTTATACATAGCTTGCTTAGATAAGAAAAACAACTTGAAGCTTTAAGGGAGAAGCTCTGTATGGCCATGCTTTGTGGAGCAACTTTTCAAGCTCCATGTAGAATCCCAAGTGTTGATTTTGCCTCCTGATAGTTTAATGTGTAACCCAAGAAAGTGCATTCTTCAGGATCAAAAAAACCGCAACAAACCAGCATAAAAAAAGAAAAAAATCAAATCACTACAATCTCCTTGCTCTTGTCTGCTGGGGTTTTCACTACACTTTGAAGATAGCACAGTCCCATTAATACGGGGATCCTCAAACAGCTGAACTGGAGAGAGTCCACAAGCTGTGCATATACACATACAAAAAATTTGGGTTTACTCTTTCCTTTAAGTCTTCTTCTGGGTCCTTACTATTGCAGAAGTGCAGCTTTGCCATTTCATAAAATTTCATAAAGCTCAAGTCCTAGTTAACCTAGAGAAATGGCACAGAATGGGAAAAAAATTGCAAACGCTCCTGTCCGTGTGTGTGAGAGGAGGGATATTTACTCCTTGTTTATTTGTTCTGGGGGGGAAATAAAGTGCTTTGTGTGAGGGCTCTTTGCTAGTGAGGCTGAAATGCTCTCAGGGCCCTGCTAAAGCATTGCCAAGTCTGTCAGGAGAGGGGAAAGCAATCTGGGCAGACTGCCCTAAATTAAAACTAAACCCAAATCAAATTCAGTTTAAGCACACAGTGTAGTACTTGGTATGGAGGCTAAAGGCAGAACTACCGACTCAAGCATTCAAAACTCTTGAGTAAAAACCCTAGCATATCATCAAATAGATTTGAAATTGTACCGATTAGATTAAAATAATAATGCCACTTCCTTTTTTTCTGCCTTTTTTTTTTTTTTTTTTTTTTGCATCTCAGAGGGTTCATATTTCCTACCTTGTCTTGGCCCACATAAGAGATGAAATGAAATCAAAGTTGAGGTTCTGATGCAATTATATGTTTCTAGGAGCTAAGGGCTTTAAGAAACATCACCTGTGTGAGGCTTGCAGTAAACTTGTGAGAGGTAGGAACAGTGCAAAAGAAACCAGAGCTGTGGAGAAAATGCAATTAATTATAAATTTACCTCAGATACTGAACAAATTACGGAAACCTCAAACACTGCTTTATTGTAATATGTTGAGATCATATACTATTTATTCTTTCTTTTAGGATAAGCTAACGAGCAAAATTTGGATCTGTATCAAGATTCCAAACCAAAGATCAGAGCTGCCTATGTAAGGCTGCTTGTTGGTTTTGATATGAGGTTTGGGGAATTTTTTTTAATGATAATGCCACATCACTAGTTATAAGGCTTTTTGTAATGTATCAAAGAGCAATTTTTTCAATTTTGATGTTCTCCCCCCATGGAGTTGGGAGAAGAATTGAAAATCACATGCTTCAGCACTCAGAGAGTCCCTGTAAAGTTAATGGAAGCCAATTTAGGCACCTAAGTACAGCCTTGATAGAGGTTTTCAAAGGCACATGTGATTTTTATGACCTTACTACTATTTTTTGCCTTTAGAAGTCTCTTTCATAGCTTAACTTCAGACACCTTTTCATGAAAATGCTTCTCTGTTTACTTATTAGCACTTCCAGATGTCCTTTATAGATTTACCTATTTTAAAGTCACTGAAACAAATGTTGTGGGTACTGGAGGGGGGAGTGGAAAGTATGGAGGCTAGAGATAATTTCAGTTACCTAACATTTATTTGACTTAGTCACGCAGAACTGGATCAGTGCAGCTGATACGGAACGATGATTAAACTAAACCCTGAATCTATATTCCCATGTGATCACCCTCATTATCTCTGCTATCAAGGTTGATCTGACAAGTAACTTCTATTTAGAATCAGCCATACTTCTTTTCCCCGCCTACCCCAAAGGCACCAGAGTTGTTTGCAGCTCCCCACTTAGAGAAAGTAAAATGTAATTTACGCCTACAGTGCATAGAAGGAGCTGAGTAAAAGAGAACTGGCTTCTTTATTTTGGGGGGGGGGCTGATCCAAAACCCATTACAGACAAGAAACCACGGTTTGTAAAGAGTTTGAAGACCGCTGGGTTAAAAATAACAGAATGCTATAACTCAGCTATTAAATGTCCATTGATTCCTTGCTGTCTCATACACATTCACAGAAAAAAAATGCATATACATTTCAGTATCACTTGAAATACTGCATAAATTGTTACGGTCTAAGCCCAGAACACTTGACCTTTAGTCATGTAGACAAACTGCTGAAAGTAAGAATATTTGTATATAAAAGCGTACAGAAAATGTCAGTAAACAATCACTTTAGGCAGAAAATTCACTATGCTGTATACTTAGAGGATATTGAAAGTGCTGCTAGATAAAGCCTATGTTTAGTAAATGGGCCCATATCTCTGCTATAGGGGATGACTTCCTGGCTAACCTTTCTTTTAGTGAAGCTAACTCAGTAAAAGAGAAATGGTTAACTCATCTACTGTACCATCATTTTTTCTAACCAGTTGTAGTAATGACAAACGAGAGGTACAAAGGTTCACAGAACTGACCGTTTCCAAAGAGATGCACTATTCCTAAAAGAAAGGAAGCCAGGCTAGAAACTAAATTTTCAGTGAAAGGATACAAAGATGGTCTTTTGCAACTCCAATTTCTGGTTTTGGTGTTGCTTGTGTTTTCTGGCGTGTTTTTTAAAAACTTAACAAAGCTTGCTGATGTAGAGATTAAGGCACATTTGAAATTGGTTGGCTCATTTTTTATTTCTTCTGACAATTCTGAGAGTTGTGAGTTTTCCTCAAACATTATTGAGTTGTAAACTGAGGATCTCTTGGGCCTGGAGCCCAGAATCCTATGGAGGGTGGCTTTTATACATTGCCCAATTGTCAGTAGTTCCCACTGGCTATTAAAATGGGACCTGGGGAGCAAGGGAAGAAGGCTATAAGGGTGCTGTGAGCAGGGAAGAAGATCCAATATCAGTGTCTTTTCTTCATCATCGGTTTGTGCTTCTATGGGAGCAGAATCCCGAAAAGTGCCATTGCTACTGTGGTTATGAGACCTCTGTAAGGCAGGATGAACACAAAGCTGCCACAGTGCAAGGCAGGATTTGAATGGATTTAGGTAAGCTGAGAATTTGGCCTTTGCTCTGCATTGGGCTGGTACTTGGTAAGCTGAATGACTGTGCTACGTAGCAATTTGTTTTGATATTCTGGGCCCTTTGTTTTATGAAATATTGGCTTCATTCTATAAAATACCTCTGAGGCAAGAAGGGAAACCAGGCAAGTTGCAAAATAATTCTCTGATCAGCCACTCAAAGCCCCATGAGATCTATTATTGTGACAGCAAATCTCCCCATGATGCATGCAAACTCAATTCCCACTTTTGCACTGTCATGTCAAAACTTGCACCCATCACACTCTCACAGCCTGCTTCAGACCTTGGCCCATTTCGGTGCTACCTGAGACATGTGAAACAATGTTCTTTCTCCTGCTGTTTGAACACAGAGAGGCCTCAAGTAGGGGGAGAAATTTGAAGGCAGCCACCCAGATGTTGCTGCTGCAATGTGGGAGAGAGAGCCTTTTGTCTCTGCTGTCACTAAAGCTAGAGAACAATTTATCTGATTTGTGCATGAAGCAACATTATGTGTCTTTCCATTGTGTGCGAATATTTCTCTTGCTTAAAATGTTACACTTAATGGAGCAGTTAGTCCTTAAAGCTACATTGTTTTGTTTTTCTTCAGTGTAATTAAATCTGGAAGACACCAAGTCAACAGTTTGCCAGTATAGAGGATTAGACTTCCTGTTGCTACTTGTATAGCTCAATAGATTATGTGCAGTGCTTTGCACAAATACAGTAAGACCTAAATACCTTACCATCTATTCATCTATATCAGATATAACTCCCTTCTCACCCTAAATAATTAATATATGTTGCCTGAGTCATTAACGCACCAGAACGGATGAACATTGGGTAGTTAAGAGATAAGCTTAAGGAGTAGAAAGTTGACAGCAAATTGTCTCATTCCCATCTACTCATCCTCACTCCCTCAAAAAAAAAAAAAAAAAAAAAGAAAAAAGGCAATCCATTGTTCAGATTGCAGTGGAGTGAGGATGAAGGCATAAAGCCATTTAAAAGAGAAGAAATGGCCTTATGAATAGACTGGAAAAGTTTAAATTCTGAAAAGGGATAAGGGCAGGGATTAGATGCAGCTGAGTGCTGAGCTATGGGAAGTCAGAGGTGAGGAGAAAGGGAAGGACAAGGGAAGTCAGGGCCTGACCACGCAGGGCAGGTGGTGAGGCACGGGGACGGGTAAATGATGTTATTCCCCACCCAGAGGATGGTGCAAGCCTCAGGCAGGAGTGAAAGAGAAAGTCACCATGCTAGAGAGGACCAAATTCAACAGAGTGACCTGTTAGCAGTGCTGGTAGAGCAGGGCAGGAGAAGCTTCTCAGGGAAAAAAACCCAAGCCAGTGTCTAGATACAAAAGGAAAAGAGATGCTGAGTGAAGAGGCCTTGAGTTTTTTTTTCCTGGGCTAATGTGTATAAGGGCTCTTCACTGGGCTGGGGAAAGGGAAAGATGGACTGACAGAAGAGTTGGAAAACAGGAGTTCAACAAAACAGACAGACCAGCCTCAGGGTCCTGGTACATAAACAGAAAGGTGAGTGGCAGGGCTGAAAAGAAGAGGACACAGAAAGGCAAAGGTGAAGCTGAGGAGGGGTTGGATTTCTTTGCCTTTAAGAGATTTTATAGCAAATGCTATGTTAATTTTCTGTAGTGCCAAAGACAATATAAACTGTAGAGAAAATCAGATCAGTAGTGGTCGAGGATGTAGAGAAACAGTCGATTGTATATTTAACAGGAAGTCAGGGAGATCAAAGAGTTTTCAAAATGGTTTTGTTTTTAAATGATACCCTGGCTTTATTTTGTTTAGATTGAGCTGGGAGCCTCTCTGAAGAGGATAAAAGGAGAACAAAAATGTGTAACAAAGACATTTCCCCTCTCCTTAATAGTCAAGGGAACTTGACATCCCTGTCAAGCAATAGCACCATTATATGTACTGCTGCAAAAAGGAAGCTATTTTATCCTTGGAAGGAAGGAGAGATGTTATCTTCTAGAAAAGAGGTAAAGTTCTGCAGAAATTCAGTGCTGTTAATAGACTGTTATGACAGTGTGCAATTTCACTTCCAGTGAACAATGCATGTCAAAGGCCCGAACACTACAGCAGTTAACACAGATAAAATAGAAAACAAGCCCTGCAGAGCCTACACTCTGGTAACATATCCTTCCAAACACTCTTTTCATTTTAAGAGTTAAATTAGATTTTTACTTTTAGCTATTTTCAGCTCAATAAGAAGGGATGGTTTTGCACTAATGGAAATGGCAAAGTCTAGTTTTTAATGAATTCAGATTTTCTCTGGAAAGAGAATTCTCTAAAAGATCTTCTGTAAAAGGGAACATCTCCTAACACTTCTGGAGCAGGCCCTGGGCCCAAATTTTGCAAATAAATTAAGTGTATGCTTAAATCTGCCTTTGTTCATCAAAACACTGAAACATCTTTATATTTTTTTCCTGATTTAGAATGGATTTGAGTGAATATTTAAACATGCATTTGTTTTGCAGGACTTTGAACCTAATGTGCAGTGAAGGCCATGTTTCAGTTTCATACTCCTAGTAAGTGGGCAGCATTATGAAGCTAAAATCTTAACTTCCAGTTAAAACAGGATATTAAAGATTACAAATTAGAGGATACAAGAGGAAGAAGGGGTTCTCCACGGGAGGCACATATGCCCTCCCTGCTTCAGAATGAGGAACAAACAAAAGGCTGTTTCCTATTTCTGCAGCCACGGCTGATGTTTAGTATCAGAGTCATGGCAGCCCCTGCCAGAGTTAAGGTGGTGCCAGCTTTTCCATTAGAAACATTATAGACACCATTTAATAACTTGGCCATAAATACTTGCTTCAAGCTGAGACTTGGCATCGAAAATCATCAGTCCTTCAGCAATTCTGGAGACATTTCCCTCCTCCTGAGTCTTGAATATTCCACAAGTATTTTAGTGCAGAATATCTATGATTTATTAAGTTTCCTTTTGGGTAGGTATTCCAATAATTTCAAAACAACTTCGTCTCTCTGAATGAACTGTGACACCATCCTGCTCATCAATGCAAGGGAAAGCTGCATTCTTCAGTTGAAATCTTCAGTGTAGAGACCATGACATACAAATCATTTATGGTATGAATTATGGCCTCTCAGGTAGCTTCTAAATACACACATATTTGTGTTTTCCCTTTTGCTATGTTGTGCAGCTGAGGGCCTCCGAGTGATCTGTAAGCCCTGTGTGGTCTTAGCATCATCTTTACCAACACAGGCCTGGCTTTTTGTCTCTCTGTTCAGACTATCAACTAAGACCTGTATTTCCACTAGTGCACTCAGTTTGTTCTTTTTCTGCTTACCACTTGTGGATGACTTTCCATTTAATGCAACAGTTTTAGGGATGTAGGAGGCACTTACACCTTGATGTCCTTGCCTGCTGGCAAGGCTCTTCATTCCCATCCTCATCCAAATGACACAACTGTTTGGCTACATTGCTGCTGAGGGCAGAGACTGTAGCGGGATGGGGGAATCATGCTGCAGGACTCTCTCTCCAAGCTGTGGAGAGGTAATGCCTGGGTGGGAGCAATGTGGGTTACCCCTCCTTCTCTATGGTATGCAGTGCTGATGTGAGAGGAGAGAGGCTGTGAAACCCCATCTTCCTTCTCTAGCCACAGCTGTGGTTGATTTGATGAGTTTTTGTTCCCTTTTTGGCATACGCTCCTACTTTAGCTTCACCCTAGCTTGTAGGGATAAAGCTCTACTTCAGCTCTGCACTCTCATCCCATGGCGGCATGAAGAAGTGTTCAGAGGCGGTGAGTCAGGCAGCCCTTTCTCACCCACAGGCAGCTGCCTGTTGGGTTTGTGGTCTCTGCCGGCAAAACGCAAGGAACCTTCATTTCACTAACCTTAACACAAGGCTTACAGTGTTCTCCATTTGACTGAGGTTGCCCTCAGTCCGTCCTTTTGTTTTCAAACCCTAAAGCCTCCTTAGTTTTGGGATTCCCCATAGCTTTTGACAGCAGCTGTTGCTGATCACCTGGGGATCACTCACTTTCCTCCTCAAGGCCGGGCCCATGGATGCTTTAGGTAGAGCCAACCTCAGATGCAGACGGCGCGTCCAGACCTGGCAAGAGGGCAGAGCATGAGGCAGAGAGCCAGCAGGAGAATTTCCCTGCTGCAGGAAAGAGACAGCTCTGCCTTGTGAGTCAGGGCCATGCACCTGCAGAGCCAAGGCTGTGCTGAAGAGCACCCATCCCTACCGAAAAGGGCATTTGTTCAAGACAAGTGTTCAGCAAATGTCTTATCTGCCCCACAAACCAGCAAGCAGCAGCTCATTTAGACCATGCCACATATCAGCTGCAGGGAGGGGTGTGAAATACAGCAACACTGGAAATCCCACAGAAACAGAGATGCTGAGAAAAACAAAGCCACCCTCAGAATACTTAGCTTTTTTTTTAAATTCTCTGAATAAAGGAAATTTTTCTACTCTCAACAGAGAGGAGAAGAAATTACATTGCCTGTAGTAACGCTGCCCTGAAGGAGGAACTAACCTGGTTCACTCTGGTGTAACAGAGAGCAGAAAGCTGCTGAGGTGTGAAGGACTCATGTGCTGCTCACACTGGCTCTTCTGAACCAGGATTCACCAAATCAGCACAGAAAAATGCCTGGCACCCAGATAACCCAAGATAACATAGCCTAACAAGAATGTAGTCTTCTGCTGGATGTTCTTTTGAAGCTGTGCAGTATTCACCGATTCATTTGACTTGATTTTAAGGAATAAAAGAGTAGATTGGGCCCCTAAAACACATAGTTGTATATATATGACACCTCCCAGAGGCTCTGAAGTAGTGATCCTTGCTGCCTGCTTACTCCCTTCTCCCTGCTCTCTCTGGCAAGTGGCTGCCTGGGTGGAATTTCCCCGATCACTACACAGGCAGTTTGGCAGCTGAGCTTATGCTCGGGGCTCCCTGCATGCCTGGGAGATCCTGCAGGCACGGAGCAAGCCCGGTGCTTTTGAAAAGTGTTGGACCTACCATGTGCACAATGCTCAGGCAGAGCAAACATGTGCCTGGAGTTTCCAGACCTGCTGCTGCTGCTGCTGCAAGGTGGGGTTGGGGGGAAGCCCCCAGGATACCATCCACTCTGATAACCAAGCTGATAACCAAGCCTCGAGGTGTCCTGGCGTGGTTTATCTGGAGGGGCTTTACAGCTCTCAGGGTCCAGCTGTTGTCTCCCAGGGACCAAGCAGGCTGAATGGACCAGAATACCATTGCAACGAGACCTGGGTGAAAGGCAGGAAGGGCGAATGAAGCCTGTGGTCTGGCTCGGGGTTTACACTGGGCCAAGAAAGGTGACAATCTGGCGTACTCAGTAGTTTATCATTTCTGAAGCAACACCTTACTATATCAGTTCCCCCTCCTTTGTCATCAGAGAAAAACTCACACTTTCCTAACTGAAAGTTCAGTCTAAACATAAATGTCACTGAAAGCCCAGTGAGACCTTTGGTTTTCTAGTTTCACTCTCCTGAGCTGTGGGGAAGATTATGCAACAGGAACACTGGGGTGAATCACCTTCTGGCATTGCAGTAAATTAGGAAATGTTTGCTGCGATGTTGTATGGGTTTCTGCCGTCTATTTGTGGTCTGCTTTTTTCTTTTCCAGTGGATCTTGGTGTCTTGAAATATCAGGTGGTTGCCTGTTGCCCTTGTCTGAGCTAGGAAAAGGCTCATCAGTAGGTGCTGTAGCTCAGCTTTGGAGAAGAGGGTAATGACGGCAGCTGTTGTAAGGAAATGATGCTAAAGAAATTCTGAATGTCCTCACTCAGCAGCTTTTTTTTTCCTTGTGAATATTTCTCACAAGTCTTTGAATTGCTTGCTTTGTTTCTGTACTGTAACTCTTAACAACATACTAACTCGTTAGGTATCACAGCACTAAGGGGCCCAAGGATATTTTCCTTGAATGTTTGTTCTTGAAGCACAAAGCTTGGCAAGATCACAGAGACTATTCTAAGAGAGTCTGAATGTATCAGAGGAAGGACAAATTGAACATAAGAAAAATCACGAGTCAGGCTCATCCCTCCTTCCTTGCAGCTTGTTCTGTTTTATGGTTCAAAATAAATGTATACTTGTCTTGAAGCATGAGAATTCACAAGTTGAGTCTTCCCTTTCCGAATTTAAGGATAGAAATCATTTTGGAAGGAAACTTCCAAAAGGAAACTTAACCAAAATGTCAAGAGAAATATTAATATTGTGAGGTTGAAAGTAAAAATGTGAGAACTGGGAACACTACAAATGGCAGTTGCCAGACACTTGGTTAAGATGTGTGATGCCATAAATAACCTCTACGTAAAGATGTAAGCCTTAGTTGCAATTTCATTTCTGGTTACTCCTTGTACCACTACATATTTTTAAAGTAAAGGATTAGAAGGTGGAAAGTCCTGCAAACATCTGAAGGTAGATCAGAAATTCCACAAATGAACCCCCCCATTGTTAAAAAATACAGTCCTGAGTTAGGACATTTCTGAGCTACACAATCTGTTATGCTTGATATAAACTTAAATTCCAGGCAAATAAAAAGGGGAATGAGCTTATTAGCTTGCTCTGTATAGCACTTCATGTTCATTTCTTCCAAACAAGAAAGTATGAACTTATTTTGCCATGGAAATCAAATAAGGCATCAATGCCCAATTTCCTAAAGACAGTATCTATCAGTTTCTTTGAAGGAGACATTTTTATGACTAGCTGTGTTAACAAATCCAAACTAAGTATCCAATCTGTCAAGGAGAAAAATAAGTTTAGAATGAAAGTAAGTATTGCTCGTTAAACTTTAATGGCAAGGCATTTAAAAGAAGAAAACCATCCATTATAATGTTGGTGGAATAGTGTGTTGTCAGATTCTCCAGAGAGGATTTTTATCATGATGTTTAAATGTATTATATTAAGAGATGGTTGTTACTGTGTTCTCTAAACAGAAGACTTTTTAGAGGAAAAGTTTATGAGCAATATATATCTGCCTGTGACAATTTCTTTAACTGCACAGCAATTAAAAAGAACTGCTGGGTACTAATACTACCTGTCCCAAAGCATGTGCATGGGGGAAGAGTTGTGCTGATGCAAAGCTGAACTAAGCAACATGTACTGACATCAACAGAAGAGTACAGAATAGCCTTGAAGAGTTTATTCCGGTTTTTTTTTTTTGAACATGCAGGATCTAGGAATTTTGTGATTAGTATCTGCCACTAGAAAGAGACCCATTGCTTTAGGCCTTGGTAATGAATTTAGACCCACACTTGTAAATCTGAAGTCTAGAGACTGCCTTCTCACAACATCTGAATTTTGTGTCCCGACTGATCTCTGGTTTATGTAGGTTCACACAGCCAAAGTGCATCGCCAGCCATCTGTTAAACAGTAAGTAGGTCACTATGAGAGTTTTAAGGAAGGCAAGCACCCCTCCCCTTCTGACATCTGAGGCTGGTTTCAGAAAGGGTCTCCTGGATAAGCCAGACAGATCCTACTTTATTGGAATGCTCCCCTTCCCATGGCTCCTTCCACCAGGTTAGAACTTCAGATATCTTGTAACCTCTTCCCTGACTTCCATTGCCTTTTTCAAGGCAGAACTTGTCCTACATTTCTTTTACTAACCCCTCACTTCAGTGATGACATCACATGGGTCCCTGACTCAAATCAGCCCTGCTCTTGCAAAAGAAGAGCTTTCCCCTTTAAAGCCTGTTTCTTTTTTAAAGATACATGGGAGGGATTCAGTTTTTGTTATAATCTACTTCCACACCCAGAAATCCACCATAAGAAATGAAAGGGAAGAGCTACAAAGACTTGGTCTAGCTTTCTCTCTGTGAATCTCAGCACAGCCACTGTACAGGACCGAGCTCCAGGCATGGTGGTGTCCCTGCTGATGGATGCAGTGCTCAGCCCTATCTTCAGCCATCTCTGCCTGGCAGCACAAGAGTGTGCAAACTCTTTGAACCAAAGATTACCACCTCTGCAATCTTTAATGATTTAATACCTTTAATATCACTGTCTCGTCTCACTTTCTTTGTTGCAAAACAGTATGAGGTCACTACAGTCTCCTTGAGTAAAATGCAGCTATTACAGTTGATGCTAGAGCTCTGCCTCAATGCTAAAGCTCGCTGAAATCTTTGCCAAACTTTCATCACTTGAGTTGAAAATTTCATGTCAAATGCCTGATGGTCTGGTTTGCCTTGAAGTTTTATTTGCTCTCTCAATTCAAATTAAATCAAGTGAAACCATTCAGCCATTTCTGAAATGAGGACAGAGTAAAATAGGTTATTTTGCCTTTTTTACAGTAACTGTTGACTTTTCCTCTGAGAAACATCCTTACTCTCCAGAACACAAACCTGAAATTTGGCAAGGGAAGGGGAGTGAGGAGTATTTTTGGAAAAAAAACACTAAAGTTTGCCCAAATTACAAACCCATGAAGAACTTGTGCTCCATGGTTGGTACAGCAGAGCAGACATTAGCCTGGAGCCTGGGGAGACTGAGCAGAGCTAGGTTTGTCACCACAGCTCGGAGGTGCTGCAGGCACTGTGTGTCCAATGGCCTCGTGTGCTACACATGGAGAGGAGCTGGAAGGTGTGGCAGTTTTGCAGAATAAAGTTTAGGCAGTGAAACTGGGAATGGATGCTAGTGCAGGAGAGAAGAGAGGGCAGAAATCTTGGCTCTGTGTTAGAGGATGGAAGAGGAGATACGTGCAGAAGGGGAGGGGGGAGAAAGACAGAACTAGAAATGAGTAGGAGTTGTGGAAGGAACCAGAGAAGACACGGACCTGATGATCTGTCTGTGCCATCCTATTGTGGCCTCCACAAAACCATTTATTACAAATTATATTACCATGTCCTTGTTTTCCCCTCGGTTTCTACCAGCATGCAGGCAACACCCTATTAAGGAGTGAATTAGGGCTGCAAGGTGACAGAGGCTATAATCCAATGGGCCCCTACTCTGTTCATTGCAGGAGGTGGGATGCATGTAGTGAATTAAGGAGGAAATCAAAAAGAGAACCAGTTAATGCAGCTGAAAACTGACCTGGAAAAAATGTCTTTAAAGTCCTTGCCTCTGCCACAGAATTGTTGAGCAGAATTAGGCAAGTCACTTACTTAAATAAAAGTATTCCCAGATGGTCACTAAATATATGTTCTTCATTCGCCGAGTTTCTGACTCCCAACTAGATCTGAAGACAGCCAGGCTCCAAGAAGCTGCAGCGCTGCATGGGACTACAATTGCAGAAGCATTGTGTCCAAAACCAGAATTGGTGAATACTTTTGAACTTGATTTTCTCTGCCTCAAATGTCATCTATAAACCAAGCATAATACCACCCCCACATCTCACAGGGGAATGGTGAAAAATAAATTCGCTAATGCTTGTCATCAGTGCCCTAAGAGAGCTCATAAGGAAATGAATAATTCTGTCTTCATAGCAGGATTTGAATAGTGTGCAGTAAATAAGGCATGGGGCCACACATTGCACAACAAGGAAGAATAAGAGGTTGAATAATGGTTCACTATGCAAGTTTGTACAGGGAAAGAGACAGGAGCTCTACGAGGAAAATTGTGCATAGTCACATAGTAGAAGATAACATTGTAACACAAGGGCACATATATGTTCAAATAGACTCAGCATCCTTCTTTCTTAGTGGCACTTCCTACCTTTTGATTACTCGACTTTGTCACCATTTGAGCGCTTGGTTTTGACACTTGAGTACCAAAATAAGTCTTCCTGTGAAAAAGAAGCATTGTTCGAGTCAGAGAGAAGGTAGATAGCTTGTGGGCAATGAAAAGGGTTAGGGGTCACTTTGGGCTGGAAAAGATTTCTTGCTTTTCGGTCTCTGCCCACAAATAGTTCCCTGCCCACACCTCTCCGAACAATTGTCTAGAGAGTTTCCTGTTCTCAGAGCTGCCACAAATCTGGGCAGAAGCTGCTGTGTTTGCTTGCATTTGTGTCACCTTTCCTGGGACACCAGCAGGCAGAGAGAGCCCCGTGGTGCTCCAGGGAAGGTTGCAGGGAGCTGCCCAGTCTCAGCCTTTGCTAGAACATCCCTAAAGTCTTAGGAGAGCATTTGCCAGGTGATGTAGCTCTCCCAGCAACCTGCTAAATACTGTTCACTGATCTCTTCCATCACAAATCCCATAGATGTGGCTCAGGATTTGCAGTACAGTGATAGGGTTTTTCTTCTGTGCCCTGCTCCTGTATGCTGAGCAGAGCAGGTGGTGTATTGGTTGTGCCTGGCACAAGGTTCACAAGCTGGAGAAAAATAGCAGCCCTGCAAGGACAGTGTGAATGTGCGTCTGCACTCAGCATAACCCTAAGATTGCCTTTGGCCACAGGATAAGGCTGGAGCTCTTGCTCTACCAGCCCCAAGTAGCACAATGCTACAATGCCCACCAGACCTGTGCCAGACATATGAGTGAGAGAAAAGACCCCTGGCTTTTTGATCACCAATGCAGCGACACAGGTTGGAGTTCACCAGCAGTGCATCTGATTTTTTCTGCTTGAGATTTGAGTAGCTCTGTTCCACCTCCACCACCAACATCCTTGATCATGTCCAAGGCAAAAGGCAAAACTCCCACATGTTGCAGAGGGCGCAGTGTTGGAGTACTAGCTTTTTTTTCAGATGAGTTGTGCAGAGACTTTTTGTCAGGCTCAGCGAGAGCATTGGGAATATATAGGCTTATATGTCAGTCCATGAGCAGACTGCTTATGTGTATGCAAGGAATCTCCAACTAGGACCCACTATAAGGTTTTGGACCTTGCCTTTGAAGCAGAGAGTTATGCCTCCCTTAGAGCATCATCCACTGCAACTCTGTAATGCTAAGTTTCTTCCACAGCTCCCATAATTTTGTGTGGATTACAAAGTGCTCATCACCTGCCAGATTTGGACTTCTGGTACTAGCCAGCCAAATAAAATAGAGGGATGAAAAGCTGCATAAATTGGAACTATTATTTGTCACACATCTGGCAGCACAAAGGCTGTCTTTCGGGATTCAGGTCCCTGGAGAATATGCCCCACTTTCCCTCCCTGGAGATGCATGCAGTGACTCCCAGCCACTTAGATACAACATGCTGAATGTGGAAATAAGTGACCTTAAACCAGGGAGACCTGTCAACCTTGGATCCATCTCAAGTTTCCCTTCTGAGGCTGCTGTAGTAATCTCCAGCTTATAAAGCTGAAGGCTGGGGGAATCAGAGAGACTTGCGATCCTTGTGCGTGGCCTCTGCACAGCTGTGTAGTTAGCTTTTCCCTCCTGGGTCAGTCTTTAAAAGGACTTAATCAAGGCTGATAAACCCAAAATTAGATTTACGAGCTCCGGGAGGAGTGTGAGCATATCTCCCCATCTCTCCTCTGTCTCCAGGCTGCCTCTTTATTCAGCCAGTGGTGGTTGGAAACCAGAATTCTTGCATATTTAGGAGCTGTGTGGACAGACATGCAGGAAGGGAGCTTAATAAATGCATTGGTTTCTGTTGTGCTCAAGTCCATGTTTCCACTGACTCCACCAGGTTTTGGATCAGGCCCCAGATGGGAATAAGGGTGGTGGGAGACAGTCTCATTAGCACAGAAGTGCTGTTACACTTACAATGAATGCCAGTAAATTATTATTTCCTGTCCTCTGCAGCCCTCTGTGTGTCTTCTCAGCCAGCAAATCCCATGGGGAAGGGAGTGTCTCTTATTCCCTGTTTGTTCAGTGCCTAGTACAATGAGGCTCTCTTCCAGTCAGGACCACTTGATGCTACCACAATACAAATAATAATGATTCTAATAATAAAATGCAGATTTCAATGGGATGTGGGTCAAGCTGCTCAGAAGTGTTGGTCTTTCTTGCTGACTTGCTTCCTCCCACTTCCTTGCTTCCTCCTCCGGTAGGAGAGCACTTCTACATCATCAACTCCCAAAGGTGGTTGTCCTCACTGTTGTTTGGCTCTGCAGGAAGCACCATTGCTTAAGACACTTGGCCTTCATATTTTTTTTTTTTTTCCACTGACGTGCTGCAGAAATTCTCTTTCCACACCCTTCACTTCCCAGGAACATCTGCCTGCTTGGATCATCCTCCCAAGCATGGCACCGCTTGCATACTGTGCACAGGCACTGCATTTGCAGCAGCTACGACTTTCTCCAGCCCTAAGGACAAGGAGTGGAGATACCACCCAGGGGCACAAGCTGGCAGAAGGTCGGCAGAGCCTGCACTACCTCCAAGCTGTGTGGTAGGGTTTCTCAGCAGAGGACAACAGCCCTGGGTATAGGGCTAGGGAGCAGCGGGTGGGCGAGTACTGGGGTAACTTCTCCAACAGCACTTTGGATGTGGTGGCAGCCAGTTTAGCTTTGTGACCAGGGCTGGTTTCAATTTTGTTTTTCACAGAGCACTTCATTGACAAAAATGGCTCTTGGCTAAAGTATTTCTTTGTTTTGGTTGGAATTTTCCGAGGTTTTGGACAAAAATGCACACAAGGGATTTGATTTTCTGTCACTTAATCTGCTCCCCTATTGGAAAAACGGAAGCTAAGTGAAAAAATTGACAACTAAATATACATGAAGCCTCAGTAAAAAGATACAATACTCAAGGAACAAAATCTGTGAAAAATTTTTAACTGAACAACCATTTTTGCAAGGAATATATATAACATTTTCCAACCAGCTTTACCAGTGACCTGTAATTAGAGAGGAGTCCAAGCCACAGAGTTCAGAACCAGACTTCCCAGAATTTATGGGTGTCCCTGTCTGGGTTTGGTTCAGCCCAGTATGAAGCATGCCAAAAGCTGAGATCCAGCCCCACCTCTCACAAAGCTGGACAGAGATAGTTTGGAGGCACCTCTTCACATAGAGCATCAGCCCTGGCAGGCAGGGTGAGCATCCTGCTCTGGCTTAGAAGAGCTGTCTTGCTTCCACCCAGCCTGAGCCCTGGACAGACGGAGGTGTCCGTACAGCTCCCAGCATCACGCTGGGAATGCTTACCACTATAATTCAATTAACAAATCACAATTGCAAATCATAATGGTTTGGAAATGCAAGCCAACTACAGAAAAAATTAGGTGAAAGAAAAGAGGAGAGGTAAGGAGAGAAAGCAAAAAGAAGGGAATTGCACAGATTTCATTTGAGAAATAGCAGTAGTTGCCTTCAAGCCACAAGCTGCCAGATAACTCTGGCAATAGGAGAGGCAGTTAGCACTGCCAGGCTGTGTCCAGGGGTCCGGAGAAGGGTCTTAGGTCTCCTTGTGTTTGGTGCAGTGAGGAAACATTTGTGACACCCTCAAGGTATGTATTTCTCTGCTAGATATGATGGGACAGGTTTTCAAGCAAGCTCCACATCTTGGATGCTGACCTCCTTAGAAAATCTGGCCCTGCCAGTTGCTGCCAAGTTCCTGAAACACTGGCTCTAGGCGATTTTGAAAATATGGCCACACCTGTCCTCGATTCGCATTGCTATCAACTTCAGAAAATCTTTAGATTGGCACGATTTCAGCATTGTTTTTAATTCCTTCTGCCAGGTGTTGTTTGTGGAAACATGCTGTTCTCGCCATAGTGCATTATGTCTTAGAACAACTTAATCTTGTGTTTTGGACCCAAACCAATGTGCCATTCCTACAGGCTAATAAAAATGCTTATTTTATTTTCTTGATGTGAATATGCTGGGGTGGTTTGAAAGGGATTCCAGGGTCTGATGAAACCAGGCTACCTGTCTTGCTCCTTGTTGAGACTGGTCGGGGCAGACCGCCAGCAACAGCTGTTTCTTAATTGCATAGACACTTATCTTGTTCTGACACCACATGCAAACATTAATGTTTTTCTGCAAATATGAATTTGGAGATTGACTCTATGGGCTTTCAAAAGCCGTAGGTATGTTTTGGTGCATCAGAAGAGGCAGGTGGAGGGGCAAAGTCTTGAGGACACATCTGAACAGAAAGACACTCCAGAGCCCGGCATCACCTATTATAACTGGTGACACAAAATGGTCTTGTAGCATCAGACATTTTCAAGCATAGGAGGCAAAGGCCAGAAGCCAAAGCCAAACCAATACATGTCAATATCAATAATGTGGAAGCTATCTTTGAAGAAAAAAGCTTGGCCCTAGTTATGCTACACACTGCATGTGCGTACCTGAGGCTATGCGAGATGTTTGGTCCAGCAGGCAGCAAGGGGCTTCCTAGCTGCCAGAAGAGAATCTCTAGAAAAGACCTCAAAATATTAAAAAGCAGATCGGCCAACACAGTGGTGGTGGCTGTGGGGTCTGTATCTGCCCAGAGACACAGTAGTTCAGTGCATGGTACACCCACCCGTGTTGCAGTTGTGTAACCGAATCAGGGTGGAAAACCCAAAAACTGTGCTGGAGCTGCCCCGATCAGGGGAATGGCTGTGCTGCTCAAGCACGGTGAATGTAAGTGATTCACTAATTTTAGAGACATAGTTTTGCAAGATCAGGAGATTTTTAGATCTGTGGGGCTTAGAGTTTCCAGCAAAAGAGTTCCAGCACTGGCAGATGGCTGCCTGCCAGCCAGTCCTAGCTGAGAAGCCTTTCTTCCATGGTTTCATAGAATCATAGAGTGGTTTGGGCTGGAAGGGACCTTAAAGATCACCTAGTTCCAACCCCCCTGCCATGGGCAGGGACACCTTCCACCAGACCAGGTTGCTCCAAGCCCCATCCAGCCTGGCCTTGAACACTGCCAGGGATGGGACATCCACAGCCTCTCTGGGCAACCTGTGCCAGTGCCTCATGACCCTCATCATAAAGAACTTCTTTCTCACATCTCATCTAAATCTATCCTTTTTCTGTTTAAAGCCATTACCCCATGTCCTATCATTACATGCCCTTGTAAAAAAGTCCCTCTCCAGCTTTCCTGTAGGCCCCCTTTAAGTACTGAAAGGCCACTACAAGGTCTCCCTGGAGCCTTCTCCTCTCCAGGCTGAACAACCCCAACTCTCTCAGCCTGCTTTCACAGGGGAGGTGCTCCAGCCCTCTGATCACCTTTGTGGCCTCCTCTGGACTCACTCCAACAGGTCCATGCCCTTCTTACGTTTCAGTCTTAATCTATACAAACACACCTCTAGTTTGCTCCTTGATCTCCCACTCAGTCCTCTAAAACTCCAGCTGCATTTTGTATAGGAACAGGTCAATGAACTAGGATTAATAATTAAGGTTAAAGAATTAATCCAATGTATTCAGCAGTATGGAATGAAATCAGATTCATTTTATGCAAAACTATCAAGACAGGATGTTTTAAGTCACACTGTGAGAGAGAATAAACAGATAACTGCCCAGAACTGATTCCTGTCTTGCTCTTACAAAACCCCAGTTACCATGAGCTGAACTTCCTCTGACTTAGACCAGCCCTGTTAAACACACACACTCTGGGGTGGTAAGAAGTGGTACTGCTGAAGGGCTGTTGTGTCATGTGCTTTGTCATGATGGTGCCAGGACAAAGTTGTGACTAACCAACCTGGTTAGTGCTTGGCAGTGATCTGGCATTTTAAACCTTTTCACAAAATTGGCCCTTTGCTGAGGTGGGGGCTGTGGCTCAGGGCTTATCTTGGAAATGGTGAGTGCACCAAGTAGGACCACCAAGGAGGCATGATCTGCACCAGCTAATCATTAACTTCAGGGGACTCCTTTTCTTAGACCAGTTCAAGAAAGAGCAGAATGAAAGCTTTTGCTTTGAAGACATCTGAGCTAACTTAGTTTGAAAATCAAATGCTGGTGGGAATCTTAAACTGAGCAGCACTGGCCCAGCTTTCTCACCCACATGGTTATCCCTGGTGACTTCAGGACCTCCTCCTGAACTACCTGGGTTTGGACAGCCCATCAGGATCTGTTCTTGCTTACACCATTGTAAGTCACTGGTTATTTTAGCCCTGGACATGTCTATGTCAAGGCAGCCTTGGTTTCTGCAAATTCTATGTAAGTGACCTGCCGCCCACGCCTGCTCCAATACCCATCTCTAATTTTCCACCCAAGGAAGCCCGTCTGTGTGTTTGGGCGGGAGCATTTCTCAAGATTCCCAGTGCTGCGTGGCTTTCAGCAGAGAGTTTTATTTTTGGTCCTAATCCCTAAAGCCAAAACCCCGCTCCTCCCTTTGCTCCAACCGCCAGTGCTGGGAGGCTGCTGTAAACACTGTCTGAAGAGGGAGCAGATAGGGAGGACGAGCTGGGAGCAGAGCTCCTGCTGCAAGGAGGGGCTGCAGGGATGGGTATGATACATCCCTGTTGGTGTTACTATGATTTATAATTAAGGTTGCCCTGGTGTAGACATGAGATCAGCAGGAAAGGGGACCTTGAAATATCTTTGTTTCTTGTTCGAGGCATGACATTTAAGATTGCCCCTACTAAAGAGAGCCCTTGAACACAAAACAGCAGCTGGAATAGTCAGTATTGGTCATCAGCTGTCTGTCTACCTCTCACTCATCCTCAATCCTGTGAGAAATCCTATGGAATTTAACAGGCTTAAACAATAACTTCCAGAAAGATTAAACTGAGTCATTGCTCTAACAGCCCCCCCCCATGTACAAGAGTGATCTTTCTAAAGCTTTCTTTCAAAACTCTGTAGTGGGTTAATCCTTCATCCTACATTAAACAGATGATTCAAATGATTCATAAACAAAGGCCAGGTCTGCTCAGGAAACTTTCCCTTGCACAGCTTCCCTGCTTAGGAGTATGGATTTTCACCACGTTTATGGACCAGCCAATGCCCCACACTGTACACTTGCCATCAGGCCAAGAAAGACTTTTGCTCCCATATCTTATGGTATTCTCATGTAAGGAAACATTTCTTTCACCAGTACTCTTTCCACCACAGGACAGTTTGCTAGACTACACACTGGAAGCCACTGCTAGTGAGGTCAAGACCTCAGTGAGTTTGAAGCTTTGTTTGAGGCCAGAAGTATAATAACAGGAGTGGAAAAAGGTGCTACTAGCCAGTGCAGTGAGTTCCCTTGTAAGCACATGCCACTGCGATGCAGGGAGATAAAAGAAAGGTGAAGGAGCTGATAAACCTTCCTTCCAGACCCTGACACACGATATGTATTACCGGTGGGCCTGAAATGCATCTTCTGTTTTCTGAGTTGCACTGGGCTCTTTTGCTTTTTCTTTCTTTCTTTTAAACAAACAAACCTCTTGCACCATACATGCACGCTCCATTTGCAGAATTTACAACTTCCTAATTTTTCTTAAAAGCAAGAGTGAAACTCCACAGTTGGAGCAGAATGGGGATGAGCAAGCAGTTGCTGCCCAAATGATACAGAAAGGAAAGCAGTCCAGAAAGGAAATAAGCACATACAGCAAATGTATCTGGTATCTGAGCCACATCTAGTCACTAAAATAAGTAAATGTGCTTAATTGAATCTTGAATGGGCTTGACATTAAACATACGCTGAAGGACTTTGCTGAGTCAGTGCCCTGGATGACACAAAGAAGCAGCAATTGGCCTTATTCCTACCCAAAATGGCATTTGGTGGGTGCCTGGGAGCTCGCTGCCTGCTGGTGATGGTGCCATCCATCCATATGCCGAGGGTGACCTCCTTGGGAACGTGTTCTGCTATTGAACTGGGACTGCTTGCTGGGAGCAGAGGAGCAGATCTGGGGTTCCTCTCTCCCAAGGCATGGGGATTTGCAGCAGGCATTTCTAAATGGCTCCATTGACCAGCTGCAGTGAGCATTGAAATCTAACAACATGCCCAAGAGCATGTTTTTTTCCTAGACCCAAACTTCCAGCACTAGTAAAAGCTGGGGTGCAAAGTTCAGGTTGTTTTAGCTGCCTCTCAGGCACGCTGTGATGGAAAAATACCTGGGCGCTGGCTGCAGCGTGGTTTCAGCAAGGCACTGTCGTCCTGCTCACCCCCTCCAGTCTGGGCAAGGTGTAGATCTCCATGTGCAACCCTGCTTGCTAAAGGCTTGTGTTGGAAAACTTTGTGCTGTGCTTCGAAGCCCTTAGTCGGGGCCAGGAGTTGGTGTCAGAGCATCCTTGGTTATGCCAGCAAAGCCTCTGTTTACCTGGCTGCCTGACATGCTTAAAAGGAATATTATTTTGTCAGTCAAATACTGGGGCTCCACTGAGGAATATTTTCCATCTGCAAGGGAAAAAAATCTATGTGACTTCAAGCCAGCCTGCTGAGATGGAGGGGAGTGATCCAAGGTGCTGGCTTTCCACAGACTTCCCTCCGCAATACCCTGGAAGCGACATGAATTATCCCAGGTGGTGGAGCTGCCCTTCGCCACGTGTGTGCCAGGCGAGTGAGGTTAGCATGGGCAGGGCACAGAGGGGATGCGAAACAACTCTTCTGTTGTATTCGCCCCTTCCTATACAGCACTCTTTTGTTTTGACTCTGATGGAGCAGTAAATCTGCCCCTCTTCCTCATGCATTCCCAGCATTGCACAGACATGGGCTATATGGCTTACTGGAACTGGCTTGCTCAAAAGTTTTTCATTAACATTTTACCGTGAAAAAATATACACATCAGCCACACAAGCATGTGGTTTCAATCCATTAAAACACTGATTCATAACGTGTTTAGCAAACATTTTCTCCTGCATCTGCAAACAATAGCTACTTCCAGACTTTCACTGGCCCATGATCGCTGCTGCTAAACGTGTTAGCCTCCCTGAAACCAAAAGGGTGATGTTTCTTTCTGAGTGACAGCCACCCCTCTGAACAGCTCTGCCCTTCGCCTGCTTCCCAGACATCCCCACCAGCTCAGAGGGGCTGAGGTTTAACCCTCTGTCCTGATGCCCTCAGAAAATAGCAAGGTCACAGCCGTCTTTGGGATGTCCTTTGGCAGTGCATCCCAGGGCTGCAGTGGATGAGAGACTCCGAGAGCTCTGGAAAGGGTCTCGGGCCATATGGGCTGCTTTTAAAATGAAGTAGAGGAAAATAAAAGGATACCTGTGGCCAGTGTCAGGCACGCGCCTCTGCCTATTTGGGGTAACTGGGCACCATCAGCATCCCTGAGCAGGTCAGCCTTTTGCCTTGGCATCCCTGAGCAGGTCTGTGTTTTGTCCTTGGCAGTGGAGGTGACTCACCGGCAGTGCCTCAGTACTGGCTGAAATACCAGCTCCTAACTGAACCGCTCATGACAGCTGTTAAAATAACCTGAGATGAACAGACCCATCAATTGCCTGAAAAACAATAGCCTCTTGTTTGGGGCTGGTTTCCTGCAGAAGTGAGGTGGCACGGCTGACAGCATGGGGACCAGTGTAACCCCTGAGCTGCAATAGGGAGAACCAAAAGACAGTGACATTCCTACAGATTCCATAAAAGCCTGAAGCCCCCCTTCCCTGCGCGGCACACACACACCAAAGCACATTTTACTCACTACTCTGAGGAGGCAGAATTACTCACAGGTGGTTCTTTTCAAAAATACATATGGGTTGAAGCTGAGAACATATGGTCCGATGGCATATTAATAAAAGAGCTGAGGTTCCCTGTTATTCACAGTGACAAAGCAGATTGAGGGAAAGACACCTTTAACAAGGAATGCCTACTGCCCCAGCGTGCATGAATCACCCCTAACCAGGTCACCCTGTTCCCACAGCCCTGCCTAATAAAATTAGCCATTTATGGATATGCAGAGATAGGTGTTTTTTTTTTATCCCTTGCTTAGATGCTAGGGATGAAACCACAGACTTTCCCCTGTTACTCCAGGATTAAAGCACATTTTTGCGGGAGACATATAACAAAGCCCATTTTATGTCTGGAGAAGGATTTTTGGTCACTGTTTTCCTGTAGTTCTCCCCAAAGCTGATGCTTGTGAATGAGAAGGATGCTCCATTGCATCCCCTATGGGGCTCGCAGTGGGGCCAACCTGGTCATTCCTTACTCCAGATTAACCAACCTCCTTCCCCGTACTTAGTCAGCTCTTCCTCCTCGTTCTTCTCCCTTTCTATCCAGCTGTATTTCTTCTGAATGAAGGCATGATGACTTTGTAGGCATTTTTCCTTGACCTTCTCTGTTCTTAATTGCCAATTATAAATGAAAGCAAGCACACAGCAGAGCAGCCCAGCTCCCACGCTGGCACACACAGCCCCAGACAAGGACTGAGCTCTGCCTCTCCAGTGCACACTCATGGCTCTCGGAGGAGATCCAGGATTAAAACCTGCTCCACTGACCCTCCCCTGCTTTGCACCGGTGACAGAGTGGCCTGTAGTCCTGATTTATGGGACTGTAAGAAAGCCATCCAGTTCTCCAGGGAGTCACAGCCCTGCACACAGTCCTTGCCTCACCCCCAGCTCCCGCGAGCAGGGAGGATTTCCTAACTCCATGATGATCTTGCTCTTATCTCCTCAGTCCTGGGGAAAGACCAAACATGCTGCAGCTGGGAGCAGCGCTGCTTAATCCAAACAAAGCAGTACTGGATGGAGTTGCCTTAGCCAGCTCAAGCTTCATGGCTTGCAAGCCAGAGCTGCACTCATTTGGTGGGGTAAATACTTAGCAAATCCAAGGGTGTCCCATACCTCTCCTGCAGGAAGGAGTGGGTCCCTCTGCAAGGACAGGTAAGGCTCTTCCCCAAGGACGGGACCCAGTTCATGCCAGCAGCACCCACCTTTGGACCCTCAGCTTTCAGCGCTGAGAGATGCTTCTTGCAAAACATGCCCAGGATCGCACTGCTGCCAATAAAACCATCTCAGTTTTGAAGTTAGACGTGCCCTGAAGTTGCATCTGCCAATTTTATAAACTGGATTTAGCTGCTTTGGAGAGGAAAAAGAAGATGGGGACTGCAGAGGATGCAGGAAACAATACAGTATTTTGTCCTGTGTTAAGAAAGAGTAACGACTTGTTTCAGGTTGCAGCATAAGGCAGGAAGAGAGACTGAACTAGCTGTAAGCCAGTGTTTGCAGCGGAGAGCCACAGGGATGCTCAGGTCAAACTGAACCAGAAAGGAAAGGGGCCACAGCTCCAGAAACAGCACCAGGAACAGGGGGGGAGGAGACCCCCTGATTGCTGCAACATTGTGCCGACATCACCCACTTCAGCAAAATGTGCCTACATGGCTAATTAGATTTTCCTAAAATTAAAGTATATTGGAAATCACAGCTACCTGGAAACTACCTAAAAAGAAATGCCACCCCTTCCCAGCATCTTGTTATAAGGGTCTGTATTTTCAGGTAACTGGAGTGCTCTCGGGCAGCTGCCAGCTGGGCTGGGCTCTCGGGAGAGCAAAGCACAGCAATCAACCTCCCTCCTGTTTGATCCATACCAAGGAAAGCTCAGCGTGCTCAGGGTGAAAATCCAGCTGGATAAAATAAATGCCTAATCTCTTACAACACATAGTAAAACAAAGGTGCATGGAAGATTGACTTTTATCGCGAATTTGCTACAGTTGATTTTTCCAGCTAAGGATGTTCCTTCTCTGCTGGGCTTTAAATTTGTCTGCATGAAAGCACTATGGAAAGCTGAAGCAAATGAGTGAAGGTGTGAAATCAATATACATAAACTCAATGGCTGTAAGCCCCAAGGCTGAGGCTTTAGTTTGCTGCACTTCATGCAAAATGAGCTGAGACCCCTCTGTTTGACTCCAGGCGAGCCTGCAGACAGACCTTTCACCTTCCACCTTTGCTAATTCATCTTTGCTTTGTGTTAATGGGACAACAAATTCAGCTTTCAGTCCCCAGAATAGTTCTAATCATTGCAGGCATGGGAGAGGCACAGCACCCCGCCATACTCTACAGTCAGTCCGGGAGGGCAATCTCTATCCCAAAAGCTGAGAAGGTTTTGGCAGGATATTTTACTTTGATATCAAATTTCCTTCCAGCTCAAAAGATACAATAGTATCTCCACACATGTGCTCTGAGCCAGACCCTTAGCTGGAATGTATCAGTGTGGTTCCAATGACTTTTAAAGGACAGTTGTACTCATTAATGCTTTGGCCTCTTACTAATTCATGTATTTCACTTCTATGAGTGGCCCGGGTTTAAATAACTTGTTATGTTTGTTACAAGGAACTATGAGCAGGAAGATGATGGCTAGAGCGGAGCCAACATAACAGGACAACTTCTGCTCTAAAACCAGCCTCTGCACCAGGGAGTGGGAAGTCAGACACTTCATGAACTTCGTGAAATGACAACACAAGCTCACACCCAAATGCTTTCAAGTCACTGCATCGCTCCCTATACTCAGATCGCCCTGACGGCAACAGCCAAAAAATTCCCAAGCCCCCAAAGCAGAGCAAACCCAGCACAGTAAATGCAGCTGGCAGGGCTTCAGAGCCGGCCGCAGCCGGATGGTTTCTGCCCTTGCAGGGCCGTTCTCGGTGTACGGGCTCTCTCTTGTGGCTGTCTGCAGGCAGCACACGGGGCTCGCTGCGCGCCGCAGAGCGCCCGGCAGCGCCCGGTGCCCGGCAGCGCCCGGTGCCCCGCAGCGCCCGGTGCCCGGCAGCGCCCGGTGCCCCGCGTGTCTGGGCATGTCCCTGACCCCAGGACCACGATGCGGGGTCTCTGGCAGGTCTGTCCATGCTTCAGTGCCTTGTGTTTTGCTGCTTTTGCCATGCAGCTGCCTGGGCGTGAGCGCCCGTAAGATGGAAGACGACGGGTTCCTGCTCCCCGCTTCGGCGGGGGCTCCTCTCCCTCCCGCTGGGCGTCAGGCTGGGTGCATCTCCGGCACCCACAGCTGATGCTGCTCACTGACCCCACACAGACCCCTGGGGCAGGACGGTGGGGAGAATTGCTTGGTGGCCTGGGGAGGGGTGGGCAAGGGGCAATACTGACCCATGGCAGGGCCCCCGCAGCTGGGCACCTCTTGGGCAGCGCCCGCAGCCCCACTTGCCACGCAAACGAGAGGGGCTGAGGTGCTGCTGCGGATGCAGCCCTCGCGCAGGGTAGAGGTGTGGGGCTTCTGGCCTTAGTGTGGATGAATTCTTGCTTACAGCACTTCCCAGCGTCTGCTGCGGTGGGCAGCGGCAGTTTCCTTCCAGATTAGTGCCCTTCTAGGCAGCCGGGGCCATTAACTGCACAAATGATGTTGCGGCATGACGTGCTGTGGCTGTGGTCTCGGCTATTTTCATGTTCTTGGGTGGTTTTGCCTTCTGCTGCGCGCCAA
Organism: Elanus axillaris; assembly: GCA_026212715.1. Lineage (NCBI taxonomy): Eukaryota > Metazoa > Chordata > Aves > Accipitriformes > Accipitridae > Elanus > Elanus axillaris. Next base: position 22,272,072 of record JANZLQ010000002.1, on the reverse strand, counting down.
GTCTGACTGTGGGCAGGAGATTATGGTATTGGAAAGACTTTGGAACACACGGGCCCCCCAAAGACAGCACCGTCCTACTGCCTTCTGGCACCGGGACCGCAGGAAAGGATCACATCTAATTGCCGAACAGAGCGGATATCTCCAGGTATCGATGTCAATCTCTACTTCTCACAGCCCAGCAAATAAAAGAAGCCTAATAACACAGTGTGACTGGTTGGTGGGTACAGTGACCAACTGTCTACAGCTGCCATTACTATTTTGCAGGCAAATCTCTGGAAAACCATGCAGAGCAACTCAGCCTTCCCCACCTGCATCTGCCTAGGGCACGGCTCCCAAAGCAAGCAGATGCCGTGTACTACTTACTTGTGGCTGGGTCACTCTCTGCACGTGTGGCAGGAAAAATCACCCTGTGCCAGCAAGCAGCGCCCGAGAGCTCTCTGACCTCAGCCACCCCTCTGGATTTTGGGGGCAGGCTGATTACAGATGCAAGCTGTGGCTGTGACCCAGAGAAGAGCCAGTGGCTGTTCCCTGCAAGTGCTCAGACAGCACATTAATAATCCTGAGTGACAGTGGAACTGATACGCCAAGCTAATAGATATGTTTAGACACGGGAAGGTGTCCATATGCTTTGGTGATTGCATTGCTCTCCCTTATTGCACCACATATGCTGTGCTTTTTGCACCTAATAGATTTCTAAATTGGCTCTTTCTATCTGAGTGGTCGCCTTAAGTGTTTCCATATCACATCTTTTATGACTAATAAGGCTTCCATTTACTTAACCTGTGCTGCAATCAGCGTGGGACATGTTTTTATACCAGCGCTGGCCATGCCCTGCTCAGTCCTCCTCCCTGATGCTCCATGTTGGTCGTGCTGTGCTGTGGGGTTTGGGCAAGAGGGAGCAGCTCCATTCCAGGTATGAGGTGTCCCTGGGACCCTCTCAGCAGCACGCTCAAGGCTCTTTCACGTCCCCCATTCAGGAGTGCAGAGGCTTGCTTTTTCCTTTCAAGACAAGGCCAGAGGAAGAAGCAAGGAGACTAGCTGCTCTTTTTGTCACTCTGCTGGCCTATAAACATGCCCCCATTAGAGAGGAGGACAGCCCGGAGGGAGCCCACTTGGGGGGGTTCAGTGTGCCGAGCCAAGGGGATGAAAGAGGCTGTTGAGAAATGAATAGCAACAAACCAGCAATGGCAGCACCTTTCAGGGCTGGGACCTGCTGACCCCTGAGCTGCAGGCTGGGACTGAGCTAATTAAATAGAAAATAAACAGTCCTGAAGTGCCACTTGCCCAGGCAGGATGGCTGCCCTCACGGAGAATAGCCTACACTGCCTTGTGTGCTGAAAAATGGGACCAGACAGCAGGAGACACGGGGTTGGTGCTGGTGCCGTGGGGAGGATAACCCCCCAGGCTGCAGCTTCACGGCTCCTACGCTCTCGGTGTATGCTCACTGATTGAATTTGGGTGCAAAACACCATTGTTGCACAGTTAAGTGGAGCAGGTGTGAGCCAAGAAGCCTAAAGCAGGGATCTGGGGCAAGCACTTTGCTCTGCCCTTACAGCACCTTGTGTGGCACCGGGAAGCTGGGGGTGATGCAGACAGCGAGATGGTAGCAGTCATACACCATAAGTAACCATACACCCCCCCTCCAGATCTGCAGAGCGCAGCCTTGCACCACCGCTCTTACCCGCAGTGGGCCAGACAGGACAAGGTGCCTCTCAGGAGATGAACTCCACAGCTTGCAGCCACCTAAGTGTCCAAGCTGCCCTTCCATGCTGGTTTCATTGGTCTTGGGCATGAGCAACCAGAATTGCACTGGATATGCCAGCTCTCCCCAGCACCATGTGCAATGCCAACAACATTCCCCTGCCTCCACGGAAAATACCTCTCGATGTGTCCTTGCTTTGCATTTTCTCAGCCACAGGCAGGCTCAGAGCCGCCTTGAAGCTGATGCCTACATGGATGGTCTTTCTGTCCCACTATTACTCCCAGCAGCAACTCTTGCATGTCCCTAAGTGCTGCAGTCCCAGCCCTAGCAATAGTCCATAACAGGCACCATTCAAGCACCCTGCTATGTCCCTGAGAGCCCCAGTCCTCCCTCCTTGCAACCCTGCAAGGGTTAATGGCAGGGTTCATGCCCCAGCAAGGCGGAAGGTGCCCTGAGCAAAACAAGTGATGTTCTGAGATTGTTTTGTTTGATCAATGCTATTAAACTGATAGATTGTTTGGGGAAGCTTTTTATCTCAGCCCTCACATCTGTTCTGCATTTGGAGGCAACGGTAAGAGGCTGGGGGTGAAGAGCAGGTGCTGCGAGTGTCTGGTGAACATTAGGGAACATTCACTCGGAGGCTCCGGAGCTGCCAAAAAGTGCACTGATTGGACAGATGTTACTTCATTACTGTCAACTCGTCATCCTGGATGTTTTAAGGGAACATTTGTTTGTCAAGGAAACACAGCTGTTACCAAGAAATTTGTTTTTCCTTTCCTTTTTTTGGCTGCAGGGCAGAGAAAAAAGCTCAAGGTACCTGGGCACCTGCAAAGGCCCTTTCTGGGCAGGACCCTGCAGCCAAGGAAGGGGCACAGGTGCAGGAGGACCTTGCCTGGTCATCTGCCACCTCCTTGCCCTAGGGCTCAGCTCCATCTAAACTCTCCTGGATATGTTTTCTTGACCTGGTCTTCAAAATTTCCAGAAATAGAATCTGGCTGGCACCAGTCCTCTGGTTGTGGGGTCACTGCTGGAGCCAAGCAGCAGAGGTGGGTTTTCCATGGGCTTCTGGGTGCTAAAACCTTCTTCCCATTCAAGTGAAGGGCAGATCTTCGAGAAATTATCCCCAAAGCATAATTTGTTTCAAGGAACTGCATAGATGGTGCCATCCAACAGAGTTACCCGGAAGAGAATCAGAGCACAGTTTGGCCCACAGCCCTGCCATAAAATTTGCCCCCAGAGGGTACACGCAGGTGGTATGCATCTGGTTTATCCTATTGCATGCCTCCAAAAAAAACCCCAAACCAACGGATCCATAGGCTTCCCTCCTGTGTTCAAGCTAAGTTTCATCCAGAAACACTTATTGGGAATGTCAAATCTGTGCCCTCAAGAGCAGCCTTGGCCAGGAAGACTCCTGTCTCCTCCTACAACAGCAGTGCCTCGTGCCTGGCACCACCTTGCAAAAAAAAAGTGCAACCTACAGGGAACAGCTGTGGTGCACATTTCTGTTCTTCTCCCATGGTGAGTCTCAGGAGCAGCCAGGTCTTCTCCACGCTCTGAATGAGACCAAGATGCTTCACTTACCCTGTGTGCCTCAGTTTCCCCACTGTGAGCTTTGGACAGAGCCAACTCCAGCCCAGAAGGGTGTCAGGAGGATTAATTAATCCCCCAGTGTCCTGTGATGCTTTGGTAGGAGGCAAACTGTGCTTTGGTAGTGCAGTTTTCAGAGGAGGAGCAGGCTGTGGGTCATGTGTGGGTGCAGTGACAGCCTCTGAATCCATACCCTGTAAGATGGAGTGGGCAATGAATATCTACTGGAGTAGTGAGAGCACTTATTAGCAAAGGCCTGCTTTATTAGGTGTCTAACCCAGAGCAAGTCTCATTTTGCGTTTCCCCTCTGCTATAAATATACCTGCCAATACCTGTAGCTAAGTGGGTTGGGAACTGTGCGGCAAATCCAAGCATCCCTTTGCGAGATCTTCAAGACCAGGACTTCTGGAGCCGCTGAATTGCATCAGCTTAGGCAGCATCTGATCAATTCTGAGTTATCATCTTCCCAACTATTAGCACACTGAATGATTGCCCTGAACCTTACGCATCTGTGTCTATACGTCTTCCCATGCCTTGCACAGACTTGTTTTCCAGTATCGATTTTTATCCTCTAGCTTTTCTGCTTTGATTGATTCCAAGAGAAATGTGCAAATGAGGAGTCAAACATCTTTATGACTTGAGAACTTATCGAAGGAATTCACTGTTCTTAGTAACCTCCCTCCAACTGTTGAGTAAGCATTTAACAGCCGATACGCTTTGTCAGGAGGAGGAGGCTGGTCATCCAGAAGGATGAAATACATTATTCTTTCATTTCAACCCACTGGATGTGGGCAGTGAAAGAAGGTGGCTCACTTTTCTGCCTCTTTATAATGTGTTTCTGCTCCCCTCCCCCTTCCAGCAGCCAGCTCAGGTCTTGCTCTTGGGGGTGGTGTGGCAGTAAGTCCAAAAGAGCAAGCTCATTTCAACAGGGTGTCCTGCAAAGGTACCATGAACAAGTAGGCTCCTGCTGCTGCCTGAAAACAGCTCTCTGGTGTGGTATGATCCTGCATATCAGCATTGTTGCTTCAAGCACGGCAGAAATCAGCCTCTGAAATAAGATGCTGAAAAAAGAGAGAAACCATCTACAGAAGTATCATGCCGTGTGTACTAATCCTGTAGCATCTACACAGAGAGTGATTACCGAGCACTTCGGAAGGTTTCCAGCTATGCAAAAGTTCTCCTAGTCAAGCAAATCATGGTTTTAAAGGCTATTGAAACTACCTTTGCTAAAAATACACACTTAACTAGGGATGGCTGCATAGAAATACCAGAATTTTGATGGAGGCAGAAATCTATCAATCAAATCCATTGATTAAATCTCCTCAAAACCAAGACAAAACCAACCAAACCAGCCACGGGAACAGCTCCTGTCCTTATATTGAGCCAAGTCACCTTTCAGACGCGAACCTCGGCCAGGTTATGGCAGAGGGAATCCGCCTCCTGAAGCCCAGGCTCCCTTCTCCTACCAACACCGGGGAGAAACAGCCAGGAAAAAAATCCCAACAACAATAGCTGAAGAGTTCACAAACCCTCTCAAACTGCTCAAGATTTACCCAGCTTTAATTGATGTTATGGTTTGTAAAACCATGCTGATATTAGGCTGTTGGGGACTGCTGATTTTTAGGAAGGAGTCCCCAGTGGTTCCCCATTTAAAATAAATGGGACACTGTGATCTACATTTCCCCCCTCCCCAGTCCTAAAAATTGGGAATTACCAGCCTGATGTCCCCTCCTATCCATGTCCCTTTTAAAGGCTGCTGGAATTGCAGACAAGGTGCTGGCAGTACCTTAACCGCCAGGCTTTGCCTTGGCTTATTAATGTTAAATAAAAGTTGAATGCTCTTTGCAGTTACAGCTGGAGCCGGAGACTTTCAGAACGAATCTGCTGAAAATGAGTTTTATATACTGACTGGCTGAATGGATAATTAAACAAATAACAAAAGTGAAATGCAATTTTGTCTTACCTCCTGGGAACATTATTGTTAGTTTATTCTTTTTATCAAAAGACTTAAGAAAAAACCCAACTATGCAATTTAACAATATTGCTTTTGTAAACAATTTGAAAATCCAATAACTGTAAAACTTATGACATGTTATTAAAATGTCTTATTTTTTTCCCCTACAAGTGAAAAAGCAATTCCAATCTCAGATGCTATAATTTAATTATACACTTTAGGTTCTAAAGATACCATAATTCTTAGCACTGAATACATTCAATTTAATGTCCTTCTGGCATGTTTAAGAAGCTCAGACATTGCTAAGCACATTGGTCCGGTTGCACAAAAACTTTGCTCGCCGGGTGCCTTCCCAGCTGAGGGAGAGCAGGCGGCCACCGCACGTCCCCGGCGTCCCCTTTTCTGGCCGGGGTGATTTGCAGCCCTGGCTGGCTGTGGGAGGAAATTTTTCATTTTCTTTCTAAAACATCTAACAGGCAAGAAGCTGGAGGTGCCGGTGGGCGGCACCAGCCAAAAAAATTCAGCGTTGACTTGGGAAAGGGGAGTGGCGGGGGTGACGAACCCTAGCCTGGGTCACAGGGCCTTTGATGGGGATATGATGGCACAGGGAAACAGGACATTTGCTTTCCTCTCCCCAACCGCAGGCAGCAAAAAGAAGTATTATCCGGGCACTAGGATCACGGTGCCTAGAGAGTCTCCGCTCTCAGCCCTGAGCCGCAGTGCTGCATGTGCTGCCCCAGCATCAAAGTGAAGCACCTTGGGCAGCGTGACTTCACGGGACAACCACGCTCAGAAGCAGGACATGCCACACCCATGCCCACCCAAATGCCACGACGCTGGGTCCACGCAAGTGCTGTCACAATCCTCAACCCACCTGTGCCCAGGGTCTGCCACCCTACCTCCCTCTCCTTTGCCCCCCCCCCCATTGCAGTGACTTGAGCAAATACAAACTTCAGCTGTGGCCTTCAGCAGAGCAAGAGCAGGTCCTACCCTATCAGCAAGGGTGTTTCCAACACAAAAACTAATTTGAACAAAATTTAAATGCTAACAAATAAATAAAGGCAAGCTACAGTGAGCTAGTAATAAGATACCTTTGGATGTTCATTATGCTGGATTTCCAGGCAGTTAAATAGTTTAATGCATTTCCCTTTGGCTTGCATATCAATCTCTCAGCCTGTCTGAAAATAGCGTCTAATATCCTCCCCCGTTATACATTATTGGCGAAATGCCTCAGTGGCACCAGCAGTGACTCTCCCACCAGGTAGGGGCTGTGATTCATTGACAGCAGTGGCGTGTGGATAATTGATAGCAAGTGATTGTCAGCATGTGATGATTATCTCTTTGGGTTGTCTGCAAAACAATTAATGGCAATGAAAAGAATTTATTTAATTAATCATTTCCTGTAAATATATGCATCAGAATAAAATAAATCACTGCATTGTTTCTAAAAATGGTTTGCTGTACAAGGCTGCCACATGTTAGCATGTTGGAACTGATGGTGTGGAAGAAGCACCAGAGAGCCTGAAATATTAAGTGGGTGCCAGTTGTCCTTCCTCCAAACTTTGGAAATGTGGGAAGCTTCTTAGGGAATGGGCTTGCTTTAGCTACAGAGGGGATCCAAAGTGAGCAGGATGTTGGGCACTGCATGGCTGAGCCACATAGCAAGAGCATCTCTCCTTGGGTATAAGCTCTCCCTGCCTCTTTCCTGGAGGAAGCACATTTAATTGAGAACTGGTGCGATGTTTCTCACTGGTCCCGTCTCCGTCGCTGCAGAGCCCCAGGGCTCCCATGGGGACAGGAGCACAGGTTGGTGCTCAGCTGCTGGACCCGCCGGGTTACCTCTGCTCTAGCCACCTCGGTAGAGACTCTCTTTTTTTCCTACTCAAGCTCTGGGTTGCTCTGAGGACTCAAATTTGCACCATACAGTGCATCTCAGTCCAGACCCACCTGCAGCAGAGCCCCGTTAGCTGCCCTCTGAGTTACCAATGCTCACACAGCACAACTGCAGCATCACCTATCTCCTAACTGCCCCCCCCCAGAGGCATAAACCCTGCCGCACACGGATGTTGCTGCCTTCGAACGCTGTATGTCCGTGCTGGAAAGCTGCCGATGCCGCTTGGGACAAGCAACCGTGAAGCCCCATCCAGACGGAATGGCACGATCCTGCATCCTAGTTTGGTATTTGGGTGTTTGAGATGCTTGAAGGGCTCCTGCCTCCCAAAAAAGCTTGTGATAAAGCATCGCATAGGGATAAGCCTACCTTTAGCTGCTGCCAGACTAGGGGGTATAAATCAGGGCAGAATTTGGCCTTCAGAGAAAACAATGGGCAAGAGAAAAAGAAAACAGGTAGGTGTGAAAAATAATAATAAGGATAGATTTCCATACCACCCATAAATAATCCCAACCAGAAAAATACACAAGACGTGTCATAAACCGATAGCATTTTAAGAATGCTGAAAGTTTCTAAAATTAATTTTCTTCATTTTACTTTATTAAAATTGCTTTCATTTATCTCCTGTGTTAAATATTTTATTTTTCCATATTAATGGCTGCAATTTCTACTGCAGCTTGTTTCTGTCATTAACACTGTACAAACTTAATATCATTAGTAGTTTTTTCTCTTAATTATGTGAGTGGAGAAGAAAAACATCAAAGTTTCCGTGAAATTGGAATAGTATATCTAAATTGCCTCATGTTTATTTTAACATTAACAGTAAATGAAGCTAATGGGCTTTTATATTATTAAAAGCAGCCATTTGTGTCCTGCCTGCTGTAATATATAGCAAAGCTTTAAAAGATGTTAAATAATTAGTTATTTAATAGGGATGTGCAAAATAGATCAAACAAAAGGCAAACTTCCTGGTAGCAGAAGCTTTGGTTCAAACCAGGGCCCCTTTGTGACGCCTTAAAATTGGGTTTTTCCTACGCACATCTTATGTCCCACTGTTAATCTGATTGCTTTAATCTACAGCAGGCCCAGAGGGTTCCCGGCTTGCCAGCCTGGGGGACAGCTGAGTTGCACGCCTAGAAGCGATGGTGATGATGGCATCGGGAGGATGCACGACTGTGGCTCCACATCGCCCACGGGGGGGCTCGGAAGCAGCTCCTACCCCTCCAGAGGTCTTTCACAGCAAGCGGTGACCTTCCCCCGTCCCTGGCCAAAGGCGGAGGTGAAGGCAGTGAGGCGGATGGAGAAAATCCCGTTGGGTTTCACTGCTGCAGCGTAAGGGCAGGAGCCCCAAGGGCACCCTCGTGCTTTGTGGGTGCACGTTGTCTCCATGCGAGCCAGCAGTTGCCAAGTGTACGTCAGGAGTTATTTACTCCCAAATTCACAGCAACAAATGCATTCTTCCTTCCTGGGGAAATCCTTGGCATTGTAGCAGCGACAAAAGCTTAGCGGTGAGATAACAGATGTAAGGATGAGGAATGGTAACGCTCTCTCCATCACTCTTCCATGAGATGAAGCCTATAGATTCAGCACAAGGACAAATTCAAGAGCAAGTTGCTAACTTGTAGCCAAATTACAACACTTTAGGACAATATTTGGCAATCAGGGCAATTGCCATTAGGGCAGTACTGCAAAAGCCCGCCCATCTAATGGGGAGTAGTTGCAGGATTAGTGCCACTTCCCTGTGTTCCCATAAGGCAGAACAAGCTTGATTCTTTTTAACACCGCATGCTCGTACAGAAGGACAATTAAACACCTACTGGTATTGCCCCTCACGCCCCGTACTCCTACTTCAGCACTTTAAAAACACCGTTAACAGCCTATATCTTCCTTTCCCATTTGTTTCTGTGCTGGGGAGATGCACGCACTTAAATCAGCTACAGCCAGCCTAAAGAAAGGGTGTGCAAATGAGAGTATTTCTCTCTTTTAACCTATTAGTGCTATTAAAAATGTGCCTGCAATTAATAATAATAAAAAACTGCTGTGGCTTAAATAAAATTGATAACAAATGGCAGAGTTGCAGACGGCCTGGGGAAAAGGCTGGAAGAGGGGAGAGACGACATGGAGAGGGATGTGCAGGGTAGCACACCTGGGAATGACAGAAAGTGCCAGTGCTCCCTGGCTTTGCTTAAGCAGGGCTTAACTCCCAGGAGTTATTTTTTGTTTCCTGCTCATCTCACAGCATCTTCGCAAGGGCTTTTTGAGCGGCGTGCTCCCCCGACACCAGCCTCTAGCTTAATTCTAAGTCTTGGACAGCAAAGCGCTGCTATTTCCTGTGCCTCGGAGAAATGGAAAGCTGTCGGGATAGGGATCGCTCTGCCTCTCTGCAACATGGGCTGCACATGTAGGACTGGAAAAAATAAATAAACTGGCCCCATATTGCAAGCCACAGGAATTTGTCATCTGAGGAGCACTGGAGAGGGGAAAAATCACTGCGTGGTTGTCACTCCCATCTAGGAAAACTAGTTCACACCAGCAGACTGTAAGTTTACACCAGGCTATAACGGGCCAGTTGTTCTTTCATCACCCACGTGCATATGGCTGAACTTTAAAAAGTAGCCCCCAGAGGTCAAATGCAGCTTGAAGAAATGGGTACAGCAGAGGAGTGTGCTGAGGATATCAGTGTGGATAAAGATGAGAGATTATGTCTAGTATTTTTGCTTTAGCCTTCATCTGGGTCAGGGAAGTGGGAGGCAGAGTGGGAGAAAAGAGGAATTTCTTGGGGAGATACGAAGTTTCTCTAAAACATCCATATCTTGGACCTTGGGATGACACTAGACTTGGAGCTTGCCAGCTAGAGGGTTATCTGATTCAAAGCACCAGCTTTACACCCTGCTTGGACCACAGGGCATCAGAAATGCCATGGTCTCCCTTGGTGTGAGCCAAGGTCACACTTGCTGAGGTCCGAACTTCAACCCAATGGACCTCCAGCAGCAAAGAAGATGTCCAGGAGCAAAAGCGCAAACCATCACCCATGGTGCAAAGCAATGCTGGGCATCAGCTCGGCTGCTATTTGGGGGACGTTCTGCGCCTCTGGCCACATCCGTGCTCTTCACCCTCTCTGGTTGCTGTGGGTAGCACTCTTCCTTCATCCGAGGTGACAGCATCCAACAAGCTACTGTGGGAAGGCAGGTTTGTCCCCTCTCCATCCCACACCTCCAGGCAGGAGGGATGGGAGGAACGTGCCCCGTTGGTCGAGGGAGAATAATTACAGGGAAGTGGCAGCTTTCCTTCTGCTTAACTTGCTTTGGAAGGAACAGTTGGGGGTACTACAGAAACTAATGTAAGGTAATGTAATCATTTACAGAAGATTTGTGGTAAATGAATGTTTGGCCTCTGTCCAAGCGCGCAGCCAGGGCTCATTACGCCGGAGGAGATGGCAGTGAAAGCTTTCCTCGGCCACTGTTTGTCTTTCATTTCATCTCATGTCTGACCCGCCTGACCTCAGTGAAGCCGGCGAAGACTTTGCTTTTTGCTGGCTGGATTTCAGCTGCGGTAAATACGATTTCTAAATGACAATACTGTAAATGCTCGGCATGCTAGACCTTTTGCACAGTAATGAGCCACGGCTTTTTCAAACTCCAGTACTTTAGTGAAGAACAGATATTTTTTTAATTTTTTTTTTTTTCCACATGAAAACAGCGGCGAGGGCCCTGGGATAGGGTAACTTAGCAACTCCACCGCAGGGATTAGGAAAATTGACTCCAGACCAAACTAAAACAGCAGAGTTTCCTGTTTTGAGCCACTCTGTACTATATTAAAATTATTTATGAAAAGGGTAAGAAGGAGGGAAGGATGGGGAGCTGGGGCTGCTGCTGGGGGAGATGAGCCTTGGGGGATTTTTTTCATCCCGCTACTGAGCTCACAGCTCAGTAACAGGACCGTGGGCCACCTCCCCACGCAAAGGCTGGGTCAGCAGCTCTGTCCCTCCAACTCGGTTAGCAAGGCACCGGGAAGCACCCCAAAACTTCCCAGCACTGTTGTATGGGGCAGATCCACCATCAAGGTGAAGGAGGGAAGATCGGATGGATCTGAGCTTCTGGGACAAAACAGATTAAGCCCACGAGCACATGGAGGTCAATGAGCAAACGCTGTCCCTTTGATGTATTTGCTGATCTCTTGACTCCAGGCAAAGTTTGCAGTGCTTGCAATTAGAAGTTTGGTTTTTTTCCTTTCCTATTTAAAGGAGACAAACTGCAAGACAAACAGTGGATGCAAAGAAGCTCCACTGTCCTGCATCACATGGATCCCCACTTGGCCAGGGCAGAAACACTGGTGTAGTTTTGGCACTGGGGGTCTGCTTTATGTGGTGGCAATCACCCAGGGACTGGCGAGATGTGAACATGAAGGTTTTGAGGGAGATCTTATCTTGCTCCTATGCTTTCTTTGGTTGTTTCCATTCTGGAGCCCTGGAGGTGGGCAGGGGAGAGCTGTAGCTTGAGCTCCTCTGGCTGCGGTTGTGCCCAGGGACCCCCTCAGATGTGGGGATGCCCTGACCATGGCTGGGAAGGTGTGGGTGAAGGGGCACAGCCCTTGGGCCCCCCAAATTTCCCCATTGGAAGCGGTTCTCCCGCTCCTCTCGCGGTGCCCCTGTGGTTGGGATGAGGCAGCTCCATTTTTTTGGCACTTGCTTCTTTTTATTGTTACAGATTTCAAAGAGCTGCTTTTGTTTAAAGATTTTTGGTAAATGGAATTAAGCAAAAAACATTGCCGGTTTCAAACTTCCCGAGTCTGCACGAGGGGAAAAAAAAAAGCCAATGAGGCCCACAGGCAGCAAGCAGCTTGCTTAAAATCATCAGCAGGTTATAAATAGCCTCATCCCATGATTGCCCATGTCACGGCCCTTGCTCTGAGCTACTGGAGTCTCTTCAGGATATCTAAAAGACGGTTACTATGCTGTGAGTTGGGTTGGGGCTCCCCCTTCTCCTAGTGACACACAGCCACCCTGAGAGGTCCCATAGCTAAAAATAGCTCATAGAAAAGTGTAATTGCATGTTGGCCAACACAGGCTGAGGACCTTGCCGGTGCGATTGGAGCTGCCCTGATGATGGATCCCTGCTGGGGTGGTCATGGGCGGCCCCTGTGCTCATGGGGATGAGCACATTGCCGGCTCTGCCCACAGACGTGGATGATTTTTGTGGTCCTTGAGGCTGGGTTGAAAGCATTGCCAGCATTCAGCACCTGAGAGGACACCTGAAAACTGCTCGCTTTTCCATGTGAGGTTTATTATTTAAAAGGAGACATGCCTTGGGCGTGCAAGAAGAAAACTCAAGAGGCAGAGAAAAAGTACCTTGTCAGAGCCCCGTTCTCCTGCCATTTATCTTCTAGTCCTTAAGACATATTAAAATAGATTTAAAAGGACACTTTAAGATTTTGCTCTTTAAGGAACACATTAGTGCTACATAGGCTTTTGTTTTAATTAAAATAGGTATTGAAATCCTCCATGAAGCTTCAGCAGAATTGTTACAGACTGCAGTTTTCTTATGTGCAGTGCAGCCAAAATATACTGTAGCTGTTATCTTGCAACAAGGCAGAAGTCTTATTAATTTAGTTCAATCAAATCAAAGCCGCTTTAATTTACAAAGCAATAAAATCTGCAAGCATCACTTTAGATCAAAGAACTAAAACCAGCCTAAACACAAGTGGAATGTTTATTTTGTACAATGGTCCATAACTGCATTTATGTGATTTAAAAGCTTTTTGAAGCATGTGATAATATTACATGCATATAGAATTGTGTCCTTGTTGTGGATCATTACTCCCCACAGAGACCAAAAAGCATTTGCTGTTCAACTCCTACCTAAAATATTTCCTTTTACATATTTTTTCTCCCCCTTGCTTTAAATGGGATCTGTATGGTAATTTTTTTGCGGGGTCATGATGCAAAATCATTTACTAAAAGGGATGCGAATGCTATATGGCGTAAAGAAAACTCAGCCAGTTTTTCAGCTTTGGGTGAAGGGAATATTTTATAGTTTTCTGGTGCTGAAGGAGATGCTTCACTCAAGGGGCAACAATGGCTGGGCACCTCTAGGAACCCAACTGCACCACGGCTGCTCGGGGGCTGCAAGGAGGAGCCCAGCACCAAGCAAAAAGCTAATTATGCTGCTCTGGGGCCAATTTGCATCCTCCTACTGATATCAGCCATATCTGGATGAGGATTCTGCACTATGCAGAAACAACGTGATGGGGAGAGCAGGGTGGTCCCGTTCTGCCGGGATGGGCTGGGATTCATTTGAGATGCTCCAATCTCCTTGTGTTTGAAGGGTGTTTGATCTGGGGAGAAGCCCACTACAGTTCCCCCCTAAAGACTAGAAAGATCTCTGTGCTTTTAGTTTCAGCTGTGTGTCTGTAAATAATTTGGTGCAACAATGACTGCTCTACTGTACTTCAGAAGGAATAAAAAGTATTTGCACGTTAACAAAGGAATTTAATGGATTGGAAAATGACTGTCATTTTGAACTTGAGGCTTTCCACTGTATTTGAGAAATCACACAAAGTGCTGAAAAACTGGATGCTGTTTCTCACCTAACCATTAAATCCTTCCAGATGTGGGGAGAATGAAATATCTGTAAAACTGAATAAGCCACCCCAGTGAATGGCCAGCTCTTTGCCAGCATTGTTTGTAATGCGAACATATAATTTTCTCCATGTTGCATATTTTTATAGATTTGGGAATATTTCTGCTGGAGTTTTTTGGATGATGCTTTACACCAACATCACCGAAGTTTAAGGCTTCAGGTTTGAAAAAATCCACCCAAACACAGAACTAAACCTTTTCCCATCTTTCTTTTCCTTGACTTTTTACTCAGGCCAGGAGATGGTGTCAAAACCACAGACTCTCATGAAAAATAGTTGAAATACAGAACTGAGGGTTTATAAAAAAAAATTAATACTGAGAAAATCAATTGTAGTTGACCAATGGAAACCTAATGAAACTGCCATGGCTTTCTAAGAAAAAAAACAATTCAGCCAGAGTCCTCTGTGCCATGGCTGGCTTTATGCAGCAGTAACTCAGACAGCCAGAGTTTTAATAAAGGAGAATATACTACCGAAACTGCTTTTTAGCAGTAATCCAGCAAAGTTTGATGTTTCTGTAGATTGCTACCGACTACCGCATCTAGACCCAGCGCCCGGCGAGCCGGTCCCCGGGAGCCGTCTGTGGGTTTTGCAGCCGGAGCAGCCGGCTCGCACCACCCTCTCTTGCTGACATCCATGTGGTAGAAAAAGCAATTAAGCTAACTGGATTTTTTAAATTTTAGAGTCACTGTAAATAATATGGAGCATGAGTTATGCGATGAGGGCGACAGTAATTGCTGGCTTCTTCACTTTTTATTACCGACAGCACACTGGGAGCTGTTTTATTGGCCCATTTGACTGTATAACAGCCCTGCTGGGGTATGTCTTGCCCTCCCTAAATCTGCCTTCGGGGCTGGGCCCTCCGGAGTTTCCTGCAGGCTCCGTTTACCTGGCTGTCATCGCTTTCCGACCCACCAGCACCAGGGATGATTTAAGCATTCTTCAGGCCACAAGCACTAACTGTATTTTCCATAGTAAGACCTGCAAGCGCCATTGATCGCCCAGAGGTCTCTGGGTATTTTCATCCCCATTTCTCTGATGTATTGACATCAGGTGCTGCTTCTGCCTAACGCCCATGTCTGACTGCAATTAGTGCATCCTACAGGATTTCATCCAGCATGAACCGAGGTCCCATTCAAGGATCTGCTAAAAATCACCTGGGCTTCAAAGGTGTCCGTTTAAATCAAAATCTCGCATTCATTCCTCCCAGCTTGGCTCAGGAGCAAATGAAATCATCAGCACAATCCTTCTCTCACCCTCGTGTAAATAGAGGAGTATCCCACCGCTGCACCTATAGTACCAAATACATCTGTTGTATCTATTTCCCTCTACCATGAGCCCATGTTTGATTCAGAAAAAACTCTTCTTATCAGGGTGGCCAGGATGTACATCATAGAAAATGACACACTACACGAAAGTACCCAGTTGTTTATAATACTCAACCATCGTCCTGGTCCGCTACCTATTAATAAAAAGCAGGAGAATTTTCTCCCTCCCCCTACTTGTCCTTGAATCCGTTACTTTTCTTGTTGCTGCTTAAGATGGCTTTATAAAGAAGAGGAAACTTCAATGGCAGCAGATGGCAGATAAGTAGGAATGGTAAATAGTTTTAATTACTGCATAATGTAAGTGAGACAATAAAGGGGAGAGAGTGGGAACAAGCTGCTGCCATGGCAGCCCTGGAACTGTTGCGGGACCCAATTTGTCTGGAAGGCAGCATGTGTTGCTTTTAGTCTTAGGAGGGCTTTAAAAGAGAATGCCGAAAAATATTAATTGCATGGCTCATCTGCCCATCCATCTTCACAACCGAGTAACACGCTTCCTTAATTTCAGGGGAATCGTTTTCAAATGGGAATCATGCAAATGAGTATTTTAGCTATTCATTTGTTTTACTGCAAGCGCTTTGTGAGCAAATGGCCTACAGCTTGCAATGAATTAAAAGACACGGGCACTGGAGACCGATTTTTAATACAAAGTCTTGACACAGAGACGACCCCGACCGACAACACAGAAAATGTTGGCATAGCAACTTTGGGCATTTTCATGCAAATTGGCTCCTATATAGATGATACGAATGCAATGTTTTCCTTCAACTAATCATCATAAAATTAGTTTCACTATATTTAAATGCTTCTACTTAATGCATTATATCCATATGCATGAAATTGCCTCAGCTAATGCAGTACATAAAATGCCAAAGATACAATGAATAGCCAAATTGCAAACAGTTATGTTATCTCCCATAAAAACTCCTTTTTTCCTATTGAATGTGTGGGCCCCAAAGGCATCTATCACAAATTGCTATTAATGCACATACACACATACGCGTGTGCACCCACACACAAAACACCTACACTTAAGTAACATTAAGGTTGTTATGCAATCTAATACAAGCCAAAAATCTAAATTCAAGCCGGGATCTTTACTTGTTGTTGTCTCCATTGTACGTATATGCGTACTCGTGAACATGCTACTTATTAGCTGCACAGGGGAGATGCACCTGATGTTATATTATTATATGCGTAGTTTTCTAAACTTCAAAGAAGTGACATTTTGCATGAAACTACCCCCGTGCAGGTCCCAGGATTGCATCTCACTGGTTCTTGTAATACTCAGCTCCATTGAGAGGAGAGGGAGAAATTGCTGCTGCCACTTTGAATTTCCTTGCTTTTGATGATTGTATTCCAAATCCTGCTACTAAACTGCACTTAGGGTTTCAGGTTTTTTTAATATCTCGACAACAGTGCTCTGAAGGATAGGTTTATTCTGCACCTGCCCTTGTTTAACACTTAATCTTCGATTTGGGACAGGATCTCCCCTGTGCCTCTGCCTGCTCCCCTCTGAAATCAAGTTTCCCTAAGCATGACTTGACAGCAGAAAAATGACCCCGTCTGCATTAAAAGCCTGACCGAGCAATTGCCAGAGTCAATGAAATGGACTTCTTGGACTTTGACTGAACTCAGACCAATGCTCAGATAATGGAGGCTGGTGCAGTGCTTGTGTACAAGACATCTCTTGGGCTTGAATATAAATAATGACTCTGCTGTGCTATAAAGGCACACAGGGCTTGGTCCTGGGTTGCACAAACTGCCGTGAACACTTAGACTGGAGGCACAGAGGAATTAACGTTTGCTTCCCAAGGGGCTCTTAGATGTCTCCAAACAAGACATTCTTCTCTTTTGGAGGGCTCAATACACCAGCCCAAGTTTTCAGTGTCAGGCAGGACAGACTGCAAACATATTTTGTCTGTCTAAAACACTAGGGACAATAAATCATTAAGAAAACTTTACAGTCTGCTAAATGCTGTTGGGGGAGTTATATATTTGGAAGCATTCAGCCATTCATCTCCTTCTCCAGCAAAGAATCCAAAGGGAAATGAATGGTGAAATCTCTACCCCACCTTGGAGCTGTTTTGGATGGTGCCTGTATCTCTGACTTCTGAGGGTGCAAGTATCACCTGGAAGGGAGAAACAGGACCATCACACCCACAGATGACTGTGAATTGCTAATAGTCTCTCACTCTGTGCTCCCTGAGTAACTCTCCCCAAAAGTACTGTGGAGAGTAGAGGAGCAGAGAGCCGGAGTCCTACAGCTGAGAAGGAAGTCTCAACGGACCAAATCCAGTATCTATACACAAGGGATGCAATGTTGTGCATCCTCCTCATTACAAAATATCTGACTGATAGTGTATTTTAATTTGTCTATGTATTTTGTCATAGTCCTTAGGGCCCAAATGCACTTCCAGAAAATATCGATTCTAATTGAATCAGTTCTTCTAACACTGTAAATATGGATGATCCCACGCAATCAGCAAAAGTAACCCCCAAATAGCTGGCTGGGTGCTTTTAAGAAATCTCAAATTGTTGAGCAACTCATCTGATTATGATGTCCAATTCTGGAATTCCCTCTCTGTGCATCTCCTTGGTGGTTTGGTACCATCTGAACAGAGATAAAACACCTTACCTCATCACTCAAGGACTAATTGCAAGATGATTTAATTAAAGTATACCTCTCCTTCCCCCAAGTTAGTTGTATTTCATATTGCTCTAGTAGGAGTAATTTGCAGAAATTAAGCATTGCATGTCACTGACATGGTACAGGTGCAATGGAAGAAAAAAACCCCTTCATGCAGCAGTAGGCAGTGCCACCAAAGCTCAGTGAAATATCTGTAATGACTCATTAATTCAGCAAATGCTGCACTTTGCAGCAAACATTCAAATTATCCACAAAAAGGCTGTTTTTAAAATTTGTAGGTTATTCATAATTGCTCGATGAACACTTCATGCAAATGTATTTTAGCCCATTGGGCAAACTGTTTGCTTTGAATATTTGCTACATAACGCACAATTAGCCCCAGGAATTTATTACGTCATGATGTCTTTAAGGCCAAAAGCAGGATAAGGAGAGGAAGTCAACAGGGATAACAAGAGCATTGAGAGCTCTTTTGGAGACCGGGGGAGGCACAGAACCAGGATAAATCATCAAGTTTTGGCCAAATGGTTGGGGAAGAGGTTGGGAAGAAATTACTTCATGGGTACTAAACCATTGTGGCTGCTGTCACGCGCGTGTGTCCCGGGGATGCTCCCAGACCTGACCTGTGAAAGCAGATTTACACACTCACAGACATCTGTACATAACGTGTCCACATTTGCCATATACTAAACACTCCAACCAAGCCCCATAGATGCCTGTGATGAAGGGCTTTGCACAGCCGAGGGAAAGGGGAAATGATTTCTTGTGGGGGCTGGAGAACATCCCCACTTGCACCACCCCCTGCTGACACCAGTGTCACAGGGGAAATAATCCCAACATTTACAGCTTTGCTTTCTACCAGGGCCAACAATTTTTCAAGCTGTTAATTCGCTTCATCTTACGATTCACAAGTGCGTGCCTCCCAGATATTGGCAATCATAATTTTTATTACTAGTTATTGTAACAGTGAAGTCATATTTGTCTCCATTTCACCCTGGAGAGTCACGCAGCAGCAAATTAACATGGTAAGCAAAGCAAGATAGGCAGATGCTGATGGGGTAACGCTATCATTGCTCTCGAAAGGTGTTACTTCTTGCAGATGAAGAGGCGACATTGATGGTGCCAGCTGCAAGTCCTCCGAGGCCACCTCATCACCGACATGCAGGGGGCCCATGCATCTTGGGGAACGGAGGTGGGGAAGTGGGTGTGGGTTTAGTCTCAGCTCACAGACCAGGGCAGTCCAGGGAAAGACTCATGGGACTGTGGGGGAGCAGGAGGATTTCCTGGCACCCGTTTGTCCGATGCCGCTCATGAGCCGGCACAGTGGGAGCTTTGGCACCGACCCTGCCCATCACTGAAGCCTCCTCTTTGCTCTCTAGCTGACATGACACTAATTCCCTTCTCTTTTGCTCACACGTGATAAAGTATATTTAAAGGCCATAAAAATTAGAGCCAAATTTTGCTGAAAGACAAAAAGAGCATTTCTTTGACTTGACAGAAAACACGTTTTTGCCTGCAGATGTGCACCAAGTAAAAGACAGCTTGGCAGGCACCTTTTAAAATGAAATTAAATCATGACGCAGGCTACAGGATAGGCTTTGTCTGTAATTCCACAAACATGTCCCGCCCAGGAGCAGGGTGCCCAGTCCCACACCCAGTACCCTATTTGCACAGGCAAATTCTCTACTCCATGCAGGCATTTCTGAATATGGAGAGAACATGCCTGTATTCCCAAGGGTTTGATGTATGGATTTAAACATGTTTCACATCATCCATTTTGTAGGGTTTGGGAATGTGTTATTTTCCAGACCCTACTGACTGCAGGGCTGGGTTGCATCAGATGGCGGTCAGCTCTGTATCCAGGTAATGCACATAATGAATGTACCATCATCATTTTAAATAGGCAAGGAATGACTCTTTTTAGGAAAATGTGACACAATCAGGATCACTTCATATATTATCTCACAGGCCAAAGCTTTCCCAGGCTGGGGAAAGCATGTCCACTCTGAAATGTGCTGGTCAGTCTCCCTCCAGCCCTAACCATCCCATGGGAGCTTGCCACTCATCAATGAACTGGCACTGTCATCACAGAGGAGCAACTGCACGTCATGGAGGGAATGAGAGTCAGAGCCCCTGTGCTGGCCGGACCTTGCAGAGGAAAGCCGTGCCAAAAAGGATGGATGGCATCCACAAGAAAAATGAAAAATACGAACAAACGGGGAAAGATGGCACCTACCCACCTGTAGCTCAAGGCATGGCACAAACCCACGGCACTGTGCTGTGCACACTCCTGTAATGCTGAAAACCACACCGGGCGGCTTTGCAACCTGAGGTTTAGATTATTTTTTTTTTCACCTTTTAACAATTGAGAATGGTTCATTTAGCTGCTGCTGCCTTAGGAATATAAAGTTAATCAGTCTTCTCCTAATCCTTTAGTCTGGCTGCACCCTGGCTCTCATCATGTAGTCAAGGCAATGGAATGGTGAATGAACCTGGAAAGGGGAGAAATGCTCTGTGGGGTGGGTTGAGACCCTCAGCTCTTCCCACCCGCCATCCCCACTACGGGGTATCCAATCACTGTTGGATACTTCAGGAGAGATGGGATGGTTTCCTCCCTGGAAAGCCTCTTTCTTGATAGGCAAAAATAGGTAAAACTGTAGGTAAAATGGACCCAAGTGCCCCCCCCCCCCCCCCC
>JANZLQ010000002.1:22221980-22244066 GCA_026212715.1 Elanus axillaris | reverse complement strand
TTTCCAAATTAAAATCAAATTATTTAGTAAGTTCCCCCCCCCCCCCTCAGAACAATCTTTCACACAAAGCTAATCCCCAGGCCCCCTTCGTTTGGAGGTGAAATGAGCTCCCTGATGCTGCTGACAGCGGTTCTGGGAATCTCCCCCTTGGTCCTGGCTGCCATTTGCTCACTTTTCCTTTTTAACAGGCTTTTCTTGTGATCCAGACAACATTGTGGCTAAGCTCGACCTGGAAAGTACTAACATGGATGGTACGAAAATGTTCCTCAGCTCAGGAAGAGGCAGGAGAAGCTGCTTGGGGCTACTTGAGCAGAAGCCTTTGTGCTTCCCGCAGACCCATCGTCAGGTCTTGTTAAAGCATTTTACTCCTTGTCATTTACTCACAACAACTCAGATACTCCCAGATCCACTTAGAGGTGAGAAACTGAGGCAGAGGCATTTGCATCACTCATATTGACCTAAAATCCCTAGGGACTGCTCCCGCAGCGAGTGCAGTACTGCTGTGCTGGCACCTTGCAAAGCTCACACCATGCTCCGCTCAGATGGGAAAGTCAGCTAAAACCTGATTCTGCATCTGGCAGAATCAAATCTGCCTGGCAAACCTGGTTTAGGGCAGCCAGGTTCCTGCAGTCAATGATTCATCCGAGAAGAGGAAACACGATGCATCCCCTCAACAAAAGCTGGGACCTTCAGGGAGCTGCAGCCCCTGGTCAGGGTTATCATCTGCACCACTGCCTTCGTGGCAATCATTTCATGGCCATGCTTGAAAAGCCCATATATAAACAATGTCCAAGGCTTTTAAAACTGAGGATCATTAGTGCTATTTTATGATAACCTAACCTTATTGATTTTCCCATCCTATTACTCCCTTTCAGCGACTCTGAAGCATAAGCAAGAAAATCATCACGGGGACTGTTTGCATGCCCTGACTGCCCAGTAAGGATCATGCAGTTGCTGTACCACTGTGGCTGCACGCCCATCACACAGGACAGAAGACGCTTATCAGGTTTGCTTTGCTGCTCCCAATCCCTTTATTAACTTCTTCCCTTTCCAGCAGGGATGCTTTGGGCCAGGAGTAAGCTCCAGGGATGCCCCAGCCTTGCCACAAGGCTGCAGGCTCTGTGGTGGAGATCACGTTGTATTTAACATCACTGCCCAAATAAGTTTATGCAACTGAGGAGCCAGTGAACCCAGAACAAGTTGTAATGACCCACATCCACAATGTTTGTGGTGATACGATATGTATACATATATATGTACATATACATACAAACGTCCTGTAAGGGCACAGAAACTTCTTAAAACAGCTGCGAATGCTCTGAAAATGTGTCGGACAAAACAGAAGACAACAACCAGGACATGAATAAACATCCAACTGACACGGAGAAACACCAACCACCCTTTCTGGTCCAGCAATGGCTTCTCTTTGCATTTCCAGGTGCTGTGGAGAAGGGTGTAGACTTCCTTGGGACCAGCACATTTAGACCCATCAGCAAAAAGAGAAAACGGTTGGCCCTTCACATTGATTTTCATGGGAACAAGAGGCACATGACCTCTTCCCAGCAAGTCCAAAGCTGTTGGCAGCAGCCAGAGTTGAACCGCACACCCTTCTGGAGCCACAAATCATACCAGGTGGGGTAGGGTGGTCCCACCAGCTCCCCAGGATGGGCATTTCAGTCCAGTGTCACCAAAACTGCTGCTGAGCGATGGAGGGCAGCTCCAAGCCTCATTAATTAGTCTCTGATTAACTTCCCATGCTTACAAAAACCTTCGAACCAGCGCTAAATTAGATTACTGAGATTAGGTTTATTATTTTTTCTTGGGTTCTTCATTCAGAGCTGACAGAGAAGCCTTTGTTTCAGACTGGAAACGGTGCAGCGAGACATGGGCTATCACACACCAGTGCCTCCCACGCCGGGTCCTGGCCAAGGCCACCGAGATCCCACTAACACCTATGGGCACTTGCACAGTCCTTCGATTCCCAGCTTGAAGGCTCTCCCAGTGCCCTTTTGGGTGACACTTTTGCAGGTCAACAGCTGGCTTTGCTCACTGAAGCAAATGTTTTTGAACTAATTTGCTCTCTTAAACATTATTTCTTATTTCTCGGGAGCCGAAGCATGTTGTGTGGGTGAGCACAGCACAGTCCGGCTGATTGATGCCCTTTTTTTTAAGTGTCGGGTGCTTGCCCAGTTCTGCTAGTTTAGTAAATAAGGATCCACCATGCTCATAAAATTTCAACACAGCCAAGCATGACGGTGCCATCTGCTACTCGTTTGGCGAGACATTGCTTTATAGCAATCAGCGGCAGTAAGGTAACATGCTCAGTTATTAACTCCGGCGGTGGCCGTTAAAAGGGCTGTTGTGGTTGGGGAAGGCAGAGCCCGAGCAGGTTTCTCCATCAGCCCTCAGAGGATATCGCTTGGTCTCAATGGCTTTGGCGGTCATGGAGCCACTTTCTAAACTGAGCATTGCTGCAGGGGGAATGCGAGGCTGGAGTCAGGAGTAAAGGCTCAGGATAACGCATTCAGACAGTAAGATTGATTGTAATTGTGCAAGATAGCCCTTAGCTCACCCGTGATTATAATTATGTTAAACTGCTATTTAATGGTTTTCACATCATCTTTGACAGTAGGTTATTTTTGTAATCTTTATTTAAAATAAACTCCTTTTTTGTCTCATTGCTAAAACCCTTTTCTGCTTCCTTTTGTGCTCAGTGCATTAGGAAATTAGTCTGTCTTCATCATCCCTGGACTCCTGTATCATTTCATTATTACCACAAGATTAGAAAATAAGTAGCTCCCCCAAAAGGGCTTCTGGGTGAACAAACTTTCTGGTTACAGTAAAATGAAGTGTAGCCTTTTCCCAATGCTACCTATACACCGCAGCCTGTCATTTCCTAATGCTACCCTGTCAGAGCAGCAAGAAAATCTGGGCTTGAAATACCCTCCTTCCAGCTTTGGCAGAGCCATTGTAGCAGGGGTTTCAAAGGGAGAGCCAGCTGCTATGGGAAGCGCTGCCTGCTCTTGGGACAGAAACAAAATCCAGACCAACAAGTGGACAATGCAACTAATATTTCATCTCCAAAATGCTGTGTAACAGCTGGGTGCTGTAATCCATCACAGCCGGTGTACAGCAAACCAAAGGGATACGCAGACTGACCCAAGCAGAGACACCACGCTCCAGCCACCCGTGGACCTCAAGACTTGGGTTTTGGCTAAAGCCCACCTGTAAATCCACTGCTGGCCACAAAGACTTTTATATCTGCATGAACCAAAATGGGAGGTGAGAAACCTCTGGGTGGATTTGTCGTCTGGGAGCTGCTGAGCTGGAGGGGTCGGAGCATCCTCACGGGTGTCGCATCCCCAGCAGCATCCCTGCACCTGCTCAGCCATGCCGCATCTGGTTTGGATCAGACTTTCCCCTGCATCGACCCAACCTCCCAGCTGGGACAGAAACCTCCCAGGTTAGAAGCTTTATCATACGTTCCCACTGAGAGAAGTGAAAAGTCCCCTTCTTGTCCTAAGTTTGAAGGATTCCTTCTTTAAGTAATTTACTACTAATTAGTAAATAAACAAGTGAATAAAAAAGGAGCACTTACAGTCCAAGGGGTTTATCTCTAATTACTAATAAAAAGCTACATTGAAGCAACAATTGTCTTTAAAAAAACTGCAAAAAACTATTTTCAGCGACTCCTTGCTATGACTCTGTGGTGAAGCATTGCAGCCATGAGCATATAATGATTTACTGGGCTGAATATCTTAAGCAGCTTCAGAAAACAAGACCTCAGTACCTGATCGTTCAAACCCCAAACTCAACTGAGAAAAACTTAGGGTGTATTCAGAGGCCTCTGGGGTGGATTATCTGAATTAAACACTATCTGTGGCCACCCAAAAGCCACCCCAAGTGCTTAGGCTGGAGTGGGCAGTGCTGGGAGGAGCAACCGACGTTCCTCATCAGAACAACGTTCCCGTGGTGGCAAACAAATATATAACGCTTTTCCGTATGCTGCTTAACAAAATAAATCAAAAGGAAGAGCTTGCAACTGGCATCTTGTAGTCAGGGTGTTTTACACTGGGACAAAAGGCGGCGTGGTGAGGCTTGGCTCATCCAGAGCTCCCGCATCCCAAAGGCCTGGGGTGAAACGCGGCCTGGGATTGCTCTGGCAGGAGGAGGGTGATACGCAGGACTGCAGAGGTAGCCCTGGTCGGGGGTTTGGTTGGGGGCCAAACTCACCCCCTCCGACGTGGAGGAAGTTACCTAATGAAGTCCTGTGACCCGGCCCTCTCCCTTATTGTCCCAAATAAACTGCTCTCGTGTTGTTTAAACACTCTGCTGTCAAAACCTGATGGTTCTGGGACAGAAATGACCTCGCAGAGACACGCGGCTGGAAAATTCGGCTTGGGCAGTTTGTGTAATTAACGGTCCTGTTCCCAGAGAGAGACAATGATGAATCTCTGCATGCCAGGCGCAGTGGGCAGGCCTAATTCAGCAAACCCAGTCACACTTGTCACCCACACTTCGAGCTGTATCAACAAGCCGGCCGGACTAATGAGCCCAACTTCAACAGAAAATGACCTCATATGGGGCAGGACCCCGGCCGTGAATTTGCTCTTTGTTGTTGCAGCCACCTCCCTCCGACACAGCAGACTTGCAGTGTAATCCCCTGGTATCCCCTCGCTCTTATGTGTATTTTATATCTATGAGAAATAGACTTTGTTTTTGCAGCTAAGGGCATGTTTAAATTGCTAGGCTACTCTATTAACAGTTTATCCGGCCAGATGGAAAAAAGTGTTTCCCACCTGTATGGAAATGTGTGGGATATACGCAGCTCTTTCTTTTCAAGCTAATGATTAATTTATCACTTCTCAGTTGTTGGTTTTTTCTGAAATGTGATGGAGTAATTAGCAGGACTTTTTCTTAACTAAACCCCACTGACATTTCTCTGTGCATGCTTACCAAGAACAGCTGAGCAGAGAAATACCTGAGATACCAACAGAAAGCATTGAAAAAAAAATATTAAACTGGAAGGAGGAAGGTCCTTACATATTCCTAAAGCCCTGTTTTTTTCCAGAATGCTAATTAAACCATGACCATCTGCAAAAAATAACAACAAGCCTGCTCAGAACAGAGAAAAGCAACCCTGAGCCACCACGGTATGCATTTGCACAATGCACCTACACTTTATTGCCCCTCGCCCTAGGTGGGTTTGTCTCTCAGCTCCTCTGACAGGTCCATAACATTCCTTTGTACCATACTGGACCACATAGTTGTTACATCCAACATCTCCATCCACATCATGAGCAAACCTACCATGAAACAATAGAGTGGAGAGCAGGGAGCCATATGGCTTTGCACCCACCAG
The DNA here is from genome assembly GCA_026212715.1 of Elanus axillaris. Taxonomy (NCBI): domain Eukaryota; kingdom Metazoa; phylum Chordata; class Aves; order Accipitriformes; family Accipitridae; genus Elanus; species Elanus axillaris. The sequence goes on along the minus strand of JANZLQ010000002.1, from coordinate 22,238,704 downwards.
TGAAAACCAAATGCAACTACGTCCCTCTAAGACAGATGTCAGGGGGTTGAACACTCTGTATAAAGTAAGATGTTAAACATAGCACAAACAGACTGATAGCATGTACCGACCTACATGGCTGCCAAGCTGAACAATCAATTTACCCCCCTGCACACATGGGATGTTTCAGTTTTGTCTGTGAAACAGGCACATAAAAATAAAAGGGCTTTGTTTTAGGTGGGATTTACCATGTGCTTGAAGCTATTCTCCCACTTCTGGGAGGGTGACAGAACCCTGCAGCCAAGGTGATGGACCACAGCTTGAGAGCCACTGATGCAGGGACATGCTCACTCTGACCAAAGCAATACAAATCGCATGTCAGGCCAGATTTAAGTCATGGCTGATCAAGAATAAACCACTGTTTCTTAAGATGGGTTAATATGAGCTGTGCACCCAGTAGGGAAGGAAAGGATCCTCTTAATTTGGTAGAATTTACTAAAATAATACTCTTAATGTCTTGGTCTCAAAACATCATTCAGGCAATGTTAGCCAGACTGGCCAAGTCCCAGAATTAGTGGATGTCAGGACATTTAAACCATTTCAATGTTTTTATTCTGATTTGGAACAAAAAAAATGTTTTCTTAAATTTCCTGTAGAATTAGAATTCCCTGCACTTTGCTCTCAAAAAACACAGAGAAGTGGCACCCCAAAAATGCCCTCTGTCTTTTGGGGACCTGGTAGCTGCTAAGAGAAATAACTGAGAATCACGTGAAATTTGCTCAGCACCTGCCAAGGGATCAGAGTTGCAATCCAGGCTGTGCCAAAGCCAGGGATCGGGTCCTCAGGCAGCTCCAGGCTCCCACAGGGCTTAGACACTTTTGTTATTGCGGTGGGACGCAACTGGAGCCACCCTTCATGTCCTTGTACTTGTGACCCTGAGCCCTGTTCCATGCAGAGCCTTAGGAGAGGAGCAGCTACAGGTTTATGGTTAGAAATCCCCAAATATTTATCTCTGAGGCATGACAAGAGGCAGGCCCCTTGGGAACTTGTGGTTCTACACCAGTTCATTGAAACAGATAAGTCTCTGTGTAATATGTAGTTCAAGTAAATAACATCTGACATAATTGTGCTGAGTTGGAAAGTGTTCGATCAGCAAACAAAGCACGGGGTTTGTTTGTGTTTTGCGTTAACGCAGCATTCGGACGTTTGTCACTTTACTGTTTGTTGTTGCACATGTCTGGCACAATGCATTTTAGCCACAGAAACCCCATCGTAGCTGCTAGGTCACCCTTTGTACACTTTTTAGCCTACTGACTTTGTGTCATTAAAACCATTAGGGTAATGTAAGAGATAAGGTTTCAGTCAACGTATTTGTCCTCAGACCTAATGAAAACACAGTGGTGTTATGTTTGTAGCTCCAGAAACCACAGTCTCAAATTCTATATGCCCTAGAGAGACCTTATCTGCGACCCAGGAAGCAAAGATAAAAATCACATTTAGATATTAACTTCCCCTTGTGCAGGATCTCTTGCTGCTGTTGAGTTTTCCGCTCAGCCTGAGGGCACTGGTGCTCCACGGCCGTGGGGGTATTGCACCGAGGGGGGCTTTTTTGGGGCTGCTGTGGCTCTGCTATCAGCCACTATAGCAAAACCCTGGGCATATCCCACCAGATTTATCAGCAAGTCCTCCCAGCCACCACCACTGTCTGTAGTGAGTCATGATTTCCACACAAATACACTCGTAGATGGAAAAAACCCAATAAAGCAGGAAATTCAACCCCCTTCACACATCCCTGCTCAGCCCAGTCCCCCCAGTATCAGCTGGGAGGGTCTCTCTGCCCTGCACACAGGGAGCATGGCACGTATTTCCAGGCTCCAATTCCCAGGAGCACTTGTGGACACTTACACCATCAGCCTCACATGCTACATTGCTAAAAGATGTATTTCTAGTGATGGAGCCATCATCTGACAGTTAAACCCAGACCCAAGCTGGAGCAGTTTTGGTGTGTATGGGTTGTTCATCCCTGCCTGAGCTCTCCTCTTTCTTGGATACACTTGTCACCAAGGTCTGCATCATCCTGCCTGCACGCTGGGCAGTGCCCTGCAGCTCCACTTTGTTCTTCACGTCTGCACTTCTACACTTAACACCCATGCACATTACTTAACGTATTATTTCTATGTAGATAGAGATTTGCTTAATACTGCTCCTACTGTTAAAATGCAGAGATATTTATTTATCTTCCAGTAGTGACAAGGAGAGGCAAACTCAGAGGCACAGAGCAAGTTAAATCTGCTGTAAACAAAAGGGAATAGAAAGGGATTGAATTAACAACGCAGAACAGTCTTACATCCACCCACACTGGTGTATATGGAAAAAGCATCCTCAGAGAAACCATTCTTTGTCATTTTGTGACCTCTTTTAGAGTCATATCACCCAGAGTCACCCAGAGGCAAGCACACTGTCCATGTGAATCCCCTCTTCAGCCACAAAATTCCCTGGGGTTTAGTGTGAACCATTCAGGAGGACATGTGGACAAACACTGCATAAGAGGAGGGTGAAGCACAGCTGCCCATGATTTAGCTCTGGAGACGTTAACGCATAGCACATCCATTTTACAAGCACAGAGGTGTGTGCAGAGCAGGAGCCCAAGGGCTAGGAGCCTTGTCCCAGCCATCGCAGAGCTCCCCAAAGGTGCCACAGCCGTGATGAGTCTGAGGAGCACCAAGGACTTTGCTGCTGTTTACAGAAATCTCCTTTCTTACCCAAGAAGCCACAGGACGAATTGCATACAAGCACTCCCAAGTCTGCTGCTCGCACACAGCCCCCGTTCTGTCCCCCCGCATGGTTTATAGCCTGACATCAAGGACTGCTCAGTAAAATCTGCACGAGCTCTGTGCAGCCCAGCAGTGCAGAGCTGTACCCGGGAGAAACCACAGGCAGCACCGAGACTTCAGGGGGTACCAAGGCACTTCCTGAAGGCAAGTCAACAGGCTCAGTGCTGCCTTTCGTTAAATACATGCAATTAAAAAGGTATGTGTTTGGCAACCACCCTTGCTCAGAGCTAAGCCCGGGGAGCATCCAGGATGGCTGCAGGCTCAGCAGAGCCCCCCCGGCCCAGGTGGGGTTTGGCCACTGGTTTCATGTTTTTTTTGTTTGAGCCAGAAGGATCCAATAAGTAAACAAACCTTTGGCTAGATCTTGGCTTACAGGCTCCGTGAAACTTTGAACCCCCCGGACTTGGCTCTGAGAGCACGCAGGAGTGCTTCGGACACGTCCCTGGCTCACACCTTCCAGCTGCATTCCCTCAATATTTCCCCTTATAACCCATATCTGGAGGCTCCCTGGCAACACTGGGTCTGAATTAAACTTCATGCTCCTTTTTCCCCCTTGGCTGCAAACTGGGAGCAATCACAGATGCTGCCATCACCCATTACCAAGATCCCTGACAGCCCAGCTGACAGACCCGTGCGGCCAAGGATCAGCTCCTCCAGCTCGTGCGGAGCCACATGCCCCATGCCGAGAGAGCCGCAGGGGACAGAGTAGTTTTCACCGCTCACCTGCCATGTAGAAAGGCTGTTGAGGTAGTGAAAAATGAGAATTTGCATGTTGGCTGGGGCCTTCCTGCTGTTACTTGGTTTGGCTTTCGAGTTCAACAGCTTCTTGTGTTTCCACGAGGTTGGCATGGCTTGTGCTGCGACTTGATCTACAGTTCCGCAGGAACAAATACAGGATTCACTCCCCATCGCCCATTAAAAACCAACAGTGCTTTTTCTCAGTGTGTTATACTCTCTGTTTCACAAGGGATCATGAAATGATGTCAGCTTGTCCACAACTGAAAATTCAAATAGAAAACATCAAAACATCCAAATTCAGCTACATGAAGCTTTTTTAAAGGCCTTTGATTTGAAGAAGGGATGTGTTACGCTGAAATCTGAAGGTTGCTAAGTGTAGCAAGATGAAAACGCAGGATCCCCATGCTGTAGCATGAAACACGGGCTGCTGTACAAGGCTGGCTCAAAGGGGCTGCAGAAAGGTTTCATGCACGAAGGAAGCGGCTTTGCACCCTGCCACCTTCATCCCCAGATGCACAAAAATGAGGGGATTAGGGTGAGAAAACACAAGAAAATATTTTAAATAATATTTTTTGCAGGCAAGCTTTGATACAGCATGTAAAATTCAGGCTGTGTATTAAGGGAGATGCCATTTTCCCCTGCTGGGCAGTCCCCAGAGGAGCAAGTGAGGAGAAGGCAGCTCCCAGCAGCAGGCTGAATCCCATCTACTTCCCACCCACGTATCAGTGATTTAACACCCTTATGGCACGACTGCTCTGTTTCCTTCAATAAATATTATTCAGCTCAAAGTCAAAGTATCATTCACTTTATTGTGCTATCTCTTTGCAGTTCCTTCTTTCATAATAATTACGGCATAGAAATCTAGGGACAGCTTGGGACACGTTTTTCCATGATTAGCGGCACTGATGGACCATGGCTTCTCAAACCTTGTTCCTTGGCCCCTGACTCCTGGGTGAGGGGTGCGATTTCCTTCTGTGTGGCTCAGAGGTGGCCCCAACATCTACTTTCACTCTACATCTAGAAACCCCGCGAGCCTCCAGAGCCAGCCTCTCTGGCAAATTTGTTTTAAATCAGCCGTAGGTTCAAAAGTCACCGGGGGAGGCTCCGCAGACACGTGAAGTTGTGAATTGCCCATTTCCTTGGGATAAAGGGCTTAAAGGAAAACCCCAATATTTTTTTCCACTTGCTCGTGAGCTGCTTTGGGCTGTGGGATATTGGGGCTTGTTGTGGATATACTGATGCACAAGGGGGCTGTGGGGACCTGCCATAGCCTGAGATGATTCACACGGCAAGGAGTGAATGTGGACCTCAGCTGAGTGGCCACGGTGGTGGTGCTGGATTGGGATGTTTGGTGCCCAAATCAAAGGGACAGGTGCTCCTAAGCCATGTAGATACTTTGGAAAAAGCAATTGCTAGAGATTGTGTGTGTTGCTGAATCTTTATCCTTTAAAGCAAAACATCGTTACTGCTTGTAAACAGAAATTAAGAGCAGTGAGGTTGAGCTCAAAGCTTTCCTATCACCCACAAAGTCATCTGGGGTGAGCACACCATCGTGTGCAGCACAGGAGAGCCCACCAATACACAGTTAGGGCAGGACTGTTTCCCTACAGATAAAGAAATAATAACCTGGATCCATTCATGTTATCGCTAATTAGCACTTACAGGGCCGAGTGTGGGGCTCGTATCAGCTTAATCAGTTGGGACTGTGATTAGAGCACAACTCTTTAGCTGGAAATCTTTCTTTCCAATAACTTTAATTAACTTTTATACCATGTTTCTCATTCTTACTTTTTTAAAAGCAGTAAAAGCGTGGTGCAGGTGTTTCCAATGCATTGCAGGTGATGCTAGTTCACAAAAGTATCCGGAGAAAATGCATTTCTTCAGCCGAGCACCCAAAGGTGCTGCTGGCAGCACAGCCTGAGCCTTCTTCCATGCCACACTGCTGCTGCACCTCCCTGTGACCTTGGTCATTTCACCAATGTGCTGCAAATAAGGCAGGCAGCACCTTCCATTTCAGTAGGTGAACCAGTAGAAAGAGACACTGTAGGTCTGGCACCGGGCCTGGCCGATAAGAATAACTTGAATATTTAACCAAAAGCCGGAATATTTAGGCAGTGAAGCCCTTTCTGTATTCAAGGGCTATTTAAGTGGGCTTGGAACCAGGAACATGTTGGGTCTTTGCCAGCTCCTGCTCGGGTGTGAAAACTCCCGGCCTTTTGCCCAAAATTTTCACAGTAGCAAGGGACGAATTCTGGTGATGGAAAATGCTGGAGAGGTCCCTGTGGGCACCAGGGCTGGAGGCTCCATGAACTCAGTTTGTGTAAGCAAGCCAAGTAAGCCATCGAAAATGATGACTGAATGATACGCTAAGCTTTAAAACCAAACCCACAAGAAATCTAACTTGTAGCGTCTTGCTAATGATTCTTGTTGATTCTCCATCCTTGCCTTATCAGAGAAGTCCCATGGAGTGCAGGAGAAAATGATATCAAATGGAGAAACATTACGTGGAAGATTTAATGAAGAATTACAACTTTTGGACAACAAAAACCCCTATCAATGGGATCCTGGACTCAACACCACCAGCCACTTGGGAGCAATGTCTTTTTGGCCAGAAAACAAGTACATCACTCGCCTTCTGTGGATTTGGCCATGTGATGGTACCACCACCAGCAGGTCTGGTAGGAGATTGCTGGCATCAGGCATCAACTCATGTTCCATTACACCTAAGGTCCTATTTTGGGGCAGTTCAGCCTTAGGAGTATTCTGAAGTGCAAACCTTGCCTTTGCTTTTCAACCCCAGAGGGCTGGTGTGCCTGAGAAAGGGCACAGGCCATTCCCATTGGGCAGCGGAGGGGTTAAAAGCAGGAGAACATCTTTGAAGAAAAACTACTGATGGGCTTGAAGGAATCCTTTGAGGATGGAGGAGAGAAACCAGTTCCTATAAAAATGTTTTTCAATGTGTTTTACAGACTGGGTCCGTTTATACGAGCACCAAAACTGCCGTGCGGGATGAAAGGCACTGTCTAGCTGGTCCAGCATCCTGTCTCCAAGAGCAGCCAGCACCGGATGCTTCAGAGGAAGGTATAAAAACAATGGAGTAGTCAGACACGGGATAATCCAGCCTCTTTCATCCAGACCTCTAAGAAAGATTAGTTTATATCCAGCAATCCAAGATTAAACTTACTTTAATAGTTTGCCTGGTTTTCTTTACTGACAGATCTCTGTATTCCTGCCATAGCATTTTCCATTTCTATTTTGGAGTAATGAATCGGGGTCACAAAGTAACAATTCACTGTTTGATTTTTTGGGAAGCCTGGCAGTTTTGGTGCAAAGGGTGGGAGAAATGTTTGCTTGCAGGAGTCTGATGGGTGATGCTGTGGGCTTTAACCAGGATAAAAATAGGAACTGGTTACTTTCCAAAGGGAAAAATAAACTGCTAAGTTTCCACTGACTTGGAGTTGCAAAAACGCATCTTGGATTCTGGACCACTTGGTAAAACATTGTGGTTTAGGCTCGGTAAATAGCAGAGAGCATTAGTTTAGAAATAGCAATGTAAATACACAGCTTAATGGGATGGTTTGTTTCAGGTTCTTTTTTGGGTTATAGACTCATCAACCTGTTTTAGTTTATGTGTAACTTGCATTTCAGTTTTAAGGGCTTGCATTTCAGTTTTAATGGGCTCATGGCTGGCCATGCACCTCAGCTGCTCGTCTGCCACCCAAAACTGAGCTCTACTGTGTCATATCAAAAAGATACAATATATCATATCATATCAAAGAGGATACCAGGAAAAAAGTTAAACTGTGAGTCTTTGGACAACATCTTCACTGCAGACTGCTGTGAGCAGCAGGAGCCCCGGTCCCACTCCTGCGGTCAGATCGGTTTGGAAAGCTCCCTTGAGGAAGGCAAAAATAAACGAGAAGAGTGTGGGGTCATGTCTTCCGACAGCCCTATCATGCAGCACTGATTGCACCAGAGAGGTCACCTCTAAGCTTTTGGTTTAAAGTTTAAATTTGATCTCAAAACTGAATGATCTTCCAACAGATGCTGGACAATGCACAGTACTTCCAAGCAGAGTTGAGTTGAAAAGTTATCATCAAAACTCTTGGGCCTTCTGCACCCATGATGGATGTCCTTGCACCATCAGTGATGCCCACCTCGAGCATGCCCATCTGCAGCCTACAGCTTCAGAGACCTACCTGGTGCCAGGGACTCCTTTGCCATCAGCTGCAAACTCCCCATCAATACAACCTTCCCTCCACGCCGAGCTGCAGCCCAGGAGATCCTACTGGAGAAATCCTTGTGGTGGTCAGGGCAGCTATATATAGATTCTGTATTGTAATACAAAGCAATTACTTAAAAACCTTTTCAAGTGATGCCTCTCCTATCTCAGCATGTGTCCAAAGCAGATCTGAGAGGTGCTAGGATGCTGCAAGGGTGAGCATGGTGTGTCCCATGGTGTGTTCCCAGGGGACACAGGCATTTAGGGCAGGGCAGCTCTTTGCTGCTGTCGGAAACAGGGTTGTGGCCCATGCCACCAGTAAGACATGGAGCAGGCAACCACCGGCCATGTCCTGGGACATACTCCTACCTTTTCTCTTCAAGCCATTCCAGGTACAGCACCGAGACCGAGCAGAGGCAGCAGATTAGATTCGCAGAGTACACACTAGTGGTGCAAAGCCCAAAGAGCTGCATCCAACATCAGGCTTTTTGTGGAGGGGACCCACCAGCAGCACCATCCGCTGCAGCTGGCCTCCACCAGCGTGGTGGGCACCCATCTCACCACGATGCTCTCAGAGTACAAACCCTACTGCTTCTCCAGCTCCAGCTCTGCTTTGCCACTAGATGGCACAGGTCATTGAGAAATGCTTTATTTTATCAATATTCCGTCTTATCCCAGAGCCAGATCCAAGCAGCAGCCTAAGCCCTTTTTTTCGGTGGTGGCCACAGATATCTACAAGCTTGCAGCAGGGAAGGGGGGAACAACATCCTTGATCAGCCAGAGGATGGATGGCTCAGAAACCTGCCTAGTGCCTGAGCACCTCTGGTTCAATACCTTCCCCAACCTGCTATCTTACTTCCAGTAATGGAACTTCTTTATTTTTTACCAGCTATAGTAATGAAATACTTCTGTAAAGCTGCCAGCCAATAAACCCTTGTTCATATATTACACAGGCTCTCTACAAATTATTTTTCATGGTGTAAAAAACCAAATTAACAGGTCAGTACCAAGCTGGTTCATTTTTTTCCTATTAATTCTACATATTCCAGATTTCACATGCAAGAATTGGACCCAGGACTCAGCATCAGACTCCTGCATGTCCAGATCACACCTGAGTCAATACCTGTCGACAGCGAAGGGGAGCAGAACTGGAGTGCTTTGGCTCTGACAAGAACCTGGATATACATCCAGTACCTATATAATGTAGCTACAGGTGAGGCTAGGCAAGAGTATTTCTTTGCTATCAGTCTGCATTTCAAAGCAAATCCCCCCCCTGCTTTGCTCACAGCCCCCAGCTCTCAGCTCCCAGAGACCTTCTTGGGATCAGGTTTTACCAGCAGAAACGTTTACGGAGAGTGAATTTCAAAGCCACATGGATTCGTGGAAAATTAATTTCAAAGCACATGCCTGGGCACTCACAAGCATCCAAGTGTTCATCTGATCACCGGGGCTGCTTCTACGCAGCTTGTCCTGCCAGTTCCACTCAGCTGAACATTAACTGCTCCCCCAAATGCTTCTCAGAGCTTCAGACAGCTTAGAAATGCAACACACACTCAGGTCACCCTGAACACTGGTTACACCTGGGGGACAGTAATCATAGGGGGGGGGTGATAAAAGGTTAAATTAACTTCCTAAGTCAACTACCTGCTCATTTCCAAGCAGTGTGTGCACTTCATGACTGCAGTCCCTGCACTTCCACGAAATCCAGAGTTTGTAGGGAAATACAGACATGGGGATGACACTACTTCCAAATACACAAGAGCAGCTGAATGACACGTCTGAGCGTTGCTGTTGTTATAGGTTTGAAACTTGTAAAAGCTGCAATGGGAAAAACAGTTTTCTGCTCTATGTGGGGGGGAAAAAAAAGAAAACAAAAGAAAAGAAAAAGTCTTGCTGTTACAGCCCTGGGCTTGGCAAATGGAAAAGGAGAAAATTAAACCTGGGAATGCTTCTGTGAAACTGAGTCTGTCACTTTGATAAATATAAATACATGCAAAAACCAAGCCCCAGCAGCTTTCCCTGAGCAGGAAGATTTGTAAATCCTTCACCAGCAGAAAGCCTGCCCAAGCGTGGGGAGTGAGTGAACATCCCCAGCCACCTCTGAGGAGCTGCGTGGTTCCATCCCCACCATTTCAGAGATGAAGATGAGCCCAGGGCCAAGTCTGAGCCCCAGACTCGACTTGGGAGGAGACACTCTGTGGCACAACAGCAGCCACCCTATGCACTGCTTCTCTGGAGACAACCTCCTAGTTTTAACCTGTGCTGCCACTGATGGGATGTGTTTTGGGCTTTTTCCCCTTTCTCTTTCTATAAACGCAGCCATCTCTCAAATACTAGCCTCTCTTTTCCAGTTTTGCTTTACAGGAATGAAGGAAAACCTGCATTTTGTGTGATTTCTGAGCAGCAAAGCGTTGTCCCAGGGCACAGTGCCTCTCCCACTCCCTATATCCTCCCTGCACAACCTGCCTTTGCCTTCCCAAGGTCAGGGCTGTTACACCCTCACACAGTTCATCTGTCCCTTCCAGCCCAACCCTTTCATCTCTTCTTCCCTCAAGCTCCAGTTTAGCCTTTGACCAAAGTTCTCTGGACAGAAGGAGCTCTCTGGACCTTGCAGAGATCTTTCTACATGGTATTCTCCTCAGACCCAGCAGCCCAGCCTTCAATGGTCTCAGCAGAGCATCTTCCCTACCTGAATTAAGAGCATCCTCTGAATCCTGATGGGCTGCAAGTACCTGGGCTCAGACCCACGGCTGGCTCCTGCTCAGACAACCTGGTCTCAGGCGATCACACTTTGGATGAGGGCTGGTGGCCACCAGGAACACTCACCAGTGGGAGTGTCCACAATGCCCTGTTACCCCTCCCAGATGCTCAGCATTGACCTGCGAAATCAAAGCAACCCCCCAAAATACTATTTCTCATGCGCGCACCCTGAGAAGCGCTAGGCTGCCTCTTTCTGTGAATTACCGGCACCAAACGACCTCGTGTTTAAAGGCAACTTCTACGAATGTGTATCTGTCAATTACTTATGCATAACATTTCAATGAGCACAAAAATTGGCTCCTTTGAGCACAGTAAACAAACATTGAGTAATGCAAATTCCTAATAAATCTGCTATTCAGCTCCATTTAAATAAATAAAACAAGTCAAAACGACACAGCTAACAAAATATGCTGTCCATCGGTGCTGGAGCCCAGAGTCACTCATTGCACGCTGGACTTTGCAGAAGTGCGCTCAGAAGCCGATTCACACAATAGTTCTGGTACACTTTGCAAATCAATGGACTTTATGAATGATTTTTGCACTTCTTGGTGTTTGATTTTAGAGCAAAGGAGTCCTGAGCAAACAAGGCTAGAGGGTTCATCATGATGCTCTGGTTTCTACTTTGAGGTGATGAAGTGTTATGCCATGGGACTGATGGGCTGGATAACTGTGAGCCACTTCCCTTGCCTGGCCTGGGGCACACATGCAGCCAAGCAGAGGTTTGAGGACTCTGCAAGCTTTGGAAAATGACAAAAAGGTTGTTTTCAGGCACCTGAATAATGATGTTTTCAGATATTCTGGTCCCGTAACTAGAAATTCTTCCATTTCAAAGTGCAAATCCTCTTTAATATAAAATAGCTTGGATCAAGTATGTTTCAGGTTACAGCCCGGTTTGGGGTTTGTTTTGCTTTTTAATAACCCTCTTGCCAATAACATCGAGTGCTCCATGAGAAATGTTTGTGGCACTAATTGCAATTAAAAAAAAAAAAAAAAAAGTGAGCCAGCAGTCCAAACCAAAGTCTGCCTGGAAAGGCTTTAAAGGAGAAAATAAATAAAATGGTTCACAGGCTGCACCAGTTCCTTTTCATGCCTGCGTGTGGAAAACGTTAAATACGTCCACCAAGCAGGCGAGGATCCCCGCAGCACCTCCTGCCAGGCATGCCAGGGGTGAGCAGAGCACCCTGTGGGTGCCCGTTCATATATATTTTTGCAGAAGCTAGAATAAATCTTCCCTTTTTGCCTGGATATCCCATAAGAGCTCCATCTTCCAAGCAGATTAAGAAAATGGATGTTAAACTCAAAGCCATCCTTGGAGACTTCCAGTTGTACAGGCATCTTGGTAACACAGTGGCCAGGGCTGGGGGCATTGGTGGTCCAAGGATGACTGTGGACATCCCCCCAACCCTGGGGCAAGACTGCAGGCAGAGGACAGGCAGGTGGGACAGGGACCTGTGGTCTGCTGCCAAGGTGCTCTGGAGGTCCAGTCCAGAGATTCAGACTTTGCTTTTCTATTTAGAGTAAGATTTGTAAGTGTAAGAGCTCAATAAGCATGAAATACAGACAAAAAAAGTCATTCACAGCGTAGGTGTATGTGATTGCATTAAAAGATATTCAGACAATAGCTTTGTTTTTCCTTGTGGTCAAAACAGGCCTGAATTGCAAATACCTCTAGCAAATATAATCCCCACTTGGTACTAGAAGACAAATCTACTCACTTGCCCTAGCAGCCATAAAGCCTAGCTAGAGATGTTTATTTTCATTTCAGGTTGAATACTCTCAGATACTCAGGTTCATTAGAGCCCAGTTAGCAAATGACTGGCACCAGAAAGAAACACGTAACGAACTACACCTATAAACCCTGCATCTTCTGCAAGCTTAAATGCCTGCAAACTCCATAGAGTAGAGGTCTGTGAAGTTTTCACAGTTAAATGTAAGGAAAATGCCTTAAGTAGTCACTTATTACAGACCTCAGGGTGTTTTTGGCACGTGATGCTGTATTTTCCATCAACCTAATAGTGCCATTTGTTGAGACAAATCACAGCAAGGGTAAAAGCAGGGTTGAAACCATGAGAGCAGGGGCACCACCAAAGAGTAGAATCTACCTCCAGCCCAAACAATAACTGGAGGTATAGGGATGTTCTTGACAGGCCAGGTGGGGACAGCTTTGGATCGAGACCAAGCAGAACCAGCCAGTTCAGACTTCTCAGCCTTTTTTGTGTTGAGCATCACTATACCCACGTGCCACAGAAAACTTCCACTTGCTTTGCCAGAGTCAAGTCCTGACCATCTTAGGAACAATTTTCCTCTTCCTACACACCTTTTCAGTGCCTTCAGTGGGATGCCCTGGGCTGGGTGCTGCCAGGAGGGACGGCGCAGAGTCTTGGCACGGGGAAACAATTAATTATACCATCTCTTTCTGCGCTGACTACAATAGTGTTGTAATCTTTCCACCCAAAGAGGCTCCTTCAGGTGGGTGCTAGGGCCAAGGATCACCCCAAGGCTGGGAAATAGCACCCAAAGGCAAAGGGCTGAATAAACACCCAGCAAGGTGGGGGGGGGGGGGCACATTGCTCATGGGATAGCCCTTACTTCACCTGCCTCTCCAGCAATGTTTTCACAGCAATGTAATTACAAAGATGGGAAATGCATGGAACGAGAAAAATCAAAGAATGGAGGATTACAAATGACACCATCAGAAACTTGGAACTGTCATTAGCAAGAAGGGCAAAACCTTCATTAGAAATACACTTTTTTGAGTCACAAATAGATTTCTATTGTCTGAAATGAATTTATTGGAAAATTATAGAAGCAATCACCACACGTATGACATCAGATTGCATTAGTTAGTGGTATCCTCAATGCTGTGCTAGAGCAGCACTTCACCTTTGCACATTTTAAGGCCGTGGCTGAACAACAGCATAAAGAACAGAAGAGCAGTTTATGCAGCTTTGCATTTAGAACCAATTTCAATGTTTTCTCAGAAATTTCCCCATTGCAGACACCAGTTGGACTGCACAAACCCTCCGGTGAAGCAGCCAGAGCAGGATTGCGAACTGTTGCACTACTTCCATCCATGGATTTTGAATGTGTGAAAGGTGGGTTGGGATTTGGTCCGACACCAGTTATGCACAGCAGCCACTGTGGGAAGCGGAACTGAAACCATCGTGGAAACACCATGGTAACTAGAGGGAGATCACATTTTAAGCATTTTGCTGTTGCCCATGACTGTGGGTCCTCGCCCACCCTCCATCCTATCATGGCCATCCCTGCCCAAAGCTGCCCACTGCAGGGACCAGGTGCCTTTCAGCACATCCCAGCAACAATTCTTTAGCCACAGGGATTAAGCATCATCCAAATGAAGGACTGAGTTGGGGGAAGGCTCAACAAAAACAAGGCTTTTTCAGAAGACTCGTGTTGGACCCAGGGCAGGATGATGCTGCGAAGGGTGATGTCCTCAGGCCACAAGCCCCCTTTTATTTTTATTACTCTTCAGTAAAACCAAAAGCGAAATAAAAGGCACAATAAAGGGAGATCTGAACCTCTCCTGATCAGATTATTTTCAGCCAGTTTCTCTCAGATTTTCCCCTGCTAAAGCATCAGAGGGGGAAGGGGGCTTTGCAACAAGGCAGCTCCACAGACCAGCTGTGGGGCCAGCTCTTTCTGCGGGGATGAAGGGGATTGCTGTGGGGGCACAGCAGCTTAGAGGAGGTCACACAAACAGTGTTCAGATTATTTTTTTTTTAGTTGGTGCTGCCAAACAGTTGCACATTTTTTAACCAAAATAAGGAGCAGAAAGCACACAGTGATGGGACACACACAGGGACCCTCGAGGGAAAGGACAACTCTCCTTTGCACAAGCACCAAGCATGGGAGATGTTGGTACATCAATTATCTGTACCACAAGAGCCTGACCCAAACCACCTAAGACCTTGGTGACCATAAACACCCATGGCTCAACCAGCACAAGGGGAAACTGAGGCATGCGACAGTAAAGTGATTCCCTCCAGGTCCCTCAAGCCCAAAACCAAGGCAAACCCAGCCCAGGTACCAGCCCCAGCGCCCTCCCTGCAGCCAACCTCTAATTGTTTAGAGGCTTAATAAGTTGTAACTTAAAACTAGTTTATGGCTGTACATAGGGAGAAAAAAAAAAAAAAGTCCTGTCGTAAAGTATTTATTACACTTCCTTTGGAAATGATGACAGTCCTCCAGTGAATGTTTTTATTGTTATTCATCATCTTTCGAGAGGGTTAGACAGCTCTGAAATACAGCTTTAATATGAGAGCCAAATGAGAAAGTGCAGATTTAAGGGAAACCTCAGCAGATCAAGTTTCACTCAGTGCCTGCAGCACTTACAACATGTGTTTCTGATCTGCAGCTCGACTTTGTTGTACCCAAACTGAAACTGCATTAAATTTGCTTCGCAGGAATTGCAAAGGGATGAGAAACGCACACAAAACCCAGCTCATTTTACATGTGCGACTCCCGCGTAATCCATCACCTGGAGACGGAAACGGGGTTTATCCTGCCGCAGGCTGCGACATCGCTTCAGAACCAAGATAAGCAGAACTGGCTTCCCATTTTACTGAGTTTGTGGTTTGAGCAAACCAAAACTAAGGATGTGACTGGAAATAGTAAAAATCCTGCCAGGCCACTGCAGGATGGTGCTGCAGGTGAAGCCTTTGAACAGATAATCTGGAGAAATACACCAAATTTTCCTCAGTTAAAAAAACCTCGTGCATGCACAGCCCATGTCACCCTGCCCACAAATGGCATCTTGAAGCCCAGGAGAAACAGCTCACTCTATCCCTTCACACTAGCTCTTGGGAAAACAGGGCTGGAGCAGACAAAACCTCACGACAATTCAAGAAACATCTTTAGGCTTAAGATGCCATGACATGCTACAACAATTAATTATATGTGTTAATGTAAAAGCACCTGCCTGAGAAATCAGCTGCTTTGCCAAGCCCTGGCTGAAAACCTGGAGAAAGACAGTTACGCAGTTCTGATAAGAAACACCCACATCCTATTGCATTTTATCACCCCTTTCCCCTAAGGCAACCCCATCAATGGCCGGAGCGAGGGTGCACCGCGAACTCTCCCCAGACCCAGCCTCTGCCGCCCACTCCGGCAGGGCGGGGATGGAAGGAGACAGCAAATTCCTCCACGCTTCATTTAAATCACGGACATGACGAATTCCTGAGCTTTATGGCTCCTATAAATACTCAGCAACATAACCCTGTTACCCTTCCCCGTAACAGCCTGCCACGAATCCTATCAAAACAGCTATACTCAGAGCAGTCAAACCTGACCTGTTTTCTAGTATGTTCTGGACAGATAAATATGGACCCGGATCTCCACCTATGGTTTGGGCAGAGGATTCCCTGGGTGAGGAGGAGAGAGAAAAGAAAAGAAGAAGAAAGCCATACAACCCACAGACGTTTGCTCGCAGGAGCGCGGGGTGGGTAGGGCAGCATCCCAACTGCATTGCCCTGGGTACCACTGCATCCCAACGCACACCCTGCCAGCAACCCCCAGCTAGTGCTGCCTTCCCAAAAGCCAGGAGCTCCTTTGTCTGGTTTAACAAAGGACCATCCCCGTGGATGCTGGGGGAGGAGGGGAGGATTCCTGGAGCGCTGGGCAGCAGATGCCGGGGAGCCAT
Organism: Elanus axillaris; assembly: GCA_026212715.1. Lineage (NCBI taxonomy): Eukaryota > Metazoa > Chordata > Aves > Accipitriformes > Accipitridae > Elanus > Elanus axillaris. The sequence continues at coordinate 22,222,512 of JANZLQ010000002.1, read as the reverse complement.
GCAGCCCGTTGTCTGTTTTCACTTTGTTTAACAGCTGCCCTTTGGATCGTGCTACTTTGCAGGCTGCAGACGACAAGGCCGTTGCAGGAAACGCAGCCAAACATTTACCTACCCTGCTTTGATTTAAAACAGCTTGAGGAGGGCCGAAAGTCCGTACGTCAACATTTAGCTAATCCAACCTTTCCTCCTTCCAGAGAAAGCAAGCACTGAAGGGTTAATGAACATAACTCCTCTGTCCTAAAGAAATCATATTTTGAACGTAGAGTCATGCAAACTCCAATCACCCTCGCTCGACACTTGTACAGAATTATTTTAACACTTGATTTTAACTTAAATAAACACACTCAGTACTCCAGACAGGGGTGTGGGAGCTCCCTGCTGCTGGGCCACCAAAAACCAAAGCAGAAGGAGGCATCTACCCGCCTGGACAGGAGAGTTCAGCAGCATCTGCATTCATGGGGGGCAGACACCATCCTGAACCCAACAAGGTTACTGTGGTTCCGCTCCGTGACAGCTCAAGCTTTTTTTCTTT
>JANZLQ010000002.1:22161238-22221880 GCA_026212715.1 Elanus axillaris | reverse complement strand
ATGGGGGGCAGACACCATCCTGAACCCAACAAGGTTACTGTGGTTCCGCTCCGTGACAGCTCAAGCTTTTTTTCTTTAAGCTAGAAATGAAAAGAAAAAGGTTCTCTAATGATAGCTCAGAGTCCTGCTGCACTGCTGAAAGGATGCAGCTAATTCAAAGCCACTCTAGAGACATCTGCAAGAGGAGACACGTTTCCTGGTGACTTCTCTATCCAGGACGGTCCTAGCTCTAGTGACCTACTGAGAAATGCTGCTCTAACGCCCCCGACAGCAATTTGTATGGGGCCTTTTTGGGGAAAAGGGGGGAGGAGGGACTCCTCTCACTGGCCCCAGGACTGGGATGCTTGGAGGGCAGGTCTCGCCTTCCATCTGGGCTGCAAGCTCAGAGCGGAGCCAGTCGGTCTGACGACCACTGGCTCTTCCTTGCTTATAAATGCTGAGAACATCAGATAATCCAGGGAGGTCAGGGTCAGCTGCTGTGACTGCTTTATCCCAGCCATGGTGCAGCTCTGTGTGTGTCCAGGTACTGAGGATGCCGCAGCCTCTACCTTTTTCTACTCAATATTATTTAAAAATACCTCCTTTATTAGCTCTTCTCTCAATAGACCCGCTGAAGCCCAAAGGGAAAACGCTACAGATTAGCGAGCACCAACCCAGGAGATTTCCACATTTTTCCTGACTCTGCACAACGGCAGAAATCCTGCCTCCCAGCCCCACTGCACCCTGCTCTTTGCAAACAATAAGTTGCTCATAAAATTTAAGGTCAGGGCCCTTGGCTCATCTCATCTTCCCTGCTTCATACTGCAGAATTACATTACTTTATAACATCCTCCCTGCTCTATCATGCAGAAGACGACTGAGCTCTGCTGAGCCCAATAACCGTTTGATTTAAGTATCTTTTCCAGAGAGCGTATATTTTTTTGCTGCTGTAGCTCTGCTGGCAATTCTTCCACAAGCTATAGCCTAAAGCCAGAGTCTGCAGAGGGACTTTCCAGGGTGCGGATTAAATGGTGAAGCTGTTTGTCCCAGATGCTGTGCATTTCACACATCATTGCTCCATGCAAGGAAGAATATTTGTGTTTTTTTTAAAAACCCCTTGTACTACTTTTAAAATCCATGATGTGGACAACTTCTTCAGTGCCTAGGATGGACTTTTTAGGGAGCACCCTGTCCTGCGGGGCTGGTGAGCAGTAATGCACTTGTCCCAGACCATGCCCAGCATACAGAACCCACAGCTTTCAACTTTGCATTGGGCTGAGTGGCTATTCCGCACATTCCATTGCTTTTGCAAAGGTAAAAAAAAAAAAAAAAAACCAAACAAAAAAAAGACCCAAGGCTGTCCCCAGCAGAACAGAAGCAAATGTCCAAACTTGAAGTTTTTCACAAACCCCCCAAATTCTTATCCTGCAGCCAGTTGTGCTGCAGCATCACTTTCCCCTCCAACAAGTGCCCATGTCAAGGTGCCACTAGCCCAAGGCTGCAGTGAGGGAGCCAGAAACAGTCCCCCACAAGGTCAGCAGCTCTTCCCAACACCTCCTGTTTCACCTCCTCCCATCCTTCAAGAAAGGGGTTTTAGACCCATTTCCCCAACAGCTTTTTATTCTGAACTCAACTTTCCTCTGGCAGGCAGCGAAGCAGCGTCAGCGTGGGGTTTGCTGCTGTGAGCAGATACATCACCCCGCTGCAGGGACCAGCCATCCCCGGCTGGGCGGCTGCGATGCTTCTGGTCCTCCATCCTTCTTGCACAGAGGAACCAGGACTGAAATGCTGACTGGTTTTCCCAGCTGGAGTCGTGCGTGCTATCAGGTGTTGCGTTTGGAAATGGACAGACCCCCCCAGAATCACACAGTTTCTAAACTACTGAAAAGAGAATAAGGACTTTGGGGGAAGGACAGGTTGGACCCTGGGTTCAGAGTCAATCCAGCACCCATAGGTCACATTTTAATATTTTTCCCTGAAAACATGTAGAATGACAAATTTTCACTTTCTAAATAGGACCCGTGTTCTCACGTGTTCTTTTCCAAGAGTCATTTGGTGAAAAACAACCCTCACATGGTCTGCAAAGCTCCCAAAAGAGCAGGTGATGGGCAATGAGCAGAGGACGAGCCCAAGGCCATGAGCCAGGGTGCTGTGGCTCATCCCCTCCCCAGCACCCTGCTGGTTAATTCCTCTCTGCCACCGTTCACCCAGGGTCACCCCAGGGAAGGTGGATCAGAGCTGAGCTCTCCCACATGGCTCAGGCACCATCACAAGCATCACTTCCCTCCCATGGACCCAGATACTGGGCAGATAAGACCCAATTTTAAAATACTCATGGTATGTAAAAGCAAAAGGCACGTTTACCAGCAGAAAAGCCAGGAATGCTGAAATAAAGAGTGATAGGAAAAGCTGAGATAGAGAAATGTTAGCATGGCTGGGGAAACAGGCAGATCCTGCAGTGCTGAAGCACAGTGGTACCCAGTCCTGCACAAACAGAAAACATCCATGTTGCCCCAAATCCCACATTGAGGGGAGCTGGCCTCAAGAGCAAGCCTTCCTTCTCTGAGCAATTCAGCACGGACTCGCTGCTCATCAGCTGCCTGCCTGGTGCTCTTGCTTTTCATGCAATTAAATGTCTTTGTTTGCATCATTTTCCCTGAGATAAGTAAGAGCAGAGCTGCATGGGCTCCTCACGGGCTCCGCAGCTGGCGGCAGGGCAACTCGCTTTTGTTTCCAGGATCTCACGTGCACCAGCTGCCTGCACGCATATTTACTTCTTTAAAAAGCATTTCTCCCCTGTAACTTGGCACAAAATCCAATTGCCACACTATTTTTCCTTCTTTAAATAAACAGCGTAATGTGCGATAATTACATTCTTTTGATGGAAACTTAAATCTACCAAATACAGGTTGGGGAAGTATTTGTCACATCAGCTGCAAACATCAGCTAATACGCTGTACCCCAAGAGAGGTGTATCCCTTTTCTTTTTTAAAGGGATGATTCCTAAATGAATCATAGCTTATTTGGTTTGTATGGATGCAACATGCCCCCCATGGCTGCACTTTTTATGCCATGGTAAGACAAGGCTGAACAGCACTTGTTGAGCACACAACCCTCTTCAGGCACTTTTGGTGTGAAACCTCATCTCTGCAGCAAGTTGCAATTTGCATTTATGATGAACAGGGAAGTATTTTCAGGAAGAAAAAAAAAAATCCACTTTGTACCAAAAGCTATCCCCCTGGACATCACTTTGCCCACAGCGGACAAAGACGGAGCTCCTCGCTGATGCAGCACCAGCAAGGGAGTGGGCGGCCTGGGACAGAGGACCCCAAAGCTGCATCCTTTGCTCCAGCTGCTTGCTGGAAGCAGATGGCAGAGTATTTTGCATTTCCATTCATATCGAGCGTGAAGGAGAGCGTGTACTTCACTAACAAGAGATGAGCTACTATTTATCTTACACGGGTGACTTCGTTGTAGAAATAGTACTGAAGAGAGGTTTAAAACCTCTCCTCAACAAGCTGCTTTCTAAACAGCATTTGGGGAAAGAAAAAGAGCAGAGCTCAGAAAATAAAAAGGAAAAAAATTGCAGATGGGCATGTTCTCAGCAAACTTGTTATTTTATAAGCTTAAGACTTCTTTTTTGTATATTAAAATAGGAAATGTAGAAGTTCACTGTCTTGCATCGCTTTTTTAAACATTCTATCTCAGTTGTGGATCCTTGAGCAGCAGTTTGGTTTCTATTTCCTTATTTATCACCAAATGCCGAGGCATTTGTTCAAGCAGTTGTTCCAAGGTAAGAGTGTTTTAAGAAACCAGTCCCTGGTTCTGCAGGTGCAGAAATGCTTTCACCCACGGGTCACCCCATAGCTCACATTATTATTTTTAATGCTTCCTCAGAGCACAACAGGATGGACCTGGTGGACGATGCTGATGGATGAAGCTGTGGGCAGGAGGGAAATACCTGCTGACGATGCCTGGATGTGGGCCAGCCTGCGGGACTGCAAATGGAACAAGGACTAACAATGTCAGGAAGTTGTTGATAACTGACTCGACGCTCACTAATGACATTTGCTTCCTTTATTTCCCACCTTTTGCTACCCCAGGCCCGGTGCCTCTGCTGCACAACACTCATTTCTGTGCAATAACAGCACAACGGTAAAACCTTGGCACCTGCCTGGCTCTCGCTGCTAGAAAACAACCTGCAAGAGCAGGAGGTGAGACCCATTGCACTAATGCATGAGAAAGTTTCCGTTGGAGAGAACAGGTTCTTTAAAAAAGGAATATATTCTAAAAACCAAAGGTGCTTATAGACTTGATTCTATTTTGCAGCAAAGGGATATCCCTACATAAGCTCTCCAAGGTATAGGTGTTACCAGCTCCTAGCATGGCATAAGCAGCAGTTATTTCAGTGGTGAATAGATTAAAGCCTCCCTAAAGACCACCGTTAGAGGCCCTATAACTTGAGTAATGTTACTGCAGCACAGGGAATGCCACAGAGAAATCGAGATCATTGCCACAGGGTCAGTGACTTGCAGAGGCACTTACAAAGGTTTTTAACCTTTTCCATGATTCAAACCACTGCACTATCTGGGTCTGACCCATGGTAAGTCCTACTTATCATCCCAGGGGACTTGGAGGAGTACAGACCTGCAAACAGGTTGAACATTCACTGAGAACAGAACTTTGTCAAAGACAGTGGTGGAAGCGGTAAGAGAACCCAAAGAACTCCTACCTTAGGTATAATTTTGAGTTAGCTCATACTTACATGCTATGGGATACACAGTTATGATATCAGGCCAGTACACAAAGCACCTCAAAACCTGCTTTTAACACTAAAACCCAATAATTCAATTTTAAAGTAAGTTGGAGCAAGCAAAGAGCACTGATTCGTCCTGCCCAAGGCTTATAACAACTGCCAATTCATCAGATGCTCGCATCAGTTCAGATGCAAGAAAACCAGCTTGTTAGCATTTAAAGGAAAATTTCTGAGAAAAAAAAGGAATTTAAAAAACCCCAAACAAACACAGATTTCACTAGATTTCAGGATATTTTGCAAAATCAGACTGGGAGGAGGGTGAAAGTAAGGATGTGAGAACATGGACAGACAAAAGAATTTTCAATGGCTCCATGGCACATTTACTCACCCCTTATATCTAGAGGTGCCTTGCATGGTCAGAGCAAACCTAATAAATCTGCCAGTGACCGGGCTGCTGGAGAGTTTCCTCAAGGAAACCCTCCTATATCATCCTCAATCATCAAACAAAATTTGACAGCTCCACTTCATAAGGTTAAAGGCATCACTGAGGTTTAAATGAAGACATCCTTGGCTGGACTTTTCTTTATTTTAATTGAAATATTACAGCCCCCATCCACAGGGAGGTAATAAAACACTGTTTTTGTAATATGCAGACTACAGCTGCCATCACCACTGAAAAGGTCTGAACAAGCAAATGGGTGAAATAAAACTAGAAACAGTGTTCTGCTTTCTCATCCATCACATCACTACCCCTGGACTGCTGTGGAGGACCCTGCTCCTGGAGGACCCAGAGCTTCAAAAACCACATTGGAAGTTACGCAATTATTATGGGCTTTATGCATCCAAAGACTTCTAAGATCTTTCCGACTGCTGGAAGACTTGGAACTGTTTTTTGCATATTTTGGATGACCTATTTATCCCTGAATTGGCAAGGCTAGGGGAGCCATTTTCCTCACCAGGCAGGTCTGGGTCATGGGGAGTTGGTAGGAAGGAAGGAAGGAGGTGGAAACTTTGCATAAATAACAGCCCTCACCCCTTCCAGCTCCCCGCCTCATTGATCGTGCCCTTTCCTTGGCAGGGAGGAGGTGGGACATGGGGGTTTGATTTTGTTTTGAAATAAGTAAATCCCTTTTTCAACTGACTTACATAGCCAGAGCCTCAGATCTCTCGCCAGAGGCATGTTCTCACTGTCAGTAACAGACTTTAAAAATAAATATGCCCTACGTCTGCCAGTAACAGGTCTTCTCTAATTAATCAAGAATCCTAACTGCCTTTGCTGAACAACTTTGGGTCTCTGGTGCTGGGCAGTGGTTGCCATTAGGGACCACTCTGTTACATAGGACCTGGATAAACTCTGCTGGGTCCCTCCCGAATTCATCTCCTCTGAGAGCAATGCCCCATTTCCACAGGAGAGGGGCGGTGGGGCGAGGAGGTACCATTAATGCGTTAATGGGGTGGCAATGAGGCAAAAAGGACACACCACTGAGGTCTGCACTCAATCACGGTCAGCACCACGAGTCCCAAGAGGTATAGCACACAACATGCTGAGCATACACAACATCTCAAGGTGTTTTCTATACGCACATGCTATAGGGTATCACATGTACTGTATTATTCTTGTAGTGGACCCTAAAGATTAATTATTAAGAGCAATTTGGCTTCCAAGAGTTCTCCACACCAGGTATTTACTAGCCCAGATGGATTTGCTAAGGAGCACACATGCACTGAAGAAAGGTGGCCATGCTGGATTGCACCCAACCCACACACCTCTTACCCCATCTCCTCCACACATCTCCTTACCCCAGTCCTGACAGGAGCACGGGGGAAACTCCAGGAATCACCCCCAAAAGAAACCAGGCAGGCCCCCTCACTTCCCAGCGAGCAGGGTAGGGACTACACTCCACCAATCCTGCCCCATCCCTGCATTCCCCTTCCCTTTTCCTGCCTAGGAACTGCAGGAAAGACATTGCCCTGACAGCCTCTGATATTACTCTATAGCATCCCACTGCCCAGCTCTCATTGCCTGTGGTTGCCCAGTTGCCCGAGTTTTGACCTGATCGGTGAAACTCAGGGATGAAATCTCCCATGCAAATTTTTTACTGTGACTCTTTTCTTCAGCTCTCCTCCAAGTCTTTCTCCATCTGTGCCTTTGCACAGGGGAACCCTGGCATCCTGGAGGTAGTTTTCCTCCAAGAACACCACTTGAAGGAACAAGAGGGCCCGAACAGGTCCAGCTCCTGCTTTATGCCTGGGTCAAGCACAACACCAGCATTCAGACAAAATCTGGTCTTTACTCCCACTGTTCCCAGCCCCACTCCTGCTCCAGCAGCCAGAGCCCCACTGAACCCACACAAGCCCCCCCCGAAATACTGATGAACCTTCAAGTGGATTTTTTCAAATTTTTGCTTCTTTCATTTTACCTGCCTTTTTCTTCTTTAAGCTATGCAATTCACATTAGAAAACAAAGAACAACAACAATAAAAATCACATTAGTGCTACCAGCAAGCTGTCCCAGAGGTGAGACTGGTCCTTTACCAAAGGTCCGTGCTGGTCCATTGCTGTGCACTGAGCCCTGCTCTGCATCTTTACCTTGACATGGAATGCAAATACTATAACTCACATCTATTTAACTTGCACTACTAAATTATCCATGCTTAAACTGCTTGAAAATAGCCACAGATGTGGCGCATGGCTGTCTAAGTGTTATCACATTTGGTTTTATCTCCACTCTAGCCATTTCCCAGTTCTTTGCTCTCTGCAACAAGCCTGTGACCTTCAGCTCCAGAACAGCTATTAGTTTGTGGTTTTGCATGCTTTAGATACCAAAACCAGTTTAAAGGGTTAAAGGAATTAGGTGGACAACAGATGCCCATGCAGCCACACGATGCTGCAACCATGTCCTGCCATGGCTGCTCCATCCCCAGTGGCACCAGGCCCTTGGTCCAACTGCACTTCTACTATTTTTATATTCTTATTTAAGATGTTGTCTTTTTCTCGCTAGTTACACTTGAGGCCTTCAAGGCCACGATTTTGGAAAAAAATGTTGTATTTTCCTAGGTGATGAGAAGTTCAGCTTCCTCAGCTGATGAGTTTTCCCCTGCAGATGGAACACTGGAGGGGGATGGACACCACCAGCACAGTATCTAGAGCACACATGAGAAGCCAGCAAGAACAAACAGAGACGACCAAGCTCCTGTTACTCCAGTGCCTGGAATAGAGTGAAATTATAATCCCAGAGATAATAAAGAGGCTTTATTCCAGCTGTCAGTCAATCTGCCTCCACTCCTCGCCTGCCCTCCAGAGAATACTTTTAAAGCCCGCAGACTTGTAGGTGATGATGTTTTATTACATCTCAAAAAGAAAGAGAAAAAAACACACAGAGGAATGCAGTTTCATTTGCAGTTTCCTGAAACCTGAGCAGAAGGTTTATAAAAACTTTGGGTCATGTTTGGAGTTAGGAAACAGAATGAGAAATCACTCTCCTTTTCCTCTTTCTGTTTGCTGAGCAGCACCACCAATCCCACAACCTTCCCACCGCTTTTTTTTTTTTCCCCAGCAGCATCACAGTTCCAAGCCTTGCTCTGCTGGCTTGGATGTAAATCAGAAAGCGAGGGTCTGAACAAGATCCTTCTTGTAGTTCACACACCCTCGTATAAAAAACCCAAAGGATTAAGAAAGCAATTCGATCCCCACTTCCTAAGTCTGAATTGTCTGGAAACTGCTGTTACTTCGGGTCAAAAGAAAAGCAGAAAACCCCTAACCTCTGAATGTCAAAACAAACAAAAAAAAGAGATGTTTTCCCTAAAAAGGAGTTGACATTGGAAATGAGGAGAGGAGCCAGTCTGAGCCACCCTGCAGTGTCTTTCTGACTGCTGACCCTCAAAAAGGCACCGTTGCAAAACTACTTTAGGCAAAAACGCACCCAGGAGAGCCTGTCCTGGGAACCCCTCGCCAGGCCTGGTTTGTACCAAGGACTGGCTACACTGGGGAGAAGAGGAAGGGGGAAGGGACACTGCTGATGAAAACTGGGCACCTGCATGCCGAGCACGACAAACCATGGGCACAGGGAGCCGGGGTGCGAAGCAGGGCTTGGGAGACTTCCCAGCGGTGGGGACTAATGAAGGCAGCCCATTGTGAATGGCCAAGGGGAGGCCAGGTCCTAACCACCCTGTTCCTTTGCAGAGGTATCTGCACTCATGTTGGGCATCACCCACTCCAGCCCAGCCATCCCACTCCATTCTTGCTCCCAAATAATTCTCCCATGTGTTTTGCGTCCTCGAGCCTCCAGCAGATGCACAACAGCCACGAGATACCATCTGCATCTCTAAGCACTTCCCCCACATCCACCCAACAACCCTTCAGCACATAATACACTATTTCTATGGCTACATATACCATAAAGCAAAAGATGCAGAGTCCAACAGGAGTGCCCCCTCATCACATCTCCCAGCTGCTGGCACTATGCTACCAAACATGAAAAAAAGAGCATTAAAAGGCCATATGGCCTCTTCTTCCATCACTTCCACTCATGTCTAGCAGCAGCAGAAAGAAGAAAGCCGACTGGAAATCAGGGCTAGATATTGCACAAGGAGGTTGAAATAAGTTCACAAGAGCAGCTTTATTATATTTCCTGATTTTAAGACCTGAACTTTGCATCCTTCACATTCTTTTTAACGTAGTTGGGGTTTTTTCTGAGTGTGGTTTTAAAGCAAAGATGTTGGAGGTGGCATAGAAACAGGGCCAGAGAGGCTGTGTCCGAGCACTGGGGTAGGTGCACGATGGACTTGTGATATTTTGTTCTGGGGAGGAATGTCACACTTCTTCAGGACAGAGGCACTTCACTCTGGAGAGCCCTCTGGCCAAGAAGTAGACAGAGCCGCTCAGGAAAATTAATTTACTATTTCTTGTTGCTGGTAAGTCTTAAAGGCCAGATCACCAGTGGCTGTGAACTCACAGAGCTGCACCAGCTCCAGCTCTACCTGCTGCAGTTCAAGTCCAACAATCAATCATTTCGATAACAAATCAAGCTCAAAGATTTCAGTGAAGTGTCAACACTGGGACACGTTAGCTTTTAAATCCTTGGCTTTCCATACCAGCAAGCTGCTGCCAGCATTGGGACAAGCTGCTGTACCCCTGGGCACACACAGTTCACCAGCGCTTGTGGTGGATCGGTCCAGCCCAGACCCAATGCCAATGTGGTCTGAGAAGTTGAGGGGTAGACAGATTTTAGGGTCTTAAGTCCCACATCACCCCTGAAACCCTGATCTCTGGTGCTGCATGACTTCAGCCAGGCCCACATGAAATCCCAGCCAGCCTATTCTAGCAGGCAGATGGAAGGTCCAGGTGCCTTTGGATTTTGTCCCATTTTGCCACATATTCATGACCACTTTACACAGAGAAAGCTAACAGAGACTTTAAGGACTCCTGTGATCCCTTGGTCCACAGCCCATCCTTGTGGTTTAAAAAAAAATAATCTGAAAATAATCAAGAAACACCCTGGGAAGGCTGCACTTGGAGAGCAATATGCCACAACAGCCCAATTCAAGGAACTTAACGATCCTTATAAGAAAAAGGTTTTTTCACCTCCTTTCCCTGCAGGAAGGCGCATCAGCCTGGCTGCAGAGCCCACTCCTTGGCATGAGTCCCACCAGCCTGGGCTCATCATTGCTTTCCAGCTTCTTCACGTTACACCCAATTTCTTCCCACATTACCACCCTGCCAGAAGAAGAGCGCAGCATTGTGCTCAGGTTTCTCAAGGCATCAGCATTTTTCTTCCAAATAAGCCAGGCCAAGCTCAGCTTGAGAGTCCTTGGACACTGGAGAAATGGAGATACGAAGGCAGAGCTAAGCCAAGCTGGGTAGTTACAAGACAACCTCCTTCAAAGGAAAGCTAGATTGAGTCTCATCACACCTCCAGCAGCCACCCGTGCCAGGCCACGCTCGTACGAACAGCCACAGCAGCTACATCAGAAGAGTCAGGAAGCACCAAGATGTTCATATGCCAAATTACCCAGCAAGAGACTTCAACACCACCCGCAGGTTTTTTGTGCTGTGGGACCTGAAATGCCAGGAAAGCAGCTTGGAGCTGCTCAAAGACAGCCCCTCTTCCACAGGGGATGAAAATCTCCATCTGGTTTCAAGTATCACTAGCCCAAAGCAGTTATTCATGCAAGAAAAGCACCATACATTTCTCTTGAAGTCCACTTTTTCTTTTTACTACCACCCCAAATGTCCAACCCACTAATGTAATGAATGGCAGAGAAAGAAAATGTTTCCATCTCCTCTCCCCAAAGGACGTATTACCCACTGGCCCCTGCATCAACTCTTAGAGACTTTCCAAGTGTTTTACCATGTAGAGTTGGAAACAAACTCAACCAGGCATGCCATGTGCCTTGGATTGCTGCTTTTAGATGGACCACAGCTGTCTCTAGGAAACTAAGCAAAAAACAGTGTCTTACACGAGAAGTGTTTCTGACATTACAATATATTTTGCTTTTAATTTGTTTTTCATCTCAGATTATTGGTTGCCAAAAGTTTTGCTGTCTGAACAGGTCCAACCAGCTCTCACTGCATACCTCTACTGAAACCAGCTCTAAATGCAAATGGTAATTACGCGTTGAGGGCAGAGGAGATCATTAAAATAAATTACTTGGATTCTGAAGCCTATAAACTGTCCTCTGCAATTAAAGTAATTTCATATTTCAGTTCACTTTGTCACCTTGTCTATCTTTCCCCAAGTTGTAAATTAAACCCAGGAATGTATATTAAAGCCTGTGAAGTTCTCTCTAATAAATGGGATTGTAGCATTGGCAAGAGGAGCAGACGCAATGCACGAGTCACACTCTCCAGGCTGCAAACCTCCTCAATCCGTGCAGCTTGCACAAGTGCAACGGGCCACTGAGCTGCTGGTATTGGTCCCCTGGCACAGATGCAGGGCTCTGATCTCACCTGGTACTGCCTCATTTGCCTAATAGCTTCACACTCCTTTTTCCTACTAAGTTGCCCTGCTAAGGGGCTGTGTCCCTGCATACCGTCACTGCACTGCTGGTGGATGGTGAACACCACGGTGCCCATATTTTATGGTCCACATGGGACTGGCACTGTCGTTTCAGAGCTGCCAGAGATAGTGTTTACTCTCTCTTCCCAAGCAAGTGAAAAACAGCATCTGCAGACCTGGATGTGTTCCTCTACAGGCAGCATATGTAGTCAAGCAGCTCCAGACAAACATCACGGACACATAACAGTGTCTGTGGACAGCCGATCCTAATTTCTCATGGGCAGCACTAGGGTGCTGATGAAGCCCTTCATCTTCTCACTCCTGCAGCTCAGGGGCTAAGGAAATTATTCTTTATTCTTACTGTACACTGAAGTAAACCAGTTTGGTTGGTTTTTTTTCATTTGGTCCAGAGCCTGATAAACAGAAAAAATCCCATTGACTCAACTGTGCATTGGATTGTATATTTAGAGCATGTTAATGATGTCTCTGTATCACTCAAAGATCCACCTCAAAGCATCACCTGAGCTGCTGCAATGATTTCTTCACATACTCTGCCTGCAGGGTTACAAGAGCAAATCATACCCATAAGCAATGTGGAAATCACTCTGTGCAGACAGCATGAATGCATCTCCACCCACCACCACCCAGCCCTTCATCCTAGCCAGGACTAGGGGACCTTCAACATCTCGAAAAAAGCATTAGGATGCACAACAGAATTAGTAACAGATACTTGTGTTTGTAAATGAAGCCCAAGAGAGGGTTTGAATGGGCTAATGGGACCGCCCAAGTACCAACTAAAGTGACATCTGTCACTCCTGCTATTGCTATTGGCTTTGTGCGAGACCCGTTTTTGTCCATGAAGGTGGCAGAAGTGAAAAGACCCAGGTTCACCACAGCCTGTCCCACGAGATCAATCCTGACGCTCCTACAGCAGTCTTCATCACTTAGAGGAGGAACAGAGGCATCAGTCCTCATCTGACCACTCCGTGGAAACCCAGAGTAAACATTTGACATCCACTAGATCAGCTCATTCATCCTGCGACAACACATCCCTTATTGTCCACCAGACAAGCTCCACTGTGTTTCATTTGCCTGACCTTTCCAGCAAGACCCTGATCGCCTTTGGTGACACCACGCCCCGGGGCCGCATTCCTCCTGCGCTTCGCCATACTGGTGCATTGTGTGGCAGGACATGCCAGTCTGGACGTCATCGTGCAGCCGAAATATCGGACCCCGCAGTACCCACAGCCCTCGCTCATGCCAGCAGACCTGCCGTCGCCGGGCTGGGACGGCCACCGCCAGCCCGCGTGGGTAGCGGCCAAAGAGGTGCCGAGACCCCACCAGCCCTGGGAAAGAAATGCCCACGGGTTTGAATACGATTTGCAACCCCAGGCTGGCAGTGCATCCATGGCATTTATTGTTCCAGGGCACAAGAGCTCTTTAGGGAGAAAAGTTTCATGAAGTGCCTTTGCAGAGAGATTAGACTGTTTCCCTTCATTGCTATTATGTTCCAAGATAAAACTGGCAACGGCGCGGGTGATGGAGCGTCTGACTCCCTTTGTGTGCTCCAGGGCCTCTGCTGTTTAAAGCTGTTCCCAGCAGGGAAAGTGACCCCACAATTTACAGAAAATAGACCTTCTCCAGATTGGCGACAGCTGGGCTGTGGCTCTGGGGCTGTCTGAGCAGTCAGCCTCAGGCCACAGCTCAGCCAGGGATGAGGGTGGCAGCAGCAATGCTCATGTCTGAACCCCAGGGGCAACTGTAACCACTTTACAAATCCCTCCCTGGGAGAGGGGACTCACGCCCCAGGGAGATGACTGTATCCCGTTCTGAAAGCACAGGGGGACAGGGACAGCCTTGAGAATCCCCAAGCCTAGAGATGAACTTCCTTTATTGAACACCTCTAACCCGTCACTTCCAGAGCTCTGCGCTCCAGTTGTTTCCCATGACCACCTGCCTCAGTGTCATTGAAGGACCAAGGGAAAGCACCGTTGGACATGACTGCGTATGAGTCATGATTTAGTTATTCAAGAGCAGTGCATGGGGGCAATAGAGCTGGGTAGCTCCAACACAGTGCATCAAAACATTTTCTTACCTTTGTCACTAGCTTGCTGGCAACCCAGGACAAGTTGCTTCACCCATTTCTCTTCTGTAAAACAAACACTCCTTCACTGAGATCTATCATGAATCCCCATTTAAGAGCTATTTTTTGGCTCCACACACCAAATGACACTATATTTTGCACATGCTTATGGAAAAAAAGAACACATCTCTGAGACACCTTCCCCACCACATCAGTTCAACTTTAAGCATCTACAGCGACTGGGGAGTCATAAGGAAGAGAGATGCGACCAAGAGCAGCACTCCTGGAGAGCTGAGACCTGCCAGGAGCCACCGCACAGACAGACCTCTTGGCTGCCAGCGCTGTGCAAGATCTGTCTTGCTGCCACCCACCCCTTTTCTCATTTTCTCTTTTCATGGTTTTGTGACTACAAGCAATTACAGTCTAGTCATATTCATGGACTCACAGGGCACCCTGAATGAATGCATCAAAGACAGGGCTACACAGAAAACGATCGCCAACTCAAAGCCGCAACACTTCCAGTTGCGTTCCTCAGTTGCAACGGGGCGAACCGATGGGGACTTTGGATGTCTGAGAACAAAGCGCTACACAAAGTATTCCTGCCTGACTTGAATCGCAGCCCTGACTGCTGATACAGTCTCAAATGCAGTAATTATTGCTGGCTTTGAAGACTAACATGTGCAGAGTGCACTTTCCACACCTATTTCACCCAAACGACAACACTTACCTCATCCTCCGCGTACCTGCTCCTCCAAAGCCCTTTGTAGTCCTGCCAGGGCAGCTCATTAGTGTTCCCAAATGCAGCTTCTTCTGGAACAAGAGACAGTAACTTTATGCAGGAGAGAATGCTAAATGAAAAAGGTTGCCCTGAATTACAGCTCACATCACCATGAGAAAGCCTTTTTTTAAATTATTATTATTTTGACCTGCTTGATGAGGGGAAATTAAAGGATTAAGTTTCCAAATGGATGTCTATTGTGCACACCTCACACATGCCAACCCTGGCTGGTCCTTGACCTGCCGCCCTGAAGGACCCTCCTCTCCCCAGTCTTTTCCCATGTCCTTTTCCTCCAGACCATCTGCATGCTTTGTCAGTGTGACCCAAAGCCAAATCCAACTAAGTCCCTCATTGGAGATAAAGACTGCTTGCTATTTTACTGTGGAAGCAGCAGATCCAGAGGATTATTATAAAACAAAGGTGAGCTTTCTCAACATCAACCTTGCAGGACAGCAACCAGGCTTAGAAATCTACTCTGCTACCCCCAGCGACACCCCTGAGGCAGTTACAAAGGTAAACTTAGAAAAGATAACATCAGAAAGCCCAAATATCTCTGACCCAGTGATGCGGAATAGAAAGCATGTTTGCCCAAGAAAATGCTCTGAGGATATCTTAAAGATGGTCTTGACCAAGAGGAGCTGAGCCAGAGCACTGTGCCAAGAGTGAACATAAGCTCTGCAGAGCAGCCACATGGCACCAGCAAGCCAGAGCAGAGTTCAGCAGCCTCTGCACAGCACCACAGCCTAATCCTCCTTCCCAGAGGCTGGTTTGGGCCAGTTGAGCCCCCTCCCACCTCTGCTTATACCCACCCAGTGCATGTTCAAAGACACAGGGTGGCCTTAGCAGACAAGATCCATGAGATAAATTTGCTTCATCAGCTAAAGCAGAATAAATAAGTTTGGTTTATTTGGTTCTGGAAGAGTCCCTCACAAGAGGCTTGGCATGCACACACTGCAAGTGCCACCAGAAAGCAAAGGGCAGGAGGCGACACGCAGCCAAACACCAACAGACTGAGGCATTTCACTTGATCAGTTCCTGCACACCTTGGCTGGATGCCTGTGATGGTGAAGACACAAGCGAGGGTCTACCAGCTCTGTCAGTCAACAAGTCAACTCCTCCAGCTCAGCAGCAGAAACCCATTTCTGAGCATTTTAGGTAGTCTGGAGGCATTAGCACCCAGGAGCAAGAGCTCCTTTGTCCCATGGGAGCATATTCCCAAACACTAGCAAGGGATCCAGCCATTCCAATGTAGGGAAGCTCTTGGGAAGGTGGTAGCCAGGCATGCAACCCAGCTGTGCTCTGTAACCTCTGTGTGTTTGCATTTTTGTGTCATTAAAGCTGAGATTTTACAGGGGTGCTGGTATATCATAAAAAGCAAAGAAGTTTTAAGACCAAATACACAGATGTTCTTTGCTCTGTTTAGCTCTCCAGTGGGGTTGGTGCTGGGGTCAGACTTTGTCTTCTGCTTTTCTCCAGAGAGAAGCAGCTATGCTGGGGGACACCTGGCAAAGGGGAAACTGCAGCCATTTGGCACCAGCAGTGACCCTACCCAAGCCATGCCCTAAAGGAAGGAGAATTTTGGTATTTTGGTTAAAAAGAGAGAGCATTGCCACTGCCCATGGTCAAAGCTGGCAAAGGAGCCACAGCACCCACCTGGCACAGGGCTGAATGCAAGCTCCAACCATGAGCAATGTTGTGTCTGTAATGCACTGATAATGGGGGTGGGGGTAGGTGTGCCACAGGAACCAGACAATCCCTGCAATTACTTTAGACTTTTTCTGGCCCCATGGAGTCTTGGTCAGGGAATAGATCCACAAGCATTTTCCTTATTCAGGCTGACATCTGGCAGTGCTAAGCTCCTAAACACTGCTTTGCACAAGCAGAGGCTGCACCAGCTGCCTGATGTGAATAGGTGTGACTGGTTTGGTACATTGTGGTGTATTTTCTGGGCTGCCTGGCTGTCCTTTGTGAGTGACCCCAGGCCAGCAGCCTTATTTAGGAATGTATCAGCTTATTTCCTCAGTCATGTGTGCATGCATCTCAGAAAGGCACCACAAGTAGATAGTGTTGTTGCTCATTGCAGGATTTACAAATCAGCATAATCTTCTCCAGATCCTCCTGGATTCAGACTCCCAACCCTCTGACTCCTCTAAACATGGGGGGCAGCTCCCGAGTAAAACTGAGGCTCAAAGCCATGCAAGCGAAGAGGTTGGCAACGTGCCTGTTGCACTCTGCTTGTGAAACCTATAGATGCATCAAGGCAGTTGTGCTTACAGAGCTGAGCCCCAGGAATCTGCAGGGCTCACGCATCCATCAAGCACACATCACTATTTTCAAAAACAAGAAACAAAAACTGGGGAAAAAGCCCGTAACTCAGTACTAAGAAAAAGACTCCAAATAGGTTTCTTTACTACGCTGGTGCTTGTGGAGATGTTCAGAAGGGCAGAAGGTCAACTCACCACCAGTTATAAAGTAGTACAATAAAACAGGAGCTCTTTAATATCACCATCTGTCCTCAGCATTAATAACTGAGCTGGCACATTAATGAGCCTATTTACCAGAAGTGCTGCCAATCCACTACAACTACCAGTCCTTAACTCTATATTTTGTAGTCCTCACTGGTGTTTGCTTTTTAGAGCATATTTAAAAAAATAATCTCCTAGTCCCCCAAACAGCAGGCACACAGTATCTTATTCAGAGCTACATCACAAAAAGAAGAAAAATAGCTCTGAGGCACAACTTTAACATTTCAGAGACAGTACTTAAGCTATCAGAAGTCATCTTTGCTTGCTAAGCCCAGCGCCTTCTGAAACCAGGTCCCATTCCTACAGCTCTAATCCATCCTGACTGAAAAAGCCTTTGGGTGTCTATCAATACAATTTCAGCCTTAATTACAGAGCACTATTAAGTAACACTATTGTTCTCTGAAAAAGCCTGTCGAGTTATTTATTAGGAAAGGATTTGGCAGATTGAGCCAAACTGCCAAACTTTTGATAAACTGAAACCTCGTTTTCCCTGTGATCTCAATGAAACAGATATTTTTTTTTTGCTCCTTAACACTTTGAAATCTGAAGTCTGAGTAGTTGTCACTAAGTGATGATGACAAAGGGCTATTTTTCTGCCACTTGGAAAAACCAAAATTTTGCTAGTCTTTGCAGTGAAAAATAACCTGGCCAAAGCAACAATGCTGGTGACTTTATTTCATGTCTGCAGTAGGCAATACTTGAATATCTTTCATCTCAGGGCACTGTAGAAAGCATAATAAATACATCACCCCTACTTTATGAGTTGGGAACCACAGAGAAACGAACCAGAAGCCATTTTTTTCCCCTAAGGTGGCCCCTAACTTTCTCAATTGCGATTAATTCTGATACTCTCTCACGGTACACAAGAGCAGAGCTGCCCTTCATCAGAGTCTCACCCTCCCAATAGGGAGCAAACCCCATGGAAACTGCCTGCAACTGCCACTAGCCAGGACCACGTGTGTCCCATGGGTTCTGCGGTATCTGATATGGAGTCACACTACAGCCTGGCACAGATGCTAGCCCACTGCTTGCCACCACAAGCCAAGACCTGGCTGAACTCACATGAGGAATGAGTCCCTCAGATTTACTGCAAGAAGGAACTGGCCCACAATGAGGACTTCCAGATGAGATTTCCATCCACATTGCTCCTGCTTTTACCAGCAGCACAGTGGCTGGAGACCAAACACCACTTTAGTACTGCTAGAAAGAAGACTCAATTTGCCAATGGGACAACCAGTTTATTTCATCAGGACATGTAGCAGTAAGTGAAAATTCACTTCCAGCCCGCTGCATTCTTTAATTATAAACTTCCCACCTCCCCCCCATTGTAGAAATACCTTTTCCACTCAATGCTTGCTGGGATGATTATCGCATTTCTAAATGACACAGAGATGACACTTGTGGTTGATCTAGTCAGCATCCTATGATGAATCTTCAAGTAACTGTCAGGAAGACAAGTGTTAATAGATGGATTTCCCTTCCCACACCACACTGCACAGGACAGTATCGACCCTGATGGACTTGCTCTGTTTCCATACAAGGAGGTGCTTTTCACTGCCAACAGCTAATTCCTGAGCAAATTCTTTTCAAATGTTAATTACAGTAAAACATGGTTGAATTTTACTGACCCCATCAAATTTGACAGGCAACTTCTCATCTTACCCAGAGCCACTTAAAAGGAAAATAAAGTTGAATATATCTCCAGGCTAAAATATTTGTTAGTCTAAAAACCTGCAAGCTTCAACCATAACCTTGCAATTTCCCTTGTATGTATTTATGTTGATAACAGGCTCAGGACAGTAATTACTGGGCTTGTAAATACAAGCAAATATCAGGTCTCAGGGCCAAAGGCCAAAACAAGAGTGTGTCTGGTGTTCAGGAAGACTGGTAACTTATTGTTACTCAATGACACACAGACAAAAGAGATTTTATTCCTAGATCAAGGCAAAGTACAAGGCAAGAAGTTGCTTGAAGATCAGGCAGTAGTATTTTTAAGAGCAGGCCCTTGGAGTCAATCCCTCCTCTTTGCTCCTTTCAGAGCAGAAGACCTGCAGGTTCCTTCCCAGCAGATAGCAGCAAGGACCTGTGATATTTATTCTTCCTGGCCAGCTCCTTCCAAGCCTTGCCCATCCTGGTGTACCTCCAGTTATCTGGGTACATGGGAAGGCCAACCTTCCCCTTGAGGCACATTTCTTATTTGCAGCGGATGGGCTGACCACAGTGTTTGCCCAGAGCCATGTACAGGGCATGGAAGGGCCAAGTGTTTGACCTGCAGCAAGGGTCAGACAGAGCATCCTTTTTGGTTTGTATTTTTAAACAAACATGTCCTCCAATCACCTGCTCATTTACCACCACCATCCCACTGGGCTGTGAAGCCCAAATATGGCAAATCCTGCGGGAAGCAGGTGGGATAATTGGGGAGTGAGTGCCCTGGATGAGAGCCAGGTTGTGCAACTCTTCCTTATGGAAGTCCTCCTGCAAGGATTCACAAGATCTTGCTGTGGCTGAGCATTGCAGAAGAGGGAGAAGTCCAGTGCCACTGGGACTACAAGGACATAGCATCCCTTTTCCAGACCTGAATGAGTTTGAAGTTGGAACAAGACAGATGTTCATCCCCATTTGGAAGAAGAGGTGACCTAGGAACATGCCAGCTTCTCCCATCTAGAGCCTGCATCAAGGATTTGCAGTCTGCAGTCAGAAAGTACAGCCCCTACATAACTGGGGTGGTCTATAACCTCCATCAGAACAGGCTGGACCTAACAGTTCTTCTGACATCAAAATCCATGAAACGGCCCCAGGGAGACAGTGGGTAGCACCAGGGATGCTTCAGCACTATATAAATAGGACAAGAAGTATCTCATAGCCCAACAGCAGTGGGTGGCCCAGGTCCAAACTGCTCCAGGTGGGCCAGCACATGCCCTTCCAACCCCCCCAGATGTGCCCACAGTACTGGTCACACATACAACCCTCCCACCACAACCCCCAGTACAACCCTACAAAGCCAGATGTTTCTCCAGGGGTTCACCCACACGTGCCCACATTTGACACACTTCAGCACGTAGGAGGAGAGTGCCAGAATTTCCCTCCACCCCCACTTTTTTCCATCTTTGGAACAAGGTGGTCTGTGCAAGTGCCCCTAAACTACCCAACATCCCTGATGCTCACCCAGAGCACCCCACGCTCTCTGGCTGCCCCAGAGCAGGGTGCAGATCAAACCAAAAATCTCAACTGTAGACATGCCCTGTGCTTAACCCACATCTTCTGCCTTTCCATTGGAAGAAGCCCTCTGCTGCTCCCTCTGAAGCACTACCCCTGTTACTTTGACAGATGTAATACAAGCCTGCTCCAATAAATCTTACTCAAACTGGCCTTGCAGCTGAAGTGCAGTAGCTGCATGACACGCTTCAATGGAAACAATGGTTGACAAACATTTAAAAACAAACAGGACATGATATCACTGTAAACAGCTTCTCACATCTGGTCATCACTGCCCTGCAGGAGTTCACATGAGGTCAGCTACGAGCTGCTGCCCTGCTCAAGGGGCTCTCCCTCCCTGCAGGCAGCACGGGTCTGCTCATTCCTGCTGCCATCCGTCCCCACTCCTCTTCCCTCCCAGCTTTTGGGGAGGAGAGTTGCAGGAATTGGAGTCACATTATGGAGTCAGCAGTGCAGATGGACACAGTGACAGGCAGAGGTGGCTCAGAGGACACAGCCATCACCTTCTCCAATGAGCTCAAGAAGCTCTAATTCTTTTTCCACTATTTCAAAGTGGAAAACTGCTGTGAATCTCATGATGTTGGTTAAGCCTGATGCCACCTTGTCAGCCCAAATCCAGCACAGCCACCCCACCACCACAGGGATGGGGTTTACTGTGCCCCCACCAGGATGACCAGCCCAAAACCAGTCCCCCCAGGGACACCCTGGGGAAATGGGACAGAGATTTTGGACACATCTAATGGCTTTGCCTGCCATTACACGGGGGAAGCAGTGAAATATTTTCCAGGAAGATCCAGAGGACAAATAGATTGTAAGCAGGACCCTATTAGCCAGACCCATCACCTCTCAAAGAAGCCAAAAGCTGCTGCTCCATCCTGCGTGCTGGGGCCACACCAGACCTCAGACTTGTTCCTGTATGGTTCTCTCCTGACATTTCCCAGCCAAGCCAGGGCAAATTTCTTGTGTTTTGAGCACTGAAGGAAAGGCCTTGCCCCCCACACAGCGCTTGCATTCATGGCTCTGGTGTGACACTATTTCCTCAACACATTATTTTCTGCGTCACATGTGGAACAAATTAGTGGTCACATCCACCCCACACATGCTCCTTGCTCCTCTGGGTGTTTTCCACAAGCTCCTGATGGTTAGCAGCAGTTAGATGTGACTTTTTGTTCCCTCCACTGTTACACTACAAAACCTGAGCTACCCTTCCAAACTAAGACAAGCAAGGATGCTGCATTTCTATGCCCTTTTGTTGTTTCTCATGGGCGTTTTCTCCCCAGGCTTCCTTTGATCTGAGCTGGGATCCAAACCCTCCAGCCACAGCACACTGGTCCTGCAGTTTCTTTTTAGAGAGCGACAAAGACCCAAACCTCAAACCCTGCGTAAGCACAGCACTCGTCCCTGGAGCAGACGGACAAGTTCTGCTGTGGGTCACGTCAACACACCCACCAAGGGAAGGCAGGGAAAGCTGGCAGGGTGACAAGGCAGAGCTCCAAACCCATGGTCCTGCCTCTGCCTACAGCCAGTTTAATCCCTGGGTATCACTCAGCATTTTGTACTAGCACAGAGGAGAAATAATTATCAGCATAGAAAGGCAGGATCCTGGGAGAGCAATTAATCCAGCTTCCTGCACAATTTAAAGTCCTAACTCCTCTTCTGTTTTGCATCCACAACAACTCCCTTTTTGGTTGGGATTTAATCTCTTTGTCTTTACTATACTTTGATTTCTTCTCACTTAGAAGACATTTGTATTAGCCTTTCCTCAGTTTTGGCTTCTCCCTTTGCCTCCCTGAGTCTGTATTTTCATTTTTTGCCCCTTTTTATGCTTTGGGCTTTGTCATCATCTTTCCCATCTCTGCTGGTGCACCTTTCCTCCTTGTCACAAGCCCTTTGAAGTGTCTTGTTCTTCCCTGAAGCAGGAGAAATCTCACCCAGATCCCACACATTTCCACCTCCAGACAAAGCAGCTGTGGGTAACGTGCTCCCACGTTTATTTAAACCCCAGGGCTGGAGAAGTGCTGGTGGCCATGCATGGCCCTGGGTGCTCCCAGTTGCTTCAAGCCTTGTCTGGATAACCCTCCTTCTACCCCCCAAAATATTAGAAGAGATGCATTTGAAGGTCTCGGCTTCCTGCAGAGAAGCAAACTCACTCTTGGTGGCATTAAGGAGGTGCATGCAGCATTAAGATACATAGCTACTAAGGACCAATGCTCTCCAGGTATGACCACTCCTTGGACAGAAGGGTCCAGCTCTCCAGCTCCATAGGACACAGCTTTGGCCGTGTTAGCTACATTTTCAAATCAAACTCTGGCCCCAGGCTACTCAAAAAAAAAAACCCCACAGTAAGTGGTTGTTGCAAGAGCAGCCAAAAAGCATCTGACAGTTGTTATCTTTCAGTCCAAATCTTAAGCTGCCATTATCTTTGTCAAGCAGGTTCCTCCTGATGACCAGCAGAGCCTGAGCAAAGCTTCTGATCCCACAAGTAAAAACCAAAGCCCAGGAAAACTCCTCTCCCAAAAGAAAAAGCACCAGCTTTTATGAAATGAAGATTTTTTTTTTTCCCCCCAGCATATCACTGTTTTGAAACACTAGTTTGAGCAGCTCTCCGTTTCAAAGGCTGGTGTGCTGACAGATGTCATGGCTTGCAGAATCCCACCGGCTCCCAGGGTCTGCAGCACAGCTACAATCAGGGCTTCCATCTCACCCCATTTTATAAAGAAGAATTTAAACCATCTGCAAAAGTTAACAACTGCACTAATGGCAAGTTGCAAAACAGGTTCCTGTTTTATCTCGAAGGCTTCTGGTCTCAATTCAAGTCACTGAAAGCATCACCAGAGCTTTGCATGAGTGTGTGCAGGCAGAGTTTAGACATACACTCAAAATAGTGCTATTATGAATACTGATTTTTTTCTAGAACTACTTCTTGCTTCCTGCACTGGCTATCACAGCAGTCAAGGGTAGAAGCTTGCTTTTTCCCACCAAAGAAGGTCTGCCCAGCAACTCCTCTGCACACCCTTGGCTTTGCTGTTATTCCCTCCACAGCAAATTCAAGACAATGTTTGGAGGCACCGGGCAGTTGGTGCTTTGCCTTCTGATCCCCTGCAAAGTCTAGTTTTGGGGCAGTCCCAGCCCACCCTACCTAAAATCCAAGCTCCCTCCAGGGCCTGCAAGGACAACTGATGGAATTAGTGGCCATTCCTCTTCCCTACCCATCCCTCCCCTCCAGGCAGAGGTGTCAGCAGAGACTCTATCAATGGCTTCAGTCAAACCATGCACACTATGGGACAGCACCTGCTTAAATCATTTCCAAAACTGTTTTAAGTAAGTTATTAAAACTTGCAGAGATGCCTTTTGGCTTTATGACAGGAAGAGGGAAGACCAAACCATGAGATGCATTTTTTTAGTGCTTGATAGGAACAAATTTGGGAGTGATTTATCAGGCATATGCACGGCACGTGGCCTCTTGGGCATGTACGTTTTTCTCATGGCTGAATCCTTTATTGAGGTTTTTGTTTTGGACTGTGCAGCCTTTGAAGCTGCCAGCTGAGGCTGCTCAGCAGGAGGATGTGTTCAGGACCCAGAACCTGGGGGAACTTAACTCACTTTGTCAGAGAAACCCACATCACAGGCATCCCAAATGCCACTTCCATCTTCTCATAATCCTCCAGTGCAGGATGCCATGGCCATTAACACAGGGATAGTCCCGCTTGTGTGGGAAGTTTATCTCTAGCCACTTTGGGTCTTTATCCAAGCTTCTCCACAGAGAGAAGGTTTCCCTTCAGTTCATTTCTAAATGGTTTTTTGAACACTGTCCACAACTGAAACAGGCCAATAACTCCCCAAGTGTTCAGGCTGCCCCTCACGACTCAAGCTAAAAATGGGGAAAATCCCAGAAATCTGCATTTCTAATAAATAATTCCACTCTGGAGCTCTCTTCTCTAAACTCCTAGTTAGCCTTTCTGGATTAGCACAGGGGAAGAGATACCTTTTATATCAAGCTGCAGCTTGATTGTTCACATTCATATTACCACAAACACCAACCTTCACCGCAGCAGCTTTATTTTCCATAAGGACCCATAAACCCTCCCAGAAAGCAGGGTGCATAGCAGGATACTGCAGGGCTTTTGGTCCCAGACCCTTCGCGAGCAGAGGTGGTTGTCTTCCATCCTTTCTGTCAAAAGGTAGCATTGCCTTACTTCTTGATATTGCAGCCTTTCTGTACAAATGAATCTTGGTTTAAACACTGCTGAAATGTTATGTAAACAGCTTCCAGGAGAAACAGCATGTTTTCACTGTTGATTATATCTGAGCTGCTTGTACACATGAGCAAGTTTAAGAACTGCAGAGATCTGCAGCCTTAAATAGCCCAGATTTTTCCTGTCAAGCCCACTAGCCTCAGTGAAGTTACTCCAGGGATGACTTTGGTCCAAGAACAAACATTTTAGAAGATTGTTTCACAATGAGGCAAAGCTTAATGCCATTGGTAAGTCATGTGGGACACCACTAAAATTGGGTTATCAAAGGAGAAGTCGGACAGTATGATTTTAGCAGAGGTTGGTTCAGGATGTTCCCACACACAGACCAGCACTCATGTGCTGGTCACTTGGCTATGTCCAGGCTCACAGGGTTTCCCAGCAGTGCTGTGGACATGGCTCAGTGCTAATGCTGCTGCCCATCACTCCAGCCATGAGTGGGACAACATTACATTTTCCTTGCAAAGTCTACCAGCCATTGCCTGGTTTTTGGTTCAGCTCTGGCTAAGCCTCTAGCCTGGGTCTCAAATACCTCCAGCTTCACCTCCAGCTGGCCCATGTCCCCAGGACAGTGGCTGTCCCCTCTCCACAGCAGTTTGCAGAGCTGCAATTTTCCTCAAGGTTTCACAAAAGCTTTCTGTCAACATCTGGATGTGCAGATTATGTTGTGCATGATAAACTGATGCACTTAACATCTTTATGCCCTTCATCAGGTCACAGGGAAAAAGCCATGTGAGAAAAGACAGATTTATTTCTCCAAAAATCATCTCTGCACAGAGCTTCTCAACCCAGACAGAAAACAAAGAACATTTACCCCAGCACTGTGCCAGAGTCCAGCTACATTTGCATGCAGATATTTTAAATCCCATGCCATAGTGGAAACCAGCAGCACTATTACCTTTTAGCTCCACTACAGCACAAATACACTGGCTGTGGTTTGGTGGCTGGAGAGTCCCCTTGCCCTAAGCTCAGCTACAGCCAGATCCAGCTGCCAATGTCACAGCTGCACAGACATCTGTAGATTGTGCCTGGTCACCAGTACAACACCTACAGATCAACTTCTAAAACTCCTTTGGATGAGGAAACCGTCCCACCCCACACAAAGCACTGTCATCCATAGCTGCACCCCAGAGCAGCAAGATTTGCCCAGGCTGCCTGGCCACGCTGCCTTTCTGTGCCTTTATAAAACCCTGTTACTGCCAAAATTCTCCATGCCAGATGCAGCACAAGCCTGAACCTGCCAAAAGGCAAACAAATATGGGCAAAATGTGTGCAGTTATTCACAAGTTTGTGGTCAGCAAAATGGTTTCAGCAGGGAAACTTCACCATCCTGCCAGTGGGATCCTGCCTCTACTTTCTCTTGGCAAAAGACAAAAAGGACAGGACTCAAACCTGATGCTTTGTTTGCTTTTGAGGGAAAACTCCATGCCTATCTACAGCGATGGGGAAACCCTGACAGGCTGAGCTTTGCCAGCTTGAGGAAGGAACACTCGTCCTACCAGGGTGCACATCCAGCACATCAGGGACCTTTCTAGGATAGGGAAAGATGGGCAAAATCACCCTGGTACTACCACAGCAGCTCTCCTGAATGGTCCCCACCTCTAATACATCTAGGCAAAAAAGGAGACAAGTAATTCTCTATTGTGGCCAATATCAGAGATGAATTCACATTTCCCATAGGAAATCCAGTCCCTTAAGGCATCGCAGCTGCTCAGCCCTACAGTGGGTTTCTGTGTTGTCCAAGAGCAAATGCTGCCCAGGGAAGCAGGGTTTGGGTTTTCACTTTACCACCACCCCGACCAACTCTGCCTCGTTGTACAACCCAGCAGCATATCTGCATTTACAAAGCAGAGTGTTATGCTTACCAGATGCTCTCAGATAACACTGGGGCTCATTACAAGTAATACTTTTATCTTGCATGAGTTCACCAAAAATATCATACGAGGGAGCCTGTAAAACGTGTTTGCTGCCTAATTTATGAAGGCACACTAAGCTTTAAAAATACCTATAGGGACAAGGAAAGTTGTGAACTATCACTGTTGGCATACTGGGATTTCAACCTGAGCCACAAAAGCCAAGACACTGCAGTTTTAGCCTAATTCACATTTGCCGAGCAGTTCATGGCTCAAATCGGGCCAGTTTAGATCCATTTTGGAAACAGTATTATCTGTGGAACCTCATTTTTATCACACAGATCCCAACATGAATCCTGAGCTGCAGGAGTCACCTTTGGTACAAGCACAAGTGTCCCTGTCTGTCCCCCACCATGGCAAAGGCAAGTCCTGTAATCTGTGACAAACCCATAACTGAAAAAATACAACAAGAGAAAAACACAGTAAGGTTTGTGCCACATACTTGCTAACCATGTAGCATCCTCCAGGCAAGGAGCTCTAAAGCAAAGGTGATGTACAGCATGCTCTAAAAGCCAGGCAGGTACCCTCCCCAGGGCAGGGTATTGTCCTTGCCACCCACAGGACACCATCACCCTGATGGGGGAAGAGCAGCTTTTCAGGGCTCCTTTTCCAAAATACAGCTGGAGAGGAGGTGGTTCAAGTATAAATCACCCCTGCTAGGTCCATCACAGCCTCCCCTTCCCTTGAGGCAACAGCTCTGCAGCAGGTCACACACAGCAGCTTCTCAAGTATCCCTCCCTGCTTCCCACGATGGACAAGCTCTGCCCCATCCTCTGCCTTTCTAGCTAACCTGCCAAAACCTGCATTAGAAATTAAGGATGTTTCTTCTGTAATGAGGAAGATTTTTCAGTAGAAACAGCGCAACTTTCCCCCTGCGTGTCAGCTGTTGAGAGGAAATTGCAGTAATGAGCACAGAAGGTCAAACACACAGCTAAGGATGGGCCAGATAAGCAATCTCTCAAGCAGGGTTTTGAAAGCCCTTGTGAAACGGGAAGGCTTTCCCATTTCCAAGCTGTCCATATTTACCCAGTGAGCTAAACCACCATATCCTGTTTGCAAAGAAAAGGAGCAACAGGATTAAGTCCAGCATTGCCACAGCTCAGGAGCCACAATCCTACCCAAGTGCCCCAGCACTCCACCACACAGCAGAGATGATTGGCCTTAGTGATGGTGCTTTTCACCAATGTTACACTAAACTGCATCCATCTGGCATCCAATTATCCTGTTATCTTCTGTCCCATTTATTTTATATCTCACTCTGCAAGCAAACATTATCTTTAGGCATTTGTGCTATTTAAGGGTTACAATATTTGCTGCTCACACACCTGATGAGGTTAAGACAGAGGCTTTGGTGCTCGTTAATCATTAGCAGTATTTTTCTCAGCATTTCCTGCAGAATAGTACCTAAACGAATGTCACACCAAGGCTGACTCCTCCAGGAGCCTTGTGTGATATTTTAAATACTTAAAATAGTACATCACTGCAAGTGCAAAACCAGCTCTTTTAGGATACATTTAAAATGGCTTAACTTTCACATAGGGCCATATTAAACAAGCAAAGTTTGAGTAATGTAATACAACTTGCAGAAAGCCACATACAAAAATCCTGAGTAGCGCTGCAGAAGACAGACTGAGTTGCAAAACCTCCTCATCAAATACAATAGAGCATGGAAAAGAGAAGTCAGCCTTTGATTTATGGAGCAGATGGGTGCACAGAAAAGGGGCATTTTGCCCTCTTCCAGGCCACCCTTCACTCTGTCCTGGAGGGGCTGTGGCACCAGGAACCCAGCACTGATGGCACTTACTGAAAGAAGTGGCTCTGCTCTCTCCATGCTGTTTCAAAGCTAATCTTTGGGAAAACAGGCACAACTTGTCCCGTGACATTTTTCTATTGGGCACGTCTCCAGAAAATCCCAGTGCAAGTCCAGCTGGGGCCAGGGGAGGGTGCCCAGGGAGACTGTGCCCCAGCAAAGCAGCTCTTGGCTCGGGCAGCTCAGAGCCCATCTGCTTTCCCTCATCTGCTTCATCCAGGCTCCTAACACCCAAGCTGCAGGATCAATCCTCTTGCAGGAGACAGTTGTGCTCTGGATGTTTCTAGTCACTTCTTATGCTCCTCGGGGACTTCGGGATATTCAAACAAGAGCAATTAAAAAAAAAAGTTCTGTGAAGAGGAGCTTAAGACCATCAGAAATGCTATCTGGAGGAAGGAGCATTACTTGCCCTCACTGATGAGGGTTTGCAGGTGATGAACAGCTGCAGCAGCAGCTACACAGTGGTTATGTTCATTGTGCTGACATCACTTACGGGACCCATTTGGGCAGGACAAGAGGACCGTGGTGTTCTCTGCCACCCAGCTCCAACCCCCAGACATGCTGACCTGCCATTTGGCAGAGCAAGGATGCCAGCATCTTGGCCACCTCCAGCCACCACAGTGCAGAAGAGCCTAGGTGCTGCAGGTGGGGACATGGAACCAGGACACAGATGCTCTGGGCTGCTGCGTGGGCTGCATTCAAAGGCCTCCAGCAATGAGGCCTCCAGGGTTTCCTGTGCCATGTGCTCAGATGCAAGAGACATCTGGCAGAATTACTGCTGAATGTGCCATTAAAGAGACACACGCATACTGATGGACCATCCCCTCCAAAAGCCACACAACACAAACCACCGTCCCAAGACCCAACCCAAGGGACAACAGGGCTATCACTCCTGCAGCAAACCTTGCCAGCCAGAGCTTCTTCCCACCTTCCCCACAGCCTCCCCACAACTGGGACAGGGGTTTGGGGACTATCCCACCCTCTCAGCCCCTAGGTCTTTGGTATATAAACACCATGGGAGCAGTGTCCTCAGAGAGCTAGAGCAGCCCTTGACTTCTCCTTAAAGCTTGGGGCCAGACCCTCCTCTCAAGCCCACCCCTGAGGCCCATGCTCCTGCACAACATGGCTGGGAAGTTGGTTTCTCTAAGGTCGTTCTCAGGATGCTGGCAACCATCACACCACTCCCTGGAGGGTACTGGGGAGCATTCAGCTCCTCACAAACCCTGCTTCCTCCAGCATCCACAGGGAACAGCTTGTAACCTTCCTGAGAACAAGCCAACATGACCTGCTGCTATGGAACAGTTTCCCTCCCTTCCCTCTCCACCACCTACTCTGGCTGCACCAACAAGACCAATGCCAAGAGGCAAGGGCAGCCTGGTGAAGAAGAACGAAAAGCCACCTCACCTGGAAGTAAGAAGGGTTAAAGCTGTGGAAAATTTGCCCTACTGACTCCAGTCAGTGGCTGTTCTTTAGGGTTTAGCAAAGCACTACAGTCTCCTCGAGATGCTGGACCTGTTCCATAAAACCACCCCCTTTCATATGCCCTCCTCCAGGCTGCTGTCAGGTGCTGCATCGCTTTCCTGCACAAACCTGCGCTCCAAGGGTGACCTTGAGCATCCCTGAAGGAGCAAAAGCTACTCAATGGACTCCCAAGATAAAACTAAGAAAAAGGAGAACCTTGCGGGGAGGAAAGAAAAAGCCATAGCAGAGGTTGGACCCAGGACTGATAAGCAGATCCCCAAGGCAGGGTCTCACACCCAGCATGGGGGTACGCATTCATACCTGTGCAACAAACCTGGCAAATTTGAATAACTCAATGTCTTTTGGCTTTAAAGTTGGTGTGAGCAAGGTCACAAAGAAATGCAGGCCACATTAACACCATCACAGGGTGCCTGCCCTCCTGATGCCACAGACTGCACACCAGGGCAGAGCTGTAATATTTACCTGTCCCTACGGGCACAGGGAAAATGAGTTAACTGATCTTAAGAAATCCACTAATTAATGTTTGTAAAGATTCAGAGATGAGAGTTGCTATATAATTATTTTATAGCACACCCAATTCCTTATCAAGAGACCTGTTGGTAACCTCACAGCCTAGAACAACGCTGTGGTTTAATCCAGCCCTTTTCGGCAGTAGCCAGGCTGGTGCAGTGCAGAACATGACTCATCCAAGCCCTTGAAGGACAAGTTGAGGTTTAAGAGCCCAGCCTTGCCAGGAAGATAAAACTAATGTTAAAATGCAAGAGATTCTGCATGAACAGCACTGGGACCTATAACATCATCGATACCATCTAAAACCACCAAACTCTTACAGTCTTTTTATTCCCAGCCAAGACAAGCCTGGCATGAATTGGGAGCAATTCCACCACAATGTCTGCAATGGCACCCCAGAAGACCTGTACAATGCTGATCCCAGCCATGCTGGCAGCTTGCAAAACCCACTTGACTGCAGCAGAGACTGGAGCAACTTGGCACCAAGGTGTTACAGCAGGGGAGAAAGCACATCCTCGCTTGGCATCTGCTGAACCCCTCGCTAAGCCGGGGAGGGCAGTGAACAGGAGCCTTCCCACCTGCATGGGTAAAATCACACACGTGATATTGGTCTGCTCTGTGTTGCAGGACACCCTGGAAAGCATTAATCCATGAGTAGGACATGGCTCAGATCACACATGGCGTGCCACGCGGCAGCAGCAAGGTTATTCTTAGGAGAAGGTGGTTTCTCAGGTTAAGCTTTTAATACCCAATTAATTTTTTTGCACATTGCTCCAAATGCCTCTCCCTCTGCTTTTGGAAAGATGGTGGCATCACATTTTCCAGCAGGAAAAGTCTCCTTTGTAACAAACATTTTATTTCAGCAACGTGCTAAAGAAGTGCAAAGGGTCACGGGAGCTTTGAGATGACATCAGCCTCTTTACTATTAATCCTGTGTTGAATATTATCCAGGAGAGAGTAATTTTTAATGGGGCCCTGGTTTGTCTTGTTTAAACTTGCACATACCTGAGCTACTTTTAGGCCTAAACCCACAGAAAAGAAAATAATGCAACTTGGCTTTAGTGCAAGCAAGAGAAGTGCTAATTCCACCTTCTTTTATCTCCACGTTTACTCAGTAGTACAGAGTAAATACATGAAAATGGAGATTGTTACATTAAGGCACACCTAATAATACTACACCATTCTTAATGCCAATTAACTCTGGGGCCTTTCAACATTGCAATCACTCAGAGCGCACTTCAGATAATACAACTGATAAAGTAGAAGAAAAAAATAAAGCAGTGTGATCAGCAGCTATAGGTACAGCTGAGCTTCAATGAGTGAAACGAAAGCATTTATCATGGCAGCACACAGCATCTTTGTTCTGCACATCTCCAGGGCTTTATCGATGGCTAACCCAGCTTGAACACCCCCACACTGTTATTAAATATTACACTTTATATGTACAAGAGGAAAGGCCCAAGCAGCAGGAAAGGAAATTGAGGAACCCAATTTCAGTGCTAAGGTTTCAGATTATCCCAGATTTACAAATAAAACTAGGTGTGAAGGAACTGAGCAGCTGGGCTAGGCTGGCCCAGCAAGTCACAATGAAGGAAGGAGAGAACCAGGCATTCTGCCCCCGGCACTGCACAGAGCTGGCTTGGGTCTTGCTCCATGTGAGCAGAAACTGCCGAAGGAGACAACCATTTGTGCGAGCAAAGGACTAAAATCCAGCCTGTGCAAAGGACACTGTTGCTGCCTGGAGAGATGGAGTTTCTCTGCTGGGATGCAGATTACACAGGTTTCCAGCCCATTTGTTAGTAGTATACAGACATAGATCTCTGAAGGTGCCCCAGAAAAGCCTACAGAAAGTGTAAAGTTACATTAGTAATCAAAAGAGACTTTAATCTTTTTTTTTTTTTCTTACAATCCTCTGTCTGCAAGTAATGGCAAAGAGTCTCCCCTGAGGCTAGTGTCCAGCTCTGACACTGATGCCCAATTACACAGGCAGATACCAGCAGAAGCCAGTGCTGGCAGAGAGGAGACATGGGTCTGTGGTTCACAACCCTGCTCCCAAATAACTCATGAGATGCCAAAAGCTGACCAAGAGAAACCTACAGTCAAGTGGGGAAAATCCACAGCTGACAAGCAAGCAAGGGGCCACAGGAGCCTGAACTGCTCAGCAGTTCAAGAGGGAGCTTTTAATTTTCATGCTCTAAATTAAGTCATCAGGTTTGGTTATTTTTGAGATGGAAGGTATGATCTTCCTTTCTAAATATACACATGGAAGGCTGCCAGGGGGAACACAGGCCTCCAAAACCAACAGGCAATTCAGCTTTCAGGAGAAGAGAAGCCCTCGGAGACCTCGGGAGCTGTTTGAAAGGTCTTTTTCATGGCAGGGAGAGAAGACCTCGGTAGGCTTTGCAGATGGGGAGAGCCTACATTTCTGATGCAAACTGAAGAGTGACAGAGCCTTCAAAGCAGAGAAGATGTGTGTAAGCAGAGCAGCCCTGCAGTTCAAACAAGCCACAGCACTCTTGATTGAAGAGCCTCCTGTTAATGAGCAGGACGGTGCCCTGAGGAGAAAGCGAGGAGCTGGCAATACTCACTGCACCTTTGGATCGCTCTCACACCTTCGACTGAATTAGCTCAGCTCGTTTTAAACCTGTTTATGGCCAGACCGCAACATTGTGCATTGTCATTAGCTACCCCAGGGTACAGGACCCGTCTGACAGGCAATCCAGACTATGACAAAACCCACTGGGGCTTTGCTGGAGGAAGGCTCAGGCCCCTCACGAGGGTGGGATGCTTCCGTGAGCCAGTGCGAGAACCCACAGCAGCGTTGCCCGCATCCCAGGACCCACGATACGAGGGGCAAGGCAGTGCTGTGAGCATCGTAGGAAGCCCTACAAAGCAAAACCCCCAACAATTTCTGTCTCACATCAACTACAAAGAGTGATTAGATTAGAGGAAGTTGCACTAATGCCACTTGGGCACCAGTACCACCCAGGACACCAGAATGCTTTGGACTTCAATGCAGCAGAGGCAGACACAAAATAAAACCCTCAACGAGGAACTGCTTGTACACATACAAGCACAGCATTGGCCTGCAGGATGGGAGTTCCCTCTGAAGCACACCAGCCACTCTGAACAAGTGTTTTCAACTCTTCTATGTTGCTTCTCTGCCTTTTGCCCTGAAAAATCCAATAGTCCCAAACATCAGGTAGTTCTAAATTTTCTACTGGGGATCAAAAAGCATTTAGGAAAGAAAACAACTGGGGAGGATTATTCAAAAAAGCATTTTGATGGGGTGGGGGAAGTAACCTGCAACACTCATGCCAGGCAGACAATTGGCTCAACATTCAAAAACAAAGCTTTTAGGAGTTGCTGAATTTAAGAAAACATCATATTACAACTTATAAAGGCAATTGATTAAACAGAATCTGACACTATGGAAAATTAAGTTACTGCTTGAGGGGGAGAAGAAATATTTTTTTCAAATGCAAATATAACTAGACTGATTTGTGCCAAAGATTTTTTTTTTTTTAAGAACCTGCACTGTTTGTTCTGCAGCACAGGCCAGGGAAATCTGCTTTCAGCTCAGAGCTCATGTTTACAGTGTAGTCACCAAGCCTTGGAAGGGAAGGTCTAGAGCCATGGGATGCCACCCTGCCGAGCACAGTGCAAACCAGGACTGTGTAAAAAGAGCAGCCCAGTGGCCTCGAAACAGTAAAACCACGCTTCTTTGGATTAGCACTTTGGACCAGTTTTGCAAGTGCAATGACTTCTGAATAAGTTTCTAGAAGTTTTCACTGGAGCCATAACAAAGTCGATCTAACTCATTTCATCAGGCATTTCCCAGTTGCAAACACAGGCCCACCTGCGTTTTATAGGGAAAGGAGCCTATTGAGGGAGATGCAAGTTAAAAGAGCAATACCCATGAATTTTAAAGTCAACTGCACTGCCTTTTATCTATGTGTTGCTGAAAACATGAGCAAGATCATAGCAAATCAGGTCATTTCACACCACAGAGCCATAAAACAGCTCTCTGGGTCTTGCTGCTCTAGTTAAAGATGGCTCAGGCAGAGCAGGGCTCACAGACAACCCACCAGCCCTTCCCAGCAGCCTTCCCCGCGCTAATCAGAAACAGCCCTATCCGACTTGGAGGCTAAAACCAGTCCCCATTTCTGCTTTGCTGAATGAGCAAAACCCATCAGCAGGTTTCAAGTGAATTTTTCTTCTTTTCTATCAGGCTGGATCTAATTAGGAAAGGAACAGCACCACCAGAAAGGCTAAAATTAAACTGTTCCTTCAATAAGTGAAACATGGCTGGCAGGAAAGCAGGACTTCTGGGCTGCTGGTTTGCTGTCTGTGTCTTTGGCTTGGCTCTCCAGGAGCACCAGGCACTCCCCTGCCTTCAGACCCTGCTTGGTAGTTGGATGTTAATTTAATTAAAACAGGGTTTCAGCTACAAAATAGCAACTTTCTGGAAAATGCATGAGTGGGGACAGGCTGACTAGTACTGCAGTCACTGCCCTCAAGCCAGCGCTGGTCCTTATTCAAGAGATGGAGTAGGAAGGGGGACAGAGGTAAAACCAGATTGCTGGCTATGCCAGTGCTCCCCAGCATCCTGAAGTTCCACCAAGCATGAAGGAGGGAGAAGGACCAGCCTGGACCCAAACTAGCATCTTCTGCCTTACCCCATAAAGGAACCTGCCAATCAGCCTACATTAAGCCAAAAGAGGGATGCTCTCACCCCCAAATTCATCAAGATTTCCCCCAAACCCACTACAATCATGACAAGAAGATTAACAGGTTTAATTACTGGCTCCTGGATTCAGCTGTTGCTGCCAACTCCTCAATGCAATACCACATATGGAAGTCCATCTCCAAACACACATATGCTCATGAACATCAAAAGGCTTGGAGATGCCAGGATCAGGAAGCCAAGTATTCTGATGCAAATACATCCAGTCCCATTACCCAAAGCTCAAAAGAAAGACTCAACCAGAAATACAGCTTCTTCAGACTGACAACCCTTGCAACATCCAGTCTTTCCTGCTTCTAATAAGATCTGGAATTGCCCCCATAGAGCCTTTCTGAAGATAATTCAGAAGACCTGTTGTTAGACTTCTCCACTGCTCTGCACACACATCTCCACTGAAGGTCACAGGACAGGAGGTGGTGACAGTCCCAACACCGACCTCCCCTCCCAAGCAAGGGTCACCTCCAGACATCTCGTGCCTTGTGACAAGGATGTCACAGAAACCATACAGGGATCATAAAATTCAAAGTACCATCTTCATTTTGCAGTTCCTTGAAAAGAAGTGACTTGCCTGAAACCAGAAGCAGAATTATAGACCATAACCCATTAGTTCCCATTTTACCAAACCGGGACATGGCTGACTCCAGGTTTCCTATCGCAAATCAGCAGCTCTCCCCATCCATGCTGCAAGAAAGCTTCTGCTCAGTGTTTCAAAATGAGTCACTTTAATAAGGAACATGTCCATTTTTCCACTGAAAAAAGAGACTTCAAGATTTATAAAAAGTGGACCCAAACAACGGTAAGAGAAGAGGCCATTCCTGCACTCTGTTAATGGGGTGTTAAATTATCCCAATTACATGTGTTGCAATGTCACATATTTAGCTCTGTAACAAGCAGTAAAATCTTGGCATTGCTTTTGGCCAAAGGCAATTGCTTATCAAATGCAATGCCAAAGAAAAATGATAACTATTTCCTAATGCATTAGAGGAATTTTGCACTAGATGCTGAGCTTCATTAGCCAGAGACAAATCCATTGTGATCGCATGGTTTTAATCTATGCGGGGTCTAAGCCGGCACTGCAGAGCACGTTGTGGCAGGGAGGTCTGCAGAAAGAGGCTCCTGTTGAAAATGAGATGAGCAGAGCTCAGCCAAAGACCCATGCACTGATGCGTGTTAATTTACTCACACTGCTTTTTATTATTATTTAGAAAGCTTGCTTTCTACATTCAATGAGCTGCAAAGAGGGAACATCAGCAGCACAGAAAGGATTTGTAAGCGTTCATTATGCCACGTGAAGGATTTATAGAATCATAGAATCATTTAGGTTGGAAAAACCCCTTAAGATCATCAAGTCCAACCATTAGCATTACCAAGTCCACCACTTTGGCAAGAAGGCCAGCTGCAGAAGGAATCAGCAAACCTGGGGTGGATGTCCCAGGTATGGCTGCCTCCAACCCATGGCCACAGCACCCTGGGTGAGCACAGCAATCCTGCAGCACCAACCAAGTTCAGCCCTACCCTTCCAAGTACCATCCCCACCTGTAAAAGGAGGAATAAAGGTGATCTGCTACCCTGAGCAACATCCAGATCTTTCCTGGGTACACAACACACCAGTTTATTCTGCTCGGAGAGCCAGGAGCACTACTACAACATCAGGATTGCTCTAAGTCACACAGGCACTCTCAGGTTTAGGTTACTGGCTTGTTTCAGCCTGGTTTGGAAATCCTGCAGCTACAGCCTCCCCCAGCACTTCAGCAGCTCCACATCCCAACCCTGCTGGAACCTGGATAAGAAGAGCCTGCACTAAAGGGAAAAAAAACATGGGGGAGGAAGAACATTAGCTGAACTTTCTTTAACCCCAGAAAGAGTGCAAAGGGATTTCTTATTTTCTTCCCTCTGGTTTGTCCATCCCTAATTAGTATCTCAGAGAAAGCCATGTCGGTATTTCGTAACCCCACTAGAATGGGGAGGCTCAGCCAGGATTGCTGGTATTGCAGAAATTTATAGTTTATGCTTCATCCTCCCAGCACTTCTTCCAGGCCAGACCATGGGGTGTGCCAGGGGCCAAACTGCCAGACATCAAAGCACACTTTGGCCCAAAGAGTCCTAAAAAGGTGACTGAAACGGGATCTTCTGGGAGCTGGAGTACCCTGGCCCAAAGCCAGGGCTGGGAGCATGCTGGATCGTACCAGCCATGGAGGTCTAACAATTTTGCCATCCAAAGGTTGGCCCACTAAGGAAATAAAGTACAACTATTACTTGCAGCTCCCAGAGGGGACAATTCTCCAAAATTTTGTCCATTTAAGCTCAAGGGGGAGGAGCTCAACTTGGGAGGTTGCATCCACCCAAGGCAGAGCTCCTAGAAATGCACGAGACTGAAGCGGAGCAGGAAGGATGCAACCCACTCTCATTCCCAAAACTGCAGGGGCTAGCAGTCGGCCTCAGGGAATGCAAGTACTTCTGCCATCAACTACTAGAAAGCAGGATTTCTACTCAGAGTGGATATTTATAGGTGCTTCCCAGGAGTGCTGTGGCAGGGAACCACAGACAAGTCTGTAAAGTTTGGGGAAGGCTGAAGCAAGTTCAGCTGCAGTCAGACTTTGAGGACTATTTACTGGAAATGCGTGTGTCAGGACTAGTTATTCATAACAGCCATTTTAAACCAAAAGGGTAAGATATTCTAGACTTGCCATTAAATATTCACAACAGAAGTCAGATCTAAGAGCTACACTCAAGCAGGCCAAGGAACAAAATCAGTGCTAAATGATCTCTTACCCAATCAAGAGAGTTAAATAAAAATGCCATGACTTACAAGGAAAAATACGAGATTCTCATGCAGAAGCCTTGCTGTTCTCTTGGATCAAAGTGCTTGAAAGGAGTCTTGCCAATTCACCAATTCCTCCCACTCATGGGCTACCAAGACCTGACCAGTACATGCCTTTGTGGGTGGCAGAAGATTTTTAGACCAGATGCTGCCAACCAGCATAGGTTCATCTTCAGAGCAACAACACGGCTTTACGACCCATAGCATCTGGCTCACCGGGACTTCCTACTGACCGGAAGGTTGTAAGAGGTGTCCTTAATATATATCACACCCCCCAGAGCATACCCACCACAACAGAGCTCACAGATGACTTCTCCTGGAGAAGCGCAGTCATTAACAGCTAGAGGAGGGGTCTCCATGGGAGGGATTTACTCCCAAGAAGACACATCCTTCCTGATAATGCGTTCCAGTTTCCTTTTTCCTATTAACATCTGGGTTATATTTATAGGTAGCCAATTTAGCTCAGCGATTCCACATATGGTACTGCAGCATCGCCTTTCTCAAGCCCTAGCACTCACTGTGTGCACTCAAAGAGTGCAGAGAAACCCTTCTTCTGGAAAGCAAGTGAGGAACTATGCCCAGCACTTTATAAAGTTGAACAAGGAGTCACTAACACATGAAGAAACAACAGGAAAAAAGAATATAACTTTGAATAAAGTGGTGCAACAGCTCTGGAAAAAAAAACAAGCAAAAATTATCCAGTTTGTATAAGATATTCCGAAACCCAGTGTCAGTCCATCATGTATTGTATTAAACCCAGATGTATATCATCTTCTCATCAAAGAGAAGTGGCTGTAGTTGTTACAGTTGGCCAGCTGGTTTTAAGCTCCCCTTTTCCCTGTAGTGTAATATATCCCATGCTCATTGGAGCTTACGTCCCATGGAATATCTTTGCAATTTGTAACCAGAACACAATATGGCTCAGCTGTAATTTCATAAATCACCCTGAAGCCTCTGTTTAAGAATAAATCTTCTGATAGCTCTGGATTGCAAGGGACTAAGTGAAAGTATGAAAGTTTTTTTTTATTTTTTTTTTCCTTTTGAAGAGAAAAAGAGATGCGAAGACATTTGCAAATTCCACAAGGGGTCAGTGTCTTGGCAGAAATCCTCCTTCAACATTCAGGAGCACAAGCATGGTCTCAGCCCCAGGATGTTTTTAATACTCCAAGACAAGGGTAGGATTTGTGGGGGCAGGGGATTGATTTTGATGTTTCTCCCTCCCTCTCTTATTAATGAGAAAAGCAACTCAAGCAGCAATTATGCTTTACTGCCTTATTTTTCTGC
The DNA here is from genome assembly GCA_026212715.1 of Elanus axillaris. NCBI lineage: Eukaryota > Metazoa > Chordata > Aves > Accipitriformes > Accipitridae > Elanus > Elanus axillaris. The sequence goes on along the minus strand of JANZLQ010000002.1, from coordinate 22,182,726 downwards.
TTCCTTCGGCACAAGTGACCTCTTAGGAGTGGGAGCACCCAGCCACAGCCCTGAAGGGGGATGCTGACCTTGGACCTGCACTGCTCAGCCAGGATGGATGTTGGGCCAGGCAGGGAGTGGGCTCAGCACCACCAGCCTTCCCAGAAGAACTTCCCAGTGCTCAGAAACATCCTCCATGGTGGGAGAGGAATGCTACAAAAGGACAGCAGGAACACAGAGCACCTTGGGTTCACCCAGTCCCTCAACAGTGGTGCAGCTCCATGGTGTGCTCAGGGCTCTCCTTGGGTGCCCTGGTTGCTTCCCACTTTGGTGGTGTCACCCCCACCCCACCTGGGGACATCAGCCCAGCCTGGGCACCACTCAGGATGGAGCAACATGAGGCCACACAGCGAAGTGGCAGTGGATCAGTAACAACCCAAATCTATCCAAACTGCAGCCCAAACCCACACCTGACCATGGGGCCTGCAATGCAGTGAGCTTGTGTACACACGATGTCTTGCAGCATCGTACAGAGTTTTAAATATCAGCCTCTGTGTCCTTCCCTCTCCTCAATCCACCTGAGTACATTACCAACAGCAGCTCTAGAAAAGAACATTTCCCAGCTCATCTCAAAACAATAATCCCAGAGATGTTTTTAAAACAAGGGAACATCTTGTTCAGCATTGCTCCAGTAGTTATCTTTCACAACCACGTAAAAAGTAGGCTGAGCTTTGTAAATTCATCTGCTACATTCCCCCGTACCATTTTCCTGCCCACATGGAGGATTGTTTTACAGATGTTTTCTGTTGACTCAAGGACCGCTGCTCCAAGAGGTGATGTCCAGAGGCTTTATGAGCCTTTACTTTGTCTCCTTTTCTCTGGCACATTGTACTGAATCAGCTCAGATACACAGAGGTGGGGGTTTTTATGGGGGAGCGTAGGTTGGTGAGAGAGGGAAGATTGCCCAAGTCTTACTCAAGGAGCAGCTCTGACCTCCCACCTGCCCCACCACACACCACCACTTGTCTTGAAGGAAACATTTCACAACATCACATTAGAAAATTACCTCAGCTTTCTTTTACATTTAACAAACTGAACTTTATGAATGCTAAGCTGATACCAAAAACCTCCTGGAAATTTCATCCCAGTTTGCCTAGTTTCAGAGTATAAAGGCACAGCCATCTTGGCAAACCCAAAATATTGTTGCACAGCCCCTTTCATCTTGCTTGATACCAGCGCATATACACATTTTTGTGAGATGTTTACTAATGCAAGAATTCAAGGGCACAGCTATCAAGTTTTTAAAGGAAAAGTAACACTGAGGTCAGTTCCTATCAGGGCACCACACACTAGAAATCACCTCAGATGTTGAGAGGCTTCCTGCCCACGTTACTACACATGCACTGCAATTTAATAGGTTACTTATACCAGCAGCAGCATAAGTCCTGCTTATTTAAGGACTGCCTACTGAACCCAGTACAGGTTTGACCCAGGTGGGCAATGTGTCAGATTTCAGGGACTGATAAAACCAGGAAGCAGAGAGGAAGAAAAAGGTCTCCTGTCATTTTCCCATGGACCAAGGACTGCGCTCCTGCAGAGAAATTCTCCCTACAGAAACTGCTGGAGGTTTATGTACAGGACACCAGTGGGACCTTTGCACTTTGTGCCCATAGAAGTACTGTGGGTGAGTGCGGGGAGATGGAACCCACATAAGGATACCCCACCTCAATCCCCAAACCCCAGGTGCAGAGCAGGACACTGCCCGGCCCCAAAGGAGCAGAGCCCAGCTCCAGCAGCAGCTTGCGCTGAGTGAAGGACCTGGACACAAGGAGTATGTCACAGCATAAAGCTGTAAAAAGTTATTTCCAAAGTAAGGTTAGTAGGCACTGGCTGCCCATATAGAAATACATATACTCATTTTATTAAACACAGAGTCCACTAGAAGTGGAATCTCCATTTTGCTGTCTGTTATCCTGTTTCTTGGGATTTGCAATAATTCACATACACGACAAGAGAAACTAGAAGTGCAACTACACACAGATCTTTTCCAAGAGACACAAGGGGAAGAAACAGAAAAAGCAGAGGACACTAAAACTATCAGCTGAAGTGAAAGAAAAGCCCAGGAATTTTTAAAAAAACTTAAGAGGATGCTTTATCAGAAAATTCTGGTCTGATAGAACTGGAACAATTTACAAGACCGCAGCCTTTTGGACTAAGCTGTAGGTGAAAACTCCAAAGCTGAGAATTCTTCAAACCATTCAGGTTCTGACTTAGTTTCTTCATGCTTTTTAAAGCAGGAAGGACAGACAAGAACTTCAGTGCGACAGGACAAAGGAGGTCTTGGTTCATAAGAGCATTCTGGGCATCCTTCCTCTGGAGAAGCAATTTGGATGCTTCTTTGAGAGTTCATCCTCCAGTTCCCACCCTCCAGATCCCAGTTTGGTGGTGCTAACAGCTTGTTGATCCAACTCATTAGCTCATCACCATGCACATGTCAGTCTAGCTACAGGTCACACAGCAAGCTGCACCCCAGCCAGACATCCTGCTCCCAGCACCACTGATCCCAGAGATACAGGTGGGTTTGTCTCCTGCTCTAACCCATGCCTTCAACTTTTATCAGTTCACAGTGTTCATCTCCAATCTAAAGAGAAGGAAAGCCTTGCCAGTGACCTCCAGCAACGTCTCAGGCAGCTGGACCCCTTCCTACTCCCCCTTGCCAAGTATCATAACCCATGGAGGCAGAGTCCAGATGTCAAAGCTGTGTTTTTCCACGCAACTTGTTCTTTGGCTTGTCCAAGAGGCTCCAACCAGGCACCCAAGCAGTCTGTCACTGGGACAACACAGACCCACAAGGAAGCAACAGAGTTTTCAGAAGGACATGAGATCTGCCATGTCAAAGGTTCCTTCCAGCCACTCTCTGGAGCAGAGCATAGGTCCTATAGGGGATTACTCTGCAAACACACAACCAACTGGAGGAGGAGGGGGAGGATTAGCCCTTATGAAATACCAGCAGCAACGACCAGAGGGGAATCTTGTGCAGTTCACTGCATGCAGCAGAAAGACAACTCAGCAGGGACTTTCCTGGTGGGAGACATTTTGAGCAAAGCAGAACAGCCTTATTTATCATCTAACATGCAACTGTTCCTTGAAAGGCTGTAAGTAAAGCAGCTAAAAACCAGATGAGCACAGGAAAAGCAGCACGAGACATTTTAGAAAGAAAGGCATCAAACCCCAAGGTTAGAGCACTGAAGGCATTCCCACACACTTAACTTGTTTCACTAGAACTGAGGAAAAACATCTGTAGGAGGAAAAAAGCTTTTTAAAGTTTCCCATGCCAAGGGCTGAACTCCCAAAGAGTGTCACTTTGCAGGGAGCCTCCTCCGCTCCACAGCACGGTCAGGACTGGGGGAGCCCCAGGCTCTGTGGGGCAGCTTGAAGAGCATCAGGACATAGGTTACCAAAGGATTTCTAAACATTCATGTGCTTCAGTTTCCAGCTTTATCTATTTATGATACTTCAAAGATTTGAACTGGAGGAAAGCAAACCAAGCTCAAGACAAAAAGACCACAGCAGTCCAAAACAGGGGCTGTTCAATGAAATGGTTCAAAACAAATTACATTTAGAGACCAGTGTTATGGAATACTTTTCATTGATATGACTGTTCGCTTCTACCACCTTTGCCATGAAACTTGGGACTGAAATCCTGCTTGAAAGACACTGAACCCCAACTACACCTGCATGGACCACGGTGTCTGGAGAGGGGGAGTAGAAGCTCTTGAGGCTCCATGACTTCTGTTTTTCCAGGCAGGCACAGATAGGTCAAGATCCAAGAGACTGGACATGGACCCCACATGATCTGAAGATGAGAGAAAGGAGGATTCTGTAGAATTCAGATATTCAGCATAAACCCCAAGAAACTTCTGCCAAAACCTCTAATGTGTTTTAACTTTTCTCTTGGTCTTCCAAGGCCAAATAACAGCTCTGCCACTGGAACAGAACCCCCATCCCTATGACCACTGTCCGTAGGCGAGCCCAAAGTGTATGCAAAGACCTCTGCAGATGTGAGCAGAGAGAAGGGCCAATGCAAGGTCCCAGCTGCAGCAGTGCCAAACACATCACAGAGAGAGAGCTTCTTCTACAGATCCAGCACCAAACCATCATATCCAGAAATCCACACGCTTAGGAGTTTTAAGAAGTAACAATGGGTTAATTATTGACTCACCAAAGCTATTTTTAAACCACTGCTGTGACAGAAGAACTGCAGAAGCTGTTACAGCTTCAGCTCCTCTGGACTGATGGTCCCACTCAATCCCCATCATGCGATCTGGACCATCAGCTGGCTTAAAGTCCTCAGAAGAAAAACATGCTGAATTCCCCAGCATTTGAATCACATAAGCATTTGCCAAGAACGGGCCTCCCTTGTTACAGTTTCATAATTCTTCAATCCGTTCAGACTAACTCAGACACCATTTGGGTAATAATTAACCATTCCCAGCGCTCAGCGCCTGCTCAGTTAAGCTCTATGTATTCAAGACCTTCAAAATGAACAGCATTGCAAAGTTTATTTCTGTTAATTATGCTATTTTGGAAGGAGAAGAGGAAGGAAAGCAATTTCCAGACACTAGTGGGGTTTTTCTTCTCACCCTTCTCCCCCCAGCACCCTCCAGGAGAAGGCACTTCACACTCATCATGTATCTTCCCCAGAAATGGGTTGTGGTTTCAATTCTGCATCCCCAAAGTGAACACAGCAGCGTGTCAGACATCCCTGCTGCCACAGGAGGAGGCACAGCGCATGCTCCACACAAAGCCCTTCAAATGGTGGTGTTTCACTGCAGTCAGGGTTTCTGTTAGCTCCTCAGAGCAGTTCGTACCACCTGCCCGTAAAGCCTTATGCCCGAAATGCCATCCCACCGCATGGCACCACAACCTGACTTGGACCAGTGCTGAGATAGAGAGCATTATCAAGCTGAAAAAAATTCAACTCAGGCTAGGAGATGACAGAAGGCATGGGTGTTGGATAGAAGAGACAACCAGGGACAAGGTGCAGAATCTTCTTTCTCCAAAACCCACAGCCAGGCTGCAAGGGATGCTTTGGGGACTCGTCCATTTCTCTCCCATTGCACATGCTCTTCCCTGAGACGCCAGGCTGGAGGGCATGCTGGGGGGACAGAGCCAGGCTGCGACCTCCTGCCATGCAACTGGGTGACACAGCCACACAATCCTGACTGCGGTCACACAGGCAGGACACCAAACAATGTTTTGTGGCCATTTCATTTGGTTCCTGCCCCACCATGGGTCCCCAGTGAAGAGGCATTGGGGACTGAGCAAGTGCCAATATCTCCTGCACCACTAGCACATATTACACAGCAACAGCCATGGGCAACCCCACCCTGGCTGTGCTGGGAAGCAGGCAACAGGTCAGAGATGCTTCCAATTTATTATTTGAAAAAATAAATGAAGACATTTCTGAGAGTCTTTTATATGGACAGAATAATCCCTTTTTCCCCTCAAGAACTGTGGAGCACCCAGACAGTCCCATCACATATGCCACAGGGCCATCTGCTTGCCACCCAACTCAAATTGGCAGCTGGAGGGTGCTAAGGTTGCCTGCACCCCAGGGCTGTCCCACACCAAGGAGCTGTGGAGGGAAGGAGCTGGGAAGCACCAACACGCAGATGAGAAACCTCTGAGCAAACACTTGGCAGCAGTTGTAAAGCAATAGGGAAACCACTAGCTCCAAGGATACTTTATCAGGACCACAAGCTGAGAGCAGGACGGGGAGATCCACTGGAGTCCGTGGGCCCTGGCAGCAGACAGTCTGGCATCCCTGAAACCAATTCCCACTCCCAGCACTAACCCCCTCCCACAGATGTGATCATGCCAAGCACAATCCCATAAACAGCATCCAGATGTGATTTGGGAGGCTAAATAATAGTTCTTGATCTTCTGACAATAGTGCCCAGAAGGATTTGGAAAACTGACAAATAGCTTTGAAGTTTTATGGAATGCACTAGGACTTCTATAGTGACAGCTCTATCATCCCTGTCCCACCCAGCTAAGGGACTGAGCACCCTTCCCACACCCAGAGGTGCTGCTCTGTCAAGGAATAAATGCCTAAAATGTGCAGGTCTTGCACGGTGTGTTCAGGAATCGGGAAGTTTAGATGCTGCTCCGCTGTTATCTCTGTGGTCTAGAAATCACACTGATGTTACCCAAGGAAGACTGCACTTAGGACATTTCCTGTGTTTCCTGGTCCAGGCTGAAAATACTGTGGGAAAAATTATTCCCAGAAAAATATTGGTAGCTCTAAGCCTGGCCTGACAGCAAGTGGAAAGCAAGAGGCAGGAAAAACAGCAGAGCAGCACTTCTCAAAACTAGAGCGTAGCTGACGGGGTTTATTTTTTAACCCAGTTTCCCAAGGAAACATGAGAGCAAACCACCATGTCTGTCCATCCCCACAGTTTTTGAACCATGTATTTGATTTTAGCAAAGCCTGTGTAAGGATAAGCAATCACAAAAGACATTTCACAGGGTCTGGCATGCTATCTCGCATGCCCCTTGCTGTCCCTGTGCAGGAAAAGGCTGGCGCAAAACCAAAATACTTAATAAGGAGCCTCCACAAGTGGGATGCATTTTACAGCCCCCTCGCAGAGCTCCCTCATGCGCACACCAGGTTTCACCTCACTTCTTAGAGGTTCATTTTCAGCTTTGTCCCCCAAGCCCCGCATCCCCCTAAGCCAGGGCCAGAGGGTGGCTCCAAGAGTCACATTTCCCCAAGAAATTCCGGGAAAGGCACTCCTGCTTTTAATGAGAAGATTTTTTTTTCTGCCAACTTCCATAGCCAAGCTAATAAAAATGGAAAGCAGTAAGAAATTCCAGCAGAAGGGAGGTGTGGGGGAGGAGGAAAGGGAAGATACCACTCATTCAAACCTATCCTAAATAGAAGATAATTAGCTACATATATCCCAGAAAGAATAGCAACAGTATATGCAATTATTGGGAATGCACACTTTAAGAGCATTTGCCAAAAATGCCTGCTTTTATTAAAAAGGAATGGTTTCACAAAGGCCCAACTGTAAGAAAGGTTGTAATTTGCCCAAATAAAACTTAATTTGATCCATGAAATAGCTGTGGTTTATTGTGTAATATATGTGCTATGTGTTTTAATTTAATAGAATCCAATATAATTGTAAGCCAGTCGAGTTTCAGAGCAATTTTGGGTTGTTCCCACAGTGTACATAGTACAGATGCTACTTTGTGCATCGCACTAGCACATACATAAATCAGGAATATAGAAAGGATTATCCACAAAGCAGCAAGCAATGCTTCATCACACACCAAATGGAAAATAAGACCTTTGAGGAAAGCAAAAGAACTTATTTACAGGAAATAACTCTGGATGCTCTGCAGTTAACCACTGCATCTCAGACTCCTGGACCCAGTCTTAGAGTGCCAGTGCTGGGGACAGTGGCTGCAGGGACCTGTCCCGGAATGCCACCCAGCACCAAGTGACACTGTGGACCCTGTTGCAATGCCATGTTACCCCCAGCACACCTCCCTTCCCGAGGGCTTGCCAGATTCAGCAACACAGTCCACCTCAAGTGAGGGCAAATGGAAATGAATCTTTAGTTTTGCTTTCTAGGGAAGTTGTGGTCCATGCTGGTCATCCATCAGACCAGACCCACGTTCACCCACGAGGCTCCTGCTTCCAAATAGCTTGGACAAGGGACAGGAGGGACACAATGGGGTGAAAGCACCAGGATCTTTCTCATCTCCCAGCACAGCTCTGCAGCTACCCCACACTCAGAGAAACTGAGCTTAAAAACCAGCCAGGGCAACCAAGCAGCAGTGGATTCACCACCAGCCCCACTCAAATTCAACAGCTCAAACCCCAAGGCACTGCACAGCACCAGCAGCAGTTTTGCACAGCCCAATCCCCGCAGCTGGTTCCCCCCGCAGGACCATTCACCCAGATGACACATTTGATTTTTGGCCCTGGCATTTGTCAGAAAAAACCCACTCTGTCTCCTGAGGCTCATTTCACACCCCTCAACAGCACCAGGAAAGCAGCAGCTCTGACCACACAGCTGCTTCATCCTCTGACCCAGGACCACACCATGTCCTGGGCAGCTGTAAAAGCTCTTCCTCCACTTCAATCCCAGCCACGAGCTTGAAGCTACACAGAGCACCACCAGAGCAGGCAGAAAGCCTGAGCCTATAGGACCCACTGAAGTTTTGGCAAGTGCAGGTACATGTACCAGCACTGCAACTCTGTTGCTCTGTTGAAAACATCAATTCACACCCCGAACAAAGAGCTGGAAATGTTCCATCACTTACGAAGACCATGAAGTCAAGCAGCATCACACCCCAAGACAAACTTCCAGCTCCTTCCTCTGCACCAACAGTGATTTTTTTTTTCTTTTCTTTTTCCTTGCTAGCTCATGCACAGGAGGCAATATTCAGCTTTTAGTTTTGCACTGAACAACTCCCCCACACTTCTACTGTAGAGATAAAGACCTGAGAAGCAGGATTATGGTCTAAAGACTGACAGACCCTGTAGAACTGTGGCAAAACCTGTGCCACAAAAGGATCTTAGGCTGTCTCCTTAAAAAAAGAACTGAGTGTAGTTCCTTTTAGCATCCATTTCTTTTCCATTCTAGCTAGTAAAAGGTATTTCTCAGTCATACTAGCAATGAACATCAAGGGCAGGGATGATGAATGTTTTCACAGGAGGAGCAGCAGCCTCTGGGACCTACCAGCAGCAACTGGCTGCTTCCCATCCGCCTAGTGCAGTTTTAAAATGCAGTATTACTCAAATTAAGAGCATCTTGTCAAATAAACACACTCCACAAATTGGAGCCCATTATAACCAGCCCAATACTACAAGAATTACTGATTCAGTATTTCCACTTGAGTAGACTTTGGGTTTATTTGGCACAGGGAAGTCAGAAACAGACTGTGCAGCCTTCAGCCTCCTGGTTGGACCCATAACACCACGAGGAACCAGCCAATGCCTCTGTCAATGCTTCGGCACTCACAGATAAAGGTGTCCAGCCAGTTTCACTGCCCGAGTAATACCTTAGGACATTCCCATGTCCCACCATCTCCGCAGATGATCCATAAAGTGGCCAGGGTGAGTCAGACCATTCATCTCAAGCTCTTCTGCAGGATCAAGATCTGACTCCTCATTGACAAAGAAATTTGAGGGCTGTGGTCTCGGGAAGCTCCACCTGGGAAGGAGTCACTGCCTTGGAGGGGGCAAGACTCACCAGCTTAAGATCAGCTGAGGCACCAAACCCATGCAACATCCCCGTCCTACAACAAAGCCACAACCTCTCCATAGAAGTTAACTGCTGAGTTCGAGCAAACTCCAAGGCCAGCGCATTGCTCAAGCCCTTCAGTGCAGGTGGGAAGGTGTGTTCGCTCAGGGATTTGCTGCCCAGGTATCTAGTCTGACCATGCAGGCATCCCAGCACTACTACAGGGGTGGGGGGGAAGAAAGGAAAGACTGCCCTGCTGCACTGCCCAACACACCCCTCCAGAAAAAACCCAAACAAACCACCAAAAGCAGCACTGGCAACATAGCCACATGTGTGACCCAACAACCTTCCCAGGACAAAGCAAAACCAGCTCCAGCTCAAAAGCCATCACACAAAACCCCACAGCACCCAAGTATCAGGGCGCCCAAAGCAGCATCAGGAGCTCAGTCCAAGCACACCCCAGGTGGAAAGACCCCAGCACCTCCTGCCAAGGCACTGCTTTCATTTCCCCTTTTAAAATGGTTTCACCCCATATAGACCTTGAAAGAATGAGAATAAAGAACGTGCCACTTACCTCCAGTGTTGGGAGACCATGACTGTTGCAGGATAGAGACAACCATATCCAAAGGACACAGGAGATTGCCCAAAGGGCAGGGGATTGCAGCCATCCTGTTTTTATAGGGGCTGGGGCAGATAAGCCCACAGCTGTGGGTTGTAGGCACATGGGAGACCCATTGGTTCATTAGCAAAACCCAACGATGCCCAGCTGCTCTGGCAAACCCTGGCAGGGAAAGAATTGTTCTTTCCCGGCTGTAAGTGCCCTCCCTCCACAGCCAGCCCAAAGGCTGCTCCAGGTGCCAACTTACAGTCACCCAAGAGCCCCCAGGTCCAAGCCTAGTGTGCGGGATCACGTGGGGGAGGCTTCAGCTAAGCTTTGTGAGGGTCTAGCATGGATTTCAACAGCTTTGAAGTCCTAAAGCATCTTTAAAGGGTCCCAAGTTTGAACGATTACAGGAAGGTATTAAAGGGGAGAAATGGGACAGAAAAGAATACTTGATGTCTTACTGCATTGCCTTGCCATAAAATCCTTTTTTATTCCCTTTAAAGCCTTGCTGTCAAGTGAAATAAAACTCCAGATTTATTCCTGGGGAAGCGCATGAGGAGTAAAAAAAGAAAAGTCAAGCACAACCAGTGGATTGCACAAGGGAAACCCCAAAGTTAACACTTAAATTTCAACCCACCAAAATGCTTTTGCTCATGCAAACCCAGAACAGAGCTGAAAGGCACCTGACCAGCCCAGTCACACTGCAAATGCAAAGTCAGGGAAAATTGATGGCGCGTGAATGACAGCTTCTGTGGGCTCTGGGACAAGGTCTTTTGTGGGGGTATAAAACCAAACAAGTGTCCATCCTTGGTGCTATTTTGTCCAAAATGTGGAAGAAGCCGGTAGAAAGTGGAAAATGAGGACACTGCTGCAACTCTAAGTGCATGTGAGGAGGAGGAAGGCAGGGAGGAAGGCAGCAGCCAGCTTGGGATGTGAACGCAAAACCTTCTGGGTGGTGGTGGGAAATGCTGGGGAAAGAGGAGAAGAGAAAAGGTAATGGGGAGAAGCAACTCAGCCTTTGGCTGGTTCTTCCCAGTTAAAATGAGGACAGTATTAACAAAAGCCTCTTAAAAAAAACATAAAAATGGCCTCTTGACTGACCACATGAAAGTGATACAGCAGGTGATGTAGGTGGTATGGCAGGACACACCAAATCTAAGCCAAAGGGGATAAAAAACCCCTGCAAAGCTCTTGAAAGCTGGCTTTAAACGCTTTAAACGATAGTGACATGTTTTGACACCATTCCCTGACAACAATGGCTGCAACACAAACAAAAATTAATGATGTCAAGTATTAATACTGATGCTGCATGAACTCAACCAATGTGGTCCCAATTAATATCAAGTATGGTTACAATTTGAAAAATGACTGTGGAAATGTCATTGCAACATTCCCTGCTTGTGTCTCTCCCCAGCATCCACCCCAGGTCTGTGAGTTTCCCTGGCGGGATGCAGTTCCCTTCCCTGGAGTGACGTGGTCCTCCCTTTCCTCATTCTTGCTTGTGGCTGCTGTAGAAACACGAAGTCCATCTGCAAAACGCATGACCCTGACATGTATCAGGAGGGCTTTTTAATAGTAAGTTTATGTCCTATTTTTCTCTGAGTTTTGAGGCACAGAGGAGGTATCATCGCATGTTTTTCTCTGCAAATATGAGGGCTACAAAAACATCCTCTGTAACATTGAAAGCTGAGGTGCTTCTGCAGTCACTGGACTCCAGAGGCTGAGACTTTGTGAAAATCAAATGTACAGGGATTTGTAATACAAGTCCAAGACTTGGCAACACTAGGCACTGGCAATAACTAACTACTAACCAAGCAAAGCCAGACAATGTCCAACCTGCCCATGCAAGTGCATGGGTGCTACAGAAGTCAGCAAAGTGCCTGATCTTATCCAGGATTTCCAGAGAGAGTAAATCAGCCGATACAAGCTCATTTGACCAGGACTTCTGGCTGCAACTGCTCCTCAGAGCAAATACATTCTTCCCAAACAATTCTGTATCAGTTTTATTGCCTGGATGACAGACTGGGAGATCTACAGGAGAAATCTGCATGCAACTCATCCAACTCACCTCCGCCTTATTTCCAGTTACTGGAGAGGTTCCCGAAGTTCAGGCCATGCTACGGTGTGTCCAACTGTGGATCCACCCAACCATGAGTTGTCCAAAACCACCATTTGTTTCTCAACTGTCAGATATGTCCGGGAGATACCGGACTCACAGACAACCCTCATCAAGGCTGATCATGCAAACTGGTCTTACTGGGCCATGGTCTATTCTGCTCTTCCCAACAGCATGGATACCCATTAATTTGCACTGATACCCCTTAATTTGCACAAACACGAACATGCACGCTCATCTTCAGGATGTCCCTATCATGTTTTTTGTAATCAGAGAGATCACAGAGCCCTGAGCAAGAACAGGTACGGGCAACTTTCCTCTCACCTTCTCTATCTGTTCCCTGGCTCTCAAACTGTCCTCACTTACCCTCCTCCTGGAGACAACTATAGCCTTCCAGCAACCCACTTCCTGTTTTTCTAAGGGTCCTGGCTGAGATGGGAGACAGCACTCATCCCTGTGGAAACTCTCCACGACTGCAGAGCGCCCGAGCAGACACTGCTGCGGACTTCAGTCGGGGCGGGGGGGAGACAATAACACCCCCCCCCCCATGTGAATACTTTACTATCAATGAGTGACTGGTATTAGCTTTTTGTCTGGGTATTAACAATATTTCAAAAAACCATACATCAAAATTAGGGCTTTCTCCTATTTTTGCTGTATAATTTTTCTTTTTTAAAAAAATCTGTATTGAAAGAATTATATAAGCCAAAGTGCATTTTCTGTTTTTTGTCCATATACACATTGCACCATACATAAATAATTACATTGTAAAAATGACTCCATAATTACAAGTATAATATATATTTTCATATAATATATAAAACTTTATATTAAATCTAGGTAGATGATATTTGGGGTAGTCTGTGTCTTTTTTTTCTTTTTCCTTTTGTCAGAGGCTGACTGTTATCGATTGTTACTGAGTAAAATCTCCAGCCAACAAGGACATGACGTGATAAACTGTCTTGAGTAACATGGCCCCCAGCCTTTGGCGAAGCTAATCCGCACGCTGTTCGGGTCGTAGGGCCCATCTGCGTAATCCAGATCGGCTGTGTGCTGCAAGAGGCAGGACTTCTCGTAGTCAAACACCTTGATGGAATAGCCTGGCATCACCTTGCGCACTATCAAAGTCCTACAGTTGGGGATGTCCAGTGTTGGGGAGTTGACGAAGATGGGATGCTCGCTGCGGTTGTAAGCCCACACACCGTCCGGTTCTTTGCTAAGTAAAATCCCGTAGCCGATTTTACTTCGAGTCCTTCTCACAGTCTCGCTCCTGTTTTCTAGGTTTAGCTGTCCGAGGCAGAAGCCGTTTCCTTGAGGTAGGTCATAAAATATACTGACAGACTGTTCGTACACTGTGTAGAGGCGGCCGACGCGTGTCCGGTGCTCCCAATAGGCCACGTTGCACCAATGGCTCCTCTTCACGGCATCGGGCGACGTACTGGCATCTGTGGGGGAAAGCAGAGGAAGAGTCAGGGTTGCTGTGACCGCCTGGGAAGAGACAGGTAGGGAGGGTGAGCAAAAAGCTCTTCCCACCCATCAGCTTTGCACACACAGGAACTGAACTTGTGTTCAACCCAAAGCCCATCTCCAGCCCAAAGCTCATCTTCAATTATGTCAAATGCCATCAAGAAAAAAGGCTCAAGCAAAGGCTGGTGACCCAACGGGCCACCCACCAGCTCCCATGCAGCTCAAAGCCTCTTTCTCTCTATAATTTAATATTCAATCCTGCATCTAGCAGCCGGGACCCTGTGTACTCGAGACATGTGCATTTCTACATCAAGAGCCAGCACGGATACTGCACCACTGCAACTCAGCCACCCCAGAGCTTGGCAGGTCCCCAAGAGCCACAACCATTGCTGTGGTGGTGCACCCCCATTTTCAAAGGCCAACTTGTGTTGATCTGAAAGACAGGGGATGTCCATGAAGTGCTTGGATGACTGACCTGACAGTTATCTCTGCTATGTAATACTCTTTGACAGTGATGCTGATGTTCCCACAGGGAACGTGAAATCTGAAGAGGCATTTCATGCCAAGGGGGAGTAGTTGCCATGAACTATACATGTCCTCCTACAAAGCCACTGGAACTCTCTCCAGAACAATGAGATATGTCTCTTCTTTCTAGGAATTACATTCAAGGAAGACGGGAGTGACGCAGACTGCCAGAAATCTGTTTAATTTACGATGCCTCCAGAATTTATGATGCCTCCAGAATGAAGATGGGAACTCTCAGCCCTGACAGAGCCCCGGAGAGGGTGAATTAACCTCTTCCTCAACATCATTCCTGCTTCTACCATACCGGTTAACAGAAAACCACCCTAGGATTTCAAGCAAGGAGCTTTGCTTCAAGCCAGTCCTGTTCCATGCCCAGCATTAAGCTCCCTGACAATATATCACGCGCCCGCGGCCTGCTGACCCCTCTGCCTTCGTGCCATCATGTCTGATTAACTTGCACACAGGGTGATGCCATTATTTTGCTTCAGAGACCCTACTGACACACCGGATTTCAAGCACAGCCCTACAGCCCTGTTTCTTTTCAGGCTCAAATTACCCTGGAGGGAAATAGGCTCTCCTCCCCATTAACGATCTTTGAATTAAGCGGCTTTGTTAGAGTTTAACTTGAGTTGTAACTATACAAATTTAAGGGGAGGGAGATGGGGGGAAAGTAAGTAACTGGACAGGCAGGGAGGCAGAGGAGGCCAGTGGGATGCCCTTTGCCATGGGCAATGCTCATTGTCTTGTACCAAGCCCATTACCCATCACAGGTCTAAACCACCCCAAAAATGCCAGATTGGCCCCCTTCTCCCCCATCATCCATTTAAATAATGTTTAGGACCCAGCACAGCCACTAATAGCCCCTTTTCAGTTTGATGTGCATTTTATGCAGAACCAGGAAGGAAACCTCGCAGCAATCAGACACTTCAATCCCACTGGGGAAAAGAAATACCATTTCCCTGCATTTATGGCAGTCCTCCATGGAGGAGTGAGCCAACAGCTTCATGCCCCCTAATACTGGAGATGATGTCCTAGGACTCCTAAAGGCATGGGTAAAGCCCTGCTGAACACAACTGGGTGAGATGTGCCCCTTAAATTCAGAGCTAGTGGCTCTGCACAGCAGGGAAATGGGTGAAGACCCTTGGACAGAGCAATGGCAGCATCCCAGGGCTGGGTGAGGCAAACTTGGGTTTCTTTCCCCCAAGGACCAGGTCCTGTCCTCCAGCTACAGCCCTTGCAGTGGGGTGGGACACTCCACCATGGCCCAGTGGCTCCGATGGGTCTTTCTATCTCTGTGCTTCTGAGCCATCCTCAGTGGAAACCACTCAGAGTCACTCTGTAATAAGCCCATCCTAATGCTGCACTCTGCTAACAACAAAAATCAGCAAAACTGAAGGTTTTTCCCCATTCTTACTCTTTGACGAGCAACTGTATTTCCTCTGCCATCTCAAATGATCCTTCTGTGTCCGGATTGCCAGCAGTTAAACAAACAACCCAACTTGCTCTGAAAGGGTAATGACTTAATCAGCAATTGCATGATGAATATGTTATACCCAAGCACTTCATTAAACTTGACTCTTCCTGAAGTATCTCATGATGCCTTGCAAAGCACCAGCCATACGAACGTGAAGTTTTAGGGAATGAAGAGAAGATTCAAATATAATTCTGAGTTAGAAACACCCCCAGCTGCCTAGTGCCAGTATGGTGCACTAAGATCTCCACCAAGAACAGAAACTTTGATGAAATTAGCAGTAAAAAGTTTCAGAACCTCTTTGCAGCATTTCTGCAGCAGTTGCAAAAATGACATTAACCAAGTTTATTATTAACACAAATCTGACCCAAACGGTCTTATCTAATTGAATGTTACTGAAGCAAGACCATCTTTAGCTACATCTGTACGAAGCCCTGAAATCAACAGTTTGGCATGCACAAAAATCTTTTGACCTGCTCTGATAACATCCCTTCGTCTACCACCATGCAGACAGTCAGTGCATTTTGCTCTTTAAAAAATTGTTCCAGATTTTCTTTTACGAGGTGAAACAAGATGTAGTTCATAAATGACACAACATCAGAGAAAGAAGAGGTACTGAGCAACTGAGCTTCATGTGCATGTACATCTTCCACAGCATCCAGTTTCTACAGTCATCCTTCCCCTGGGACATCATATAGTTGAGATGCTCCCAGTGCCTTTTCAAAACTCTTCTCAAATGCTAAATTTTGCTGCTGTCCCACTCGAGTGATGCTGGGGGGCAACAGACAAGCTCAGAGCTTTTAATCTCCTGGGCCCAGAGGCTGGTAGCGATTACCAAGCTCTGCATATGTTTAACCTCCCAACCTCCACAAAGCCCTGCATGCCCATTAGGCAAGTTGGTTTTGTTATTACATTTTTTAGAAACTACTACTCGGCCCCCAAATTTCCCCTACAGACTAAGAATGGGACAACTTCAAAACTCAGGTTTCCCCATCAGCTGAATTAATTAGGGGAACAGTCAACAATAAACATTTAAATGGGTTTTCCACGGTTTATTTCAAATTAACATACCTAGTGGGGAAAAGCAAAGCAGGAAGAAACCAGTGTCTATTCTACAAGAACATCTTGCTGTAGGTGCCACCATCCCTGCTGCCATCTCTTGCTTTCCAGGAACTGGCAAATATTTTGTAAAATCATCTATCTATACACATACTGAAAAGAGGGGAAGGTTTTCTTACACCTCCTGCTTTCGTGCATCTGAAATAGCCTTATTAAAATCACTTCCATGCAATTTATGGCATGAGCTTCAGTCCATCCATATGTGCATGCATCTCGGGAGGTGAAATTCCTCCTGCTGATGTGCTTCTCATCTCTGTCACTCTATCACAGCTCCTGCCTGGCAGTGACAGCTCTGCCAGCTCGAAGCACTCCTGGAGATGTCCTGTGCTCCTTCAAATGGCCAAGGATGTGAGTTTTAGGTAACTGCACATCAAGCAGCTAAAAGTTTCCTTTCCACCCCACCTTTCCTGGCCAGGGGTGAAGAAAAGGCTTTCAAAGCCATGCACCAGATGCAAAAGTAACCTGCCTGTGGCCCACAGGCAAACAGAACACTCAGAAAGGAGATGGTTAAAGAAAGGGCTTGGCTCTGCCTCCGGATTCCGGCAGGGTCCCTCTTCTCCCCCAGCCCCATCCATCGCCGCCCTTGCCAGCTGCCCCACTCCCCGTGCTGCAGTGGGTTCCTTTGCTTCCTTTTATCTCCCAGCACACTCAACCAAATCCTGAAAAGATGAACTCATCTCACAGCCCTGACATAAAGCAAGCACTTTAGCAAGCCCCTAATACAAGGGGGCCTGCACTGTGTCTTATCCCCTGCCAAGTATTAGTTTCGCCTCCAGCTATTAGCCACTACCACTCAGCAGACAGCAGGGGCGGCCGGCAGAAAAGCATGTCCTCTGCCTTTTAAATAAATATTCCATTTTTTTCCTCCTCTTTTTCCATGCTGCCCTTTATGCATAGACAAGAAAATCCACTTTTTCCCCCCCTTTTTTTTCCCCTTTCTGCTGGAACAGAGGCAGGCTTGTTAGCTTTCTTTTTTGAAGAAAGAAAAATATTTTAGTTCTGCAGTGCCTCCCTCGATGGTATACAAGGCATTTTTAACAACTATCATTGTAGGCAGCTACAACTTCTAACAGCTACATTTAGGCTGGCGTCAGGGCTATCTCTTCCATCAAAGCCACCTTTATCGATCAGATGGACGGGCTGAAACTCTGGGTCTTGTTTACACCTTCCTCCAAGTTGCTGTTTCCTCTGCTGCACCAATACCTCGCAGCAGACATATCCAAAAGGAAATTCAAACAATTTAAGAGAGAAAAAAACAAGATAGGAAGCAAGATGGAGAATCAAAACTAGAACTTAATGGGGAAAGAGTCTTGCATGGTTCAGGCAAAAGGAATCCGGGTACAGGCATAAATGCAAAGAGCAAATACTGTAAATCCTCATGGTGTTAGCAGCACTGCTGCTTTTGCTCCCTGCAGAGTGTGGAGCTAAAGAAAATATTTTGAGGTTTTAGATTATTTGTGATTTGACAGCATTTTATGCCAGTGAAGTTCAAAGCAGTGCATTAAAAGAGAAAAGAAAGATGCTTTTTTTCCAAAACAAAATGCTGCAGAGTCCCACTGCTTGATGTTGTACTTAAAAGCAGGATGGAAAACATGGGCAGATCACAAAACACATGAAATATCTCTGGTTCATGCTTTGGCTCTTCTGAAGCCACCAAACCTCTTCTCCACAGGTCAAATGGCCCCCACAATGTACGGCTGCAAGTAAGATCTTGCTGTGTAAGGAAATGGGGGTGAGAAGGGAAGTTTGCTGCAGGGCTTTGAGGATTATTCCCATTTTTGCACAGACTCCTGAGGAAAGAGTCATAAGTGGCACTGTGTTGTTTTTCCAAGCAGAGCCCCCCCGCCCCCCCCCCATGAGGAACGGGTGATGCCAGCCCCCTCTTCCATGTAAAAAAGAAAAATAAAAATCACTGCACTCTTCAAATGTGACAGGGACTCGAATACACACCTAGGTACCTGAAGAGATGAAGTGGGATATTCAAAAGTGTTCCCATGACTCAGCCCACATGCCATTTTCATGTCCCACCCTCCTGTACTCCTATGTCAGGGTGCAGCCTAACGCTTCTCTGGCCATGGAGCTCAATTACATCCTTTCTCAACAGCCAGTGTCTTTCCACTCAGTTTTATTCCACTTTAGACTCTATTAGATACATGCTTAGTCTTTTATCTCCCCTCTGCCGTAGCACAGATGCATGCGTATACTACCCAACACACAGGAGCATGGAAGCAGGATGGTTATAGCCATACACAGGTCACTGTGAACAAGGTCCAGATAAAAAGCCCAACATAAAGAACATGCACATTTCCCCAAAATCTTTTAACAGTTCACCAGGGAGCCATTGGTTAAAATAATCCCCCATTAATATCCTTAGAAACAAGCTCGAGGGTAAAGAAGGAGTTAAAACTTTCCACAGCAGAAATGGAATTTTTATGGCCCTGCAAGAAAAAAAAAATTAATTGTCAATCTGCCCCAGCAAAGCTCACAACCATTTTCTTAAGCCAATATACTTAAAATACCTCTGCCTTACAAGTTTCAGCTGGAATGCATCACTGTGGCCCCCTGAGAGTCCCTGTGCTGCAACCAGCACCATGGCATCTACGCCAGGCATGAGACCCTGCCCATTTGGCTAGGGAAGAAGCTGAGTGTTGTGCCGAGCACAGCCCCATGCAGATGCCCTGGGGATGCAGGGCCACAAACCAGCCACCATCCGCCTGTCCATCCTCATTGGGAGTGATGAGGAGGGACTTTGAAGGCACCTTCCCACCCTTGGAGGAGCTGCAGCTCTTGGTGAGCCACATCTTGGCCAGCAGCCGCTTCGCCAGCCCATGGAAGCGCTCCAGCACTGACGCCACATATATACATTTAAGGCAATATCCCAAGCCCACCAGCAAATGAACACTGGGCAGGACCTGGGCTGCCATCCTGTGGTGGTCCTGGGGACACCGGAGGAGCGGAGGCAGCAGGAGGTCCACCATGCAAAAGTCTGGGAAAGTCCCGATGATGACAAGGACAGTTTGGTCCCCTTTTATAATTACTTCTTGGTTTCTCTGATGAAGCAAGCAGCTGTGTGTTAGGAGATGGCAGTTGGGTGCAAGCAGGAGGCTGGACAGCCCCAGGCTTCTTCCTGGACCTTTTCCGTAAGGCTCAGAATCAACTCGGGATCCTTTAATGTCCCAGCTTTCACCAAGACAAACTTGCTCCCTGATTCATAGAGGCCCTGAAAAGCTGTCACCAGCTCCCCAGCCGATGACCGAGGTCAGCTATAGGGACAGCAGTCTAGACCTTCCAAATGCTGCAGAGCATCAAACTCTCTTCCAGACTTCGGTTTTGCTCTGCTGAGAGAGCCATAAAGATTCAGCCCAGCTCATACCTCAATTATAAAAGAAGAGTGTGATTTCATATTATGATTAATCTTGTGTCACCACTGTTGTGGTGGGGTCCCAACTCCTCCAACCCCAGCATGGCTCCGGACACATTCCTCATGTTGGGATGTGGCTGTCATGTCATGCAGCCATGGAGACCAGTTCAGCTCACTCATCCAGCAAAAAACAATATGAAAGAAAGCACCACAGACAGCTGAAAAGAGCCCTTGCTGCCACCGTACCCACCATGGAGGACGCATCTTCCTCCTCCTTCTCCTCTTCCTCCTCCTCCAGCCTTTACCTTGGAGAACAGCCATTTGGTGCTCCCCAGTGTCCTCCGTGAGCCAATTTAATTTGTTAACCCAGTAGATGATTAACCCAGAAGAACACTTGCACTGGGTTAATTAATTAAATTAGTTCAAAAAAGGGTCTGACGGGCAACAGAGCCAGTAGAAGAGGCGTGTGGAGAGGCCTGGGGGGACAGGGGGACATTTCCATGGCAGCCCAGGAAACAAAAGCAACACAGGACAAGAGCCAATGCCAAGAATTAGGATGAAAACAATTTTCTCTGCATAAAAGAAACCCCTCTGCAAAATCATCAGCTCATGCTAATTTTTTTATATCCTTCAAAGAAAAACACATGCCATGTTTAGTTCTGCCTGGAAATTTGTAAGTCATCATCAGTTAGCTTCTTTTCAAGCTAAATTCAAGGAGTTTGTTTCTAATGTACCTTCTCTAGCCATTAAATACGCAGTCCAGAACATGATTTCAAGGTATTTTAGTAGGGTTTTTTTTCCAGCTCCCCTGTATGGTTTACAAAGGTCTTTTCAGCCAAGGGTGAAAAGTCCTCTAAAGTAAGAAAACTGGAAAAGCCCAGCTCAGGTATTTTTCACTGACATTTTTATGTGTTACTTCTAAAGGCCAATGTTTTCAGAGATTTAGGTGATTTTTTTTTTTTTTTTTAGTTGAACAGTCTCCATATAATCTCAGCTTTCGCAGGCACGTTCATCTCTTTTAAGTTCCTGGGCTGTGCACGTAACTGCTTTATACCTGGCATGTAAAAGTTAACACAACAATGTAAATATGTCTTCAAAAGGAGCCCAAAATGTAATCACCTACATTGGCTGCCAATTACGAAAGCACCAGACCTGTCATCAACCAGAATTTGGCTGAGACTTCTCCACTGTTGGCAACCAGCCCTGGGTAAGTCCAAGCCTGGCAAAAACCTGCGGCCATGCTCGGCACCTCCATAAGCACCTGTAGCATTCCTGCTGCCCAGCTGTGGGTGCCCCAACCAGCCGAAAAAATGGGGAGAGAAACGAGCTGGTGAAAGACACAGGGGTTAAGGCAGGGGAAGGGGAAGGTCTCCGCTAAGTGATTTGCTGTAAAATTGGGAGGTTTGCTGAAAATCTTCCGAGCATCATCTAGTTGAGTTTGGCTTTTTTCTCTGCCTCCTGCTGCCAGCTGGGCAAGACACTGACAGCACTTGGAGGGGAGAAGGCTCATTCCCCCTGCAGGGTAGGTCTGCGAGGGTGGGGGATGCTGGGACAAAAAAAAGGGGGGGGTGGACAACACAGGACTA